>JAQIUQ010004875.1:0-10293 GCA_030378365.1 Hybognathus amarus
GGATAGCCCCTATTGTATCTGTTAGTTTTCTTATTATTATTATTATTATTCTTCTTCTTCCGCCTATCTGAAGTCTATGGCAGCCCTATGAACCGTAATTAGGAAAATGATGAAATTTGGCACACTTGTAATGATGGTAATTATTAGTAATTGGACCAATTTTTGAGCCTCTAGAACCAACTCTATAGCGCCACCACCAGTTCAAAAATTCAACATTGAAATGGTTATAACTTTTGAACCCTTTGCTCTAGAGACATGAAACTTAGTACACCTGATTCCTCTCATCATGCTGATCACAACCAATACCTTACATTAAGACCCCGCCCATTACAGTAGACGCCATTTTGAAATGTACAGTGTTCAGTTTTTTTGCTACTCCTCCTTCAAATTTTGTTAAATTTTGTCCAAAATTTGCTCAAATGATCTTCGGACTGAGCCGCACAGAAATGACTGAACAGATTTTTTTTATTTTTCTTTCTTCAAAAGTTATGGTTTTGCAAACTTAACGAGGTCCACCCAAAATTGGCTAAGAGGCTGTATCTCGGCCAAAGTTTGATCAATCGAAACGAAAATTGGTACACTTCATCGGAAGCATGTTCTGAGGTTCCATACCAAAGTTGGGAATAGCGCCACCTATGGGTCATGAGATATGTAAAATTGCTATTTTGGTCAATAACTTTTGAACAGTTTATCAGAAAATCAAAAATTTGGTATCTATGGATTCCTTGGATCATGCTGAATCCGTGGATATCGATTTTGCCATGATGGGATGTACCTCTGTTCCGCCATTTTGAATTTTGTCATAATTTGCAATATCTTTAAAATTATTTGAAATTTCTTCACCAAATTTGGTATGGATCATCATTAGCATGACCCGAAGGTACATGAGAAGTTTTATTACAGCGCCACCTAGTGTTCCAAAGTTATAAGGTTTTTTGTAAAAATGCTTATAACTTTTGCAAATATTGTTCAAAATTGAATTTCTTTATGTCAATATGTTCCTTGGCTTATTCCAATTCCAACGATGTCTCATTTTTCATTTTCCAACAATGTGACTGTCCGCCATATTGGAGCAAACGAAAAACCATTTTTTCGCTGACTCCTCCTTCAAATCTTGCTCAAATTTCTCCAAAATTTGGTCAGATGATCTTTGGACCGAGCCGCACAGAAATGACTGAACAGATTTTTGATATTCACTATCGTTTGAGAGATATTTGTCTCCAAAGTTGACCTAGCCTGTGTTTGTTGCCTTATGCTAGTTAGCTTAGCATAATAATTGTTTAGCATGCTAACCACGTGCAATTCTTTTGAATGCGGCTCTTTAGCTATCAGGATAACCATAAGCTACATTAGCATTGAGTTAGCTTAGCATGCTAATCGTGTTAACATGATTTTGTGTGCTTATTCTTATACTGAAGCCTCTCCTCTGCAGCTCTATTCTTCGCCTCCTCTGTGTGGCGCAAGCTGCTAAACCACGTGTCATGAATCCCGAACCATTGCGGTCGTGGGTTCGAATCCTGTGTGGCACATGCCCAGACCGCAAGAGGTACTGTGGCCTTAAGTGGTGGAGAAGTTGTTTCAGTTCTAGACGTGGTGTGTGTGTGAGAAAGAATTCCAAAAATATAACATGCAGCGAATTTATATTTTAAAAAATCTTAATTTTGAGGTTATTTTCACTTGTACTACTGACACAACAGTTTTTTTTTCTTTTTAAATGTTCTAATTTAGTACACTTCTAGTAATTATAATGAAAAGTAATTGGAAAAAAAATTTGAGTCTTTAGGGCCAACTCCATAGCGCCACCACCAGTTCAAAAATTCAACATTGAAATGGTTATAACTTTTGAACCCTTTGCTCTAGAGACATGAAACTTTGTACACCTGATTCCACTCATCATGCTGATCACAACCAATATCTTACGTTAAGACCCCGCCCATTACAGTAGAGGCCATTTTGAAATGTACAGTATTCAGTTTTTTTGCTACTCCTCCTTCAAATTTTGTTCAATTTTGTCCAAAATTTGCTCAAATGATCTTCAGACTGAACCACACAGAAATGACTGAACAGATTTTTTTTATTTTTCTTTCTTCAAAAGTTATGGTTTTGCAAACTTAACAAGGTCCACCCAAAATTGGCTAAGAGGCTGTATCTCGGCCAAAGTTTGATCAATCGAAACGAAAATTGGTACACTTCATCGGAAGCATGTTCTGAGGTTCCATGCCAAAGTTGGGAATAGCGCCACCTATGGCTCATGAGATAAGCAAAATTGATTTTTTTAGCAAAAATGTAACATTAAAATGATTATAACTTTTGAACCCTTTGATCTGGAAAAAATAAACTTAGTACACCATCTGTTCCAGGCATTGTACCTAAGAATGGTCTCAACTGAAGCTGTCACATACATCATGCAGTGCATTTTTTGCAGCCCTATGAACCACAAGTAGGAAAAATTGCCACACCTGTAGTAGTAATCTGACCAATTTTAGATGATTTAATTAAACTTTTTAAACACAATATATTCTGCATTTTCTTTAAAGTTCTTCATTTTGACCTGATTCTCTTTTGAAACTATTCTCTTTCGGCAGCTGTAGAGATCTATGTCTGCCAAGTGGCGCAATGTGATGAGTGACAGGCAACTGACCCATAGATAGTGAGTTCGAATCCCGGGTGGGACAACTCTACAAAATTCTATGTAATATTGTATAATTTCAGTTCCTTTATTATCCAAGTAAGTGATGTAATAATCTTTATTTCTCTTGGATTAAAAATAAGTATATTTTGGTCAGACTGTTTTAATTTTCATCTAAACAAACATGCTCAGCCGGGGTGAAACCAGATCGCTGAACAGGGCGGGGGAAGGAAGAGGAGGGCGGGGGAAGGAAGAGGAGGGCGGGACAAGGAAGAGGAGGGCAAGAGACGGAATAGGAGGGCAAGGGAAGGAAGGTGAGGGCAAGGGACTGAAGAGGAGAGGGCAAGGGACAGAAGAGGAGGGCAACGTAGAGTTGCTGTTGCTTCCGAGCTTGGCCCCTGTATCGCTGCTTGTATAAGAGTGTTTTTTTGCATGTCAGCAAAGGAATGGTGTATTTTCTCCTTCAGTTTGCACTTCACTTCAACAGTTTCCTCACTAGCGCTGATGAAAATGCGCAGCCCTCTTCCTTCACTGTTTTGTAATTTATTGCTGCAAGAGGTTTTGTGCAGCTTACTATCGTCATCACAGCCCTGTCACACCATTTATCTCACACGTTTCTCCAATTTCGATTAAAAATGAATGCGAACCCGTTGAACGTTTCATTGCTTGGGGTTTGTTTCTGTTTCAGGAGAGGGCTCAACCCACCCATAGAGTTAAGTCTATTTCCATGACAACCTTCTCCCAACAGGAAGTGGAGTTTTTGCAAAACCACGGCAACGAGGTGAGTGGAAGGTCTACTAGTGAAGTGATGCTGTGAAACCACTTGCTTTTAAGGCTCTTAGGCTGAAATTGAATTTTCTTCTTGTGCAAAATTAGGCGAATAAAGGGTACGGACAGGAACATAGTGTCAGTCCAGATCCGGCCCACATCTGGGCCGTGTGGAACCAGTGTGTACCGACTAGTGTTGCTGTCAAATACCAAATATATTTGGTGCCTGATTAAAATGTTGCATGTTAATTGTATGATTCACATTATATAATACATTATTTATATAATTTTCAAATTACAGACTTCCTTGGAAAAAATATACACTACCGGTCAAAAGTTTAGGGTCGGTAAGATTTTTTATGTTTTTAAAAGAAGTCTCTTCTGCTCACCAAGGCTGCAATTTTTTGATAAAAAATACACAAAAAACACAGTAATATTGTGAAATATTATGACAATTTAAAATGACTTTTTTATGTTAATATATATTAAAATGTAATTTATTCCTCTGAAAAAAAGCTGCATTTTCAGCATCATTACTCCAGTCTTCAGTGTCACATGATCCTTCACAAATCACTCTAATATGATGATTTTATGCTCCAAAACATGTATGATTATTATCCATGTTGAAAACAGTTTTTTACATTTTTATTTCAGGATTCTTTGATGAATAGAAAGTTCAAAAGAACAGCTTTTATCTGAAATAGAAAGCTTTTTTTACATTAAACACTATCCTTTAAAAAGTTTGGGGCTAGTAAGAATTTGTATTTATTTTTGGGGAAAATAAATAAGAAATCAATACTTCTATTCATCAAGGATGAGTTACATTGATCAAAAGTTACAGTAACGACATTTATAATGTTAGAAAAGATTCAAATTAAATAAATGCTGTTCTTTGAACTTTCTATTCATCAAAGAATCCTGAAATAAAAATGTAAAAAACTGTTTTCAACATGGATAATAATCATACATGTTTTTGGAGCATAAAATCATCATATTAGAGTGATTTGTGAAGGATCATGTGACACTGAAGACTGGAGTAATGATGCTGAAAATTCAGCTTTTTTTCAGAGGAATAAATTACATTTTAATATATATTAACATAAACAATCTGGGCTTTTTTTTAATAAATACATTACATTATATTGAGCTTATTTCTCCAAAATGTAAATAAATAAAAGTCATTTCTACCCGTTTCTGTTATAATGCGCTATCTCACATATGATCATAACTTATTTTTACGATCAGCACAATGCATGATGGTATGTATCCCATTCTGGGGATACATTGAGTGGACTATATAGGGTATAATAATCATTACTATACATTCGGACGGCACTACAAAATGGCGAGCTCACTATATAGTCCACTATATAGTGAGTAGTGTGTGATTTCAGACACAGCAACTGTTACACATTCGTTTTTTTCTCAACTGTTTATGTTTACTTAAAACATAACTGACTGTGTTTATGTGAAAACTCACTAAGAGCGGCATTTTGACATTGTTTTGTGTGTTTTTGACTATTAAAGTGCAATAAGCAGCGAAAAGAAGTCAATTTAGTGCCAAGAGGTGGGGTTATGAATGCACGCTTCGAAATTCAAGCCCTGTAACACCAACAATATTCGTACAGAGCAAATGAAACGAGTGAGTGAGGAGAGGCGGGTTTGTGTGTAACTCGCTGTCGGAGAGATGAGAGAGTGAGAAAGCTGGTATAGTTTTCTTTTCTGAGAAAAATGAGCATTGGTTGAACATTTCAGTATCGATTTGAATCATAAAATCTATATTTTTTGTAGGGCTGTCAAATCGATTAATCGCGATTAATCGCATTCAAAATAAAAGTTTGTGTTTAGATAATATATGTGGTTGCACTGTGTATAATTATTTTATATATGTAAATACACACATGTGTATATATTTAAGAAATATTTTCATGGATATACTGTATATAGATTTATATATAATTTATATTATATATAAATCTAAATATTTTATATATAAATAATATTTTGTCTATAAATACACACACATGCATGTATATTTAAATGTATATATTCAAAATAATTATAGAAAGTGCACCCACATATATTATGTAAACACAAACTTTTATTTTGGATGTCGATTAATCGCGATTAATCGTTTGACAGCCGATTAATCTTAATTTAATTTAATTTATATTAATTTAATAAGACAACGATATATTAGTCTATTATTTCAGATATTTCAAAATTCAACCCTCCAAAATGGCTTGTAGGAGTGACGGGTGTTAATGTCAAGCCCTGTTCATAATAATAAAGGGTTACTTTTCAATGGGGAAACATGCTTTTTGCCATCGCAATGGTAAAAATTCCTGACCCCTGAAATAAACCAAAACCAAAGCTCAAAGTAAACGTAACACAGTCTTCCCAAGCGAAGACGGCGTGCATGGGAGTCTTAAAAGGAAAAAGGTCAGAAGGAGCACAAACTGTTTTGGTTCAAAATTGAAGAAGGATAAAATTAAATGATTTAAATAAGTACAGGCCTATACACTCACTGGCCAGTTTATTGGGTACACACCTCTCTATTGCCGCCCTTTTGCCTTTAGAAACACCTTAATTCTTGAAATTGAATAACAGTAATGGCAAAAATAGAATAAAACCAGCAAACCTTGAACATAAAGAAATATATTATATCCCACTTTACCTATGAACAACCCTATATGCAACATAACGTGAATTCTATTAATAGAAAAAAACACATGTGTAATGGATACACTTTTGCGGTTTATTTTTGGCTGTATTTCTTGTGTGTGTCTGTCCAAACTATTGCATCTGTGGAAATGACAGACTAAAAGCATTTGATGGCTTCCATCATATAAATATCGGTGGCGTATATGCATTCACTTTGAAGAAAAAAAATCTACTCTTTTTTTTTGAATTAACAGTTAATTTTTCATGAGAAAAATTGTTTTGCTCTGTTTTTCTGAATTAACGAGTTAATTTTTCATGAGAATTTTTTTTGCTCTGTTTTTCTGAATTAACGAGTTAATTTTTCACGAGAACATTTTTTTGCTCTGTTTTTCTGAATTAACGCAATTAATTTTTCATAGAAACATTTTTTTTGCTCTGTTTTTCTGAATTAACGAGTTAATTTTTCATGAGAAAAAGAGTTTTTGCTCTGTTTTTCTGAATTAATGAGTAAATTTTTCATGAGAAATTTTTTTTTGCTCTGTTTTTCTGAATTAATGAGTTAATTTTTCATGGAAATTTTTTTGTTCTGTTTTTCTGAATGAAAAATTTTTCTTATGAAAAATTAAGTTCGTTAATTCAGAAAAACAGAGCAAAAACTTTTTTCTTATGAAAAATTAAGTCGTTAATTCAGAAAAACAGAGTAATAAAAAATTTCTCATGAAAAATTAAGTCGTTAATTCAGAAAAACAGAGCAAAAACTTTTTTCCATGAAAAATTATCTTGTAATTCTGAGATAATTAAGTCGTTAATTCAGAAAAACAGAGTAGATTTTTTTCTTCAAGTGAATGCAATACGCCACCGTATATAAAATATAAAATACAAAAGCAGTTTGACTTGGTAGCAGTGCTTCTGACAAAATGTTAGCTTGAGCTTGTGTTAAGCTGGTGTGTGGGCATAATAAAACATAATATATAGTTTTAATAAAGTTTTTTTCAGTTTGTAATATACTGCGGTTTTTCCCATGAGTGTGTTGCCTTTCTGGTGAGCAAATCTGAATGGGGATCAAGTACAGACGCTGCTCTTTCACTCCCAAGCCAACACACACACATACTCACATTCACACCCACAATTGGCACTAAAGGATTCTCATTGCAGTTGAAGCCAAATGAATGCTCTGAGGGTGGGCGCCATGCTTGTGTAACACTGCCAAACAATTCTTCTGACTCATTCCTCCTCTCCTCTGTCAGTGAAGTGTGCTGAGCGTGAGAAGGAGCAGGCCGGCATAGCTATTATCAATGCTAGTGATTGACATTAAAGTGAACGACAAATGAAAACGACACGGCTATATAGTAGATATTATTCGGCCGATATTAGGCATTTTCCAAAATATCGGTATCGGCAGTTATAATGGCCGATAAATGAATGTTTCAAAAATTAAATTAAAAACGGATGAAATACGCTTCAATCATCTCTCCTTGGCCTGTTATATTGAAAATGTATGTTTTACAATTTGCAGTATGTCTACTGCAAATTTATTGCTAAATTATGGCTTATCATAGACTAGCTAACCACAAAGCTAGCCAATGCCACTATCATCAGTGGAAAACCACAAACGTTAAAATTAATTTTTTAACTTTTTTATTAATCCAAATGATATTACAACACAATAGATTACAAATTATTAACACTTTTCTTATTTTTTTTCCACATAAAACTAAACATAAATAATAATAAATAAATAAAAATAGTAAAAAAAAATGTATCTGTATACACACATACATACATACACATACAAGAAAATACCTATAAAAATTATAGTGATATAAGTGGATAATATAAAATACATACATACATATACACTTACTTACACAAATCTTTTACTGAAGAAGTTGTTCTTACGAGAACATCTAACGTTAACATTAATTAGCTTGGAAACCCCATTGAACTTTTTCTGCCTAAAATAAATAATCTCTTTTTAAAATGCTTTATCATATTATTTTAGTTGAAACTCATAAATGACTACAAATAACTATGTTAGGGAAATCTGTTAATGTTTTGTTGCGCGTTTCTGAAAAAATAAATTAATAAAATATCGGCCGATATATTCGGCATATCGGATTTTAAAACCCCAAAATATTTGTATCGGTATCGGCCTTCAAAATCCTTTATTGGTTCGGGCTTTACTATATAGCCACTAATCCACAATTCGCATTTTTTTTACCTGAGCCTGCTAATTTGCACCTAAGCTCATTTCGATGCAAAAATATGTGTTCATGAGTCACAGTGACGAGCTCAGACACATCATGTACATGCTTGTAATGCAACAAACAGTATCTGTTGTTAATGCACACATGCTTCCATTAACTATTAATGTTCAGTAATAATAAAGCTTTTAAGTTAATTGCAAACACAACCCCAAAGACTCAAAATGCTTTTTTCTGTTACATTAAAGTCCTTACATAACGTCTCCTTTGAGAGAGTACTCTATGCATTATGATGAAGATTAGCCTGGGTTAAAAAGGTGATTAAGCTCTGTTCTTGGTTTATGGGGTTGTTCAGGTTGGACGGAGGACCTGGCTCTGCACCTTTGACCCCAAAGCAGACGGCTGTTTTGATGCACGTGACACACAGAAGCTGAAAGAGTTCTTGCAGGACAAATATGAGAGGAAGAAATGGTGAGTGCGGATTGAACAGAATGATTAAGACGTGAACATTCTCAATGGATTGTGTATAGATGAAAGGTTAAGCAAGTGTGTGTCCTTCTAGGCATTTCTCTAAAAGCAAGATGCGGCGGGATGTGGAGTCCCCATGGGGCCCCGGGGTCCAGGCTGTTCCTGCTCCACACGGACCCGCTCAGAACCAGCCCCCGCCGGGGACATCCTATGAACCCCACGTCCCGGCCCACTCGCACACTGGTGAGGAACTAAAGAGATCCTGAAGAGACAAAGAAAAAATTTGAATTTGTATATTGGTTTTATTAGTGTTATCATTCCTGTCTACATTTTTGTTCTAGTTATAAAAATAATAATAACAATAATTTGATTTATCAGTCATATAATAATAATAATAATTTTTTATTAGACTTCTAGTAATAATACATTTATCTCTTGATGTCATTTCTTAATAAATTAATATGATTATTTTAAAAAAATCCCTTGATGTAATTTCTTAATATTTATAATTATTATTATTTGACTGATAATAGTAATCATAAAATTAATCCCTAATGTAATTTCTTATTATTATTATATTATTATTTACAAATGAAAATGATTTTAGGAGGAAATAGAGTATAATAGAGTTTACAGCCAAGACTGTAATTTATTAAAGAGTTATTAAACCCTAAACCAACTTTTTTTAGTTAATGATCTGTAAGAATGGATCTTTATTAATACCAGTCATTGATTCGAGTAACTTTTTTGACATTTGTGTATAAAGTGTTTTATTTCTACAATAAAAACGTCTTAGTGCTGCCCTCTTCAGGTTAAACGGTGGCTACTGCAGTTGAATTTTCCTATTGGATGTTAGCGGTTCTTTATGACGTACGTATCGCACGTTTCAGTTCACCACGCTCTTGGCACGAGCTACGGCCTTAGCAGTATAAAAACCAGCTTGTTTTGTCAAAATCACTGTCACGAGTCAGGAGTTGGAATTTCGAGTATTGAAAACGATCAGGAAAGAGCGCTTTAGCATCTATTTCGTCCCCTCTATCTCTGCTGGTGTCTGCCCACTTTTTCAGCATTTTTCAAATACAATTTTGCTTAAATTAACACAATTATTAGTATTATTTTCCCTCTGATGGTCTTCCTTTATGAGTCACGCCTCGGCCTTTCCGGTTAGAAGTGACCGGAGGCCTAAAAATGAAACGTCTTTCATCCAAGTAAAACCAATGCAATTTATTTTTGTTCTATAATATTTATTCTTTGTAATTTAGTATTTTGAGACAATTCATTGAATTTATCAATATTTATGCAATATTTATGGTCTATTTTTTCAATGGAAATATATATATATATATATATATATATATATATATATATATATATATTTTATTTTAATTATTAATGCAGTATTTTTGTTTAATATAGAGTCTAGGCCTTCAAAAAAAATATTTTGAAGAAAATTAGCACCATCTGGTTACAGTATAGAGAAAAAGCATAGAATCATGGTGTAACCACTAGATGGCATGTGAATTCCCCAGCTGTTTATTAACTTTTTTTTTGGTGGATTTG
>JAQIUQ010004876.1:0-152802 GCA_030378365.1 Hybognathus amarus
AATCTCAGTTCAGCCATCTACTGTGTTTTTCCTAAACAATTATTTTAGGTAGCCTAGAATTTTTCATGTTTTTATCACGCAATCATGTTTTGATGCGGTGGTGAGCTTGTAACTTGTAACTTAACGCTTTAGTCTAAGGGTAGCAGCGGCGCTGCCGAAAATAAAAAGCTGTCACAAGGAACAAATATATTGCAAGGAGACATTTTAATTTGTTTATTAATAAAGATAAAGTTGACGATGCTGCGACGATCTTCGCAGGTGCATGCGCCCAGAGAAATGCACAGTTCATTTCATAAGCAGAGAGCATTACGTTTTCTTTCGTTTTGAATCGTTCTATTCACAAGTAGACAGTAGACATTTCAATATAGATATTTCAGGTCTGTGGAGTAGACTAGTACTTATACGCTGAGTTGCATTAGCTATAGCTATTTATGAGACGAGCTTCAGGTCACACATCGGTGCCTCTGTGCCTTGATTATCAGTAATTGTCTGCTTTTGCTTCTTATTTATTAAATCCAGACAATTGGTTGATGAAACATTAATTCAAATCAAGAAAAAGATGTTAAAAAAACGAAATTCACTTTAAAGAAAGGCTTTGTGTTTTTCTGTTTGAAGTCTTTAAGTGCTGCTCAGAGCGCTCGTGTCCGTCTGAGAACGGTCACGTGTGTAACATTGTTTTTTCCTCTGTGAACACGAAAAATAATATTTTATGTTTTGTGGAGAGCCAACCCTTCCTCATCTGATTTGAGCTGTGTAATTCACAGAATTACAAAAAATATGAGGCATAGGGTTCTTTACTCAACTGCAAAGGACCTTTTATGCAAAAAAAATTATGATAATGAACTGAAGGAACCCTTTTGGCACAGAGGTTCTTTTTAGACTATTATTCATTCATATATTACATTATTCTGCAACATTTTGCTGTTGTAATTGAATTATTGTTTATTAAACTGTTGCAGTAACTTAATATCACTTTTTAATCATGCTGATTTTTGGAGGATAAAAACTGAAATGTCACTCTTTGTGTGATGTTGATTAATTATATTTTTTAACCCCATATCTTGAATTTTGTGATCATTCATGCATTGCATTTTAGGGTTCCAAATACGTCACGCTTTAGAACCTTTTAAGGCTCTATATAGAACCTTTTCTTCTAAGAGTGTATATTTTGCCTCCTAAAACGTAAAGATTTTTTGTCACGCATGAATGCTTGTCTATTTCAGGCTAAATATAAAACGCAAGTATACAGACAGAATATTTTTCTAATGTTTGGACTTTCTTTGGGTCATCTTTAACCTCCTCGAAATACTCCCACACTTTTGATGATTTTTTTAGAAGCCATTGTGAGCCAATAAATCCGTAAATGCTAACAAATGCAGTCTGGGACGTTACAGGCCTGTAGTGTGCTGCTGCTCATTGGTTACATAACACTTCCCTACTACTCGACTATAACGCTCGTAATCAAATCAAACCTCGACTATTAGAAGTCAGCCCTAAATATTAGCACGTATAGGATCATGTTGATGGTGCGCCAGTATCTATATATCTAGATTGAAACTTCTGCATATTTAGTTGTTTCTAACACAAAGGCATCTCTTCTTTCTCTACATCTAGTTTCTATAGATGAATAAGTTAGAAAGTTGTTCCACAGTAATAAACAAGTGTTCTTCAATAATGAAAGATTTATCATTGAACTATCGCGACTCTGAAGAAGACGATGAATGCGGTTCTCAGTGTTGATCTTCCAAAGACAGAGTCATTATCCAGACGATAATATTACTGAATATTCATTCTTGTAAACACACTTTTATGTTGTAATATTCATCCCATTGCCGAAGGAACACGAGTAATGAGGGACGAGGCTGAGTCCTGCTGTGACTCGACTGGTGTGTGTGTGTGTGTGTGTGTGTGTCCTAGATGCGTCTGATCCGGCCTGTCATCTGTGAGCGCCTCAGTTTTCCATCATGTTCAATCATTGATCCCCACTCATCTGTGTGTGTGTGTGTGTGTGTGTGTGTGTGTGAGAGAGAGTGTGTCTGTGTGTGATGGGTAGGTTTAGAGGTATGGGTTAATGTGTGTGTGTGTGTGTGTGTGTGTGTGTGTAATGGGTAGGTTTAGGGGTGTGATGTGTGTGTGTGTGTGATGGGTAGGTTTAGGGGTTGTGTGTGTGTGTGGGTGTAGTGTGTGTGTGTGGTGTGTGTGTGTGTGTGTGTGTGTGTGATGGGTAGGTTTAGGGGTTGTGTGTGTGTGATGGGTAAGTTTAGGGGTCGTGTGTGTGATGGGTAGGTTTAGGGTTGTGTGTGTGTGTGTGATGGGTAAGTTTAGGGGTCATGTGTGTGATGGGTAGGTTTAGGGGTTGTGTGTGTGTGATGGGTAAGTTTAGGGGTTGTGTGTGTGTGTGATGGGTAAGTTTCAGGGGTCGTGTGTGTGATGGGTAAGTTTAGGGGTCATGTGTGTGATGGGTAAGTTTAGGGGTCATGTGTGTGATGGGTAAGTTTAGGGGTCGTGTGTGTGATGGGTAAGTTTAGGGGTCGTGTGTGTGATGGGTAAGTTTAGGGGTCATGTGTGTGATGGGTAAGTTTAGGGGTCGTGTGTGTGATGGGTAAGGTTTAGGGGTCGTGTGTGTGATGGGTAGGTTTAGGGGTGTGTGTGTGTGTGATGGGTAAGTTTAGGGGTTGTGTGTTGTGTGATGGGTAAGTTTAGGGGTCGTGTGTGTGTGATGGGTAAGTTTAGGGGTTGTGTGTGTGTGTGATGGGTAAGTTTAGGGGTCGTGTGTGTTGATTGGTAGGTTTAGGGTTGTGTGTGTGTGATGGGTAGGTTTGGGGTTGGTGTGTGTGTGTGTGTGTGTGATGGGTAAGTTTAGGGTGTCGTGTGTGTGATGGGTAGGTTTAGGGGTTGTGTGTGTGTGATGGGTAGGTTTAGGGTTGTGTGTGTGTGTGTGTGTGTGTGATGGGTAAGTTTAGAGGTTCGTGTGTGTGATGGGTAGGTTTAGGGGTTGTGTGTGTGATGGGTAGGTTTAGGGTTGTGTGTGTGGTGTGTGTGTGGGTGATGTGTGTGTGTGTGAGGGTAGGTTTAGGGGTTGTGTGTGTGTGATGGGTAGGTTTAGGGGTTGTGTGTGTGTGTGATGGGTAAGTTTAGGGGTCATGTGTGTGATGGGTAAGTTTAGGGGTCGTGTGTGTGATGGGTAGGTTTGGGGTTGTGTGGTGTGTGTGTGTGATGGGTAAGTTTAGGGATTGGTGTGTGTGATGGGTAGGTTTAGGGGTTGTGTGTGTGTGTGTGTGTGATGGGTAAGTTTAGGGGTTGCGTGTGTGTGATGGGTAAGTTTAGGGGTCATGTGTGTGATGGGTAAGATTTAGGGGTTGTGTGTGTGTGATGGGTAGGTTTAGGGTTGTGTGTGTGTGTGTGTGTGATGGGTAGGTTTAGGGTTGTGTGTGTGTGTGTGTGTGTGTGTGTGTGTGATGGGTAGGTTTAGGGGTCATGTGTGTGATGGGTAGGTTTAGGGGTTTGTGTGTGTGTGATGGGTAAGTTTAGGGGTTGTGTGTGTGTGTGATGGGTAAGTTTAGGGGTCATGTGTGTGATGGGTAAGTTTAGGGGTCGTGTGTGTGATTGGTAGGTTTAGGGTTGTGTGTGTGTGTGTGTGTGTGTGATGGGTAAGTTTAGGGGTTGTGTGTGTGTGTGATGGGTAGGTTTAGGGGTTGTGTGTGTGTGTGTGATGGGTAAGTTTAGGGGTGTGTGTGTGTGATGGGTAAGTTTAGGGGTCGTGTGTGTGATGGGTAGGTTTAGGGGTTGTGTGTGTGTGATGGGTAGGTTTAGGGGTTGTGTGTGTGTGTGTGTGTGTGATGGGTAGGTTTAGGGGTCATGTGTGTGATGGGTAGGTTTAGGGGTTGTGTGTGTGTGATGGGTAAGTTTAGGGGTTGTGTGTGTGTGTGATGGGTAAGTTTAGGGGTCATGTGTGTGATGGGTAGATTTAGGGGTTGTGTGTGTGTGATTGGGTAGGTTTAGGGGTTGTGTGTGTGTGTGTGTGTGATGGGTAAGTTTAGGGGTTGTGTGTGTGTGATGGGTAAGATTTAGGGGTGCATGTGTGTGATTGGTAGATTTAGGGTTGTGTGTGTGTGTGTGTGTGTGATGGGTAAGTTTAGGGGTTGTGTGTGTGTGTGATGGGTAAGTTTAGGGGTCATGTGTGTGATTGGTAGATTTAGGGGTTGTGTGTGTGTGATGGGTAGGTTTAGGGGTTGTGTGTGTGTGTGTGTGTGTGTGATGGGTAAGATTTAGGGGTCGTGTGTGTGATGGGTAGGTTTAGGGGTTGTGTGCGTGTGAGATGGGTAGGTTTAGGGTGGAGTTTGTGTGAGTGATTGTGTGTGTGTGTGAAGGGTAAGTTTAGGGGTTGTGTGTGTGAAGGGTAGGTTTGGGGTTGTGTGTGTGTGTGTGTGATGGGTAAGTTTAGGGGTCGTGTGTGTGAAGGGTAGGTTTAGGGGTTGTGTGTCTGATGGGTAGGTTTAGGGGTTGTGTGTGTGTGAGATGGGTAGGTTTAGGGTGTAGTGTGTGTGAGTGATTGTGTGTGTGTGTGCTGTACCCAGCTGTGGCAGTGCTGCTGGTAGATGTGTATCAGATGTGAGTGTGATCACACACACATGTGTGCCGCCCCTGTGGCTGCTGAGGCTCCAGTAGGTCTGGCCCGGCACCTGAGATTCGGGTGCTGGCGTCGGCTGACCCCGCTGGAAGAACACACACTCCTGTGGGACAGACTCAGCGTGTCCCGCAACACACAGATCCGCTCCTCTGCTCCGGACGCGCTGTTTACGAGGAGACCCAGACCGACGGGCCTGTGATGTCATGAACGACACCGTGACATCACCGACGTGCAAACGTGACGTCGCGTGTTTGCTTGATCCTGAGCGTGTCAGATTAAAGACTCGAGTAAACAAACGTGTGTGTGTGTGGATGTAGAAGTGTAAATATTGCAGTTTTGGTAATGATGAACATATGGTCATTCGCTCCCCATCAGTATCGTTCCAAAACGTTTTTTTTTTTACCTTTAAAATATGTTCGGTAACACAAGACCATGCTTCTAATGAATTGTAGCTCCATTAATGTGTATTAGTGCATGGTGGATTATAAACACTGAAAAAGCAAATGCATGACTAATGATAAATATAAAATAAATGTAACTATAACTGTCTTATAACACAGTATAGGTCTTCATGAGACTTTATAAATGAGGCTGTACTTCATTAAAAGCATGAACTTCATAGAAAGTGTTACCATATGTTCTTTTATGTCCAGCTGAGGAAAGTGAGTCACATGGTTTCTGTGTGAAGTGTCGCTTTAAGATGATCGATCTGAATCTGATCATGTGATCTGTGGTGTCTTTGTTTTAAGTGTTTGTTTGTAAATATCGTGTGGTTCGTTTGATTTCACACTGACAAAAGTTGCACCAAACTAAAACAAAACAGGAAACCTGTGGCAATCAATTTAAGTTAACTCGACTAACAACTGACAATACTTTTGAAATTCCAAGGCAAATGAAGAGTGTTTAGCATTTCAAACCAATTTATTCCACCTGTATGTTTGATTTTTCAAAGCCAGATACATGATTATCTGAGGCAAACATGACGGACAAATATATAAACTTCAACAGTGAGACGCACACTCAAACACTCTCAATTTTGGGTAAAAAAATGGACAACCAAATGTTGGGTTAAAAATGTAACCCAATGGCTGGGATTGTCCATATTTGACCCAAAGTTGGGTTGAAACAACTCAGCTTTTTTTAAGAGTGCATATTCCTAAACACACACTGATGATCAACAGATGTTAATTCAGTGAAGATATGATCTCTGAACCCTTAATCCACTAACTAGCAGTGACGGCAGCTGCATAAATGAAGCCATATTTAATAAGTTACCACATCATTACAAGCTGCAGTGCATGCTGGGAACTCGCATAACATTGTGCACTCGTAGAAACAGTTTATTTTGAACAAATACTGGAGTATCAGGTCAACGAAAGGACCAGAATGATAAACTGACTCTTTGTCCAAGCTACCTTCTTTTTACATTTGTAGTAGTTGCATAGCTTGTAAATGGGCATTATATTGAGCAGGAGCCACTAATGCCACGTTTCTCATGAAAGGCTGTTTGTGTGGCTTCTTGGTACTCGAAATCGCTTGCTGTTGTCATCATGACCGGTTGTTTACTGTGTGTGTGTGTTTTCATGTGTTTTGGGACAAAGGTTAAAGAGAAGGCTAAAGCTGACTAACCTACTTCCTCTATGATGACTATCTCCATCACACTCTCTGAGTGAACACACCGTCCTAATCTCAGTCCTGTCCACATTGTTGTTTCAAGTTAATCATCGAATTTAAAGCTCGTATTTTGAGGTTTGTAATCCGTCTTATAACTTCAGCTGAAATACCTGTTGTACGCAATCAATCTGTCATCTGATTGATCGTTTAGACTCTTTTTCAGGGACTCAAGTGTGTGATGGGTCAATTTCAGGGGCTGTGTGTGTGTGTGTGATGGGTAAGTTTAGGGGTCGTGTGTGTGATGGGTAAGTTTAGGGGTGTCGTGTGTGTGATGGGTAGGTTTAGGGGCTGTGTGTGTGTGTGTGTGTGTGATGGGTAAGTTTAGGGTCGTGTGTGTGATGGGTAGGTTTAGGGGTAGTGTGTGTGTGTGATGGGTAAGTTTGGGGGTCAGTGTGTGTGATGGGTAGGTTTAGGGTCGTGTGTGTGTGTGATGGGTAGGTTTAGGGGTTGTGTGTGTGTGTGATGGGTAGGTTTAGGGGTTGTGTGTGTGATGGGGTAGGTTTAGGGGGTGTGTGTGTGTGATGGGTAGGTTTAGGGCGTCGTGTGTGTGATGGGTAGGTTTAGGGGTTGTGTGTGTGTGTGTGTGTGTGATGTTTAGGGTTACGTGTGTGTGTGTGATGGGTAGGTTTAGGGGTTGTGTGTGTGTGTGTGTGATGCGTGTGATGGGTAGGTTTCAGGGGTCTGTGTGTGTGTGTGTGATGGGTAGATTTAGGGTTGTGTGTGTGTGTGATGGTAGGTTTAGGGTTGTGTGTGTGTGTGTGTGCGCACACTGTTTAACATGATGGTTTTGAACTGGTTGAAATATGACTGGAATCAGTAGTGCAACTTGTGTCTGACATATCGGCTACAAAAAATTATAATGAGAACATAATTATAATTGTCTGCTTGGGACATAGTGAGACTTGTTTTTGTAATCCGGCTCTCAAAATTATATAAATATTTGGATTTAGCTTTATCAGTCAATATATCGGTTATCGGCTTTCAAATGTAAATAATTATCGGTTATCGTTATCGGCAAAAAAAATGTCATATCGGTGCATCCCTGAACTCTATATCAAGTAAAAGTCTTTCAGTGTAAGTGTACAGTCGTCCTCCTTCAGCTCGTGTGTGTCTGCTGTCAAATCTGCACTGATTTAATCTAGTAAACATAAGAATAACTTTGATATTGTTAGTAATATTTTAGACTGAGCGCAGCTTTGGTTTGCTTTTATTTCAGCAAATATGAAATAATGATTTTGAGGAACTGAATCTCATGATTGTATTACATTGCATTATCTTTGATTAATAAAACTTGTGTGATGCACAATATATTGGTATCGGCCAATATGATCATTTTTAATGTTAACATAAGAATAACTTTGATATTGTCATTAATATTTAGAACCGACACAGCTTCGGTTATCTTGATTATCCAGATATAACTTTTTAGAAAAGTCATGAGTATCAAATATGGTCGTGCCTTTGAGGAACTGAATCTCACGAGTGTATTGCACTGCATTATCTTTAATAATAAAAGTGAGCATTTCTAGCGATGTCGTGTTGAAGGAGTGCGTCTGTTTTCCCTCATATTGAGGAATATCTGAGTGGATACAGGCGACCGCTGCAGTTATGGAAATCTAGATGTTAATTCTCAGCCGGCCGTCGCCACACACCTGATCCAGTGCAGAGGGAGATCCCAGATCTGCTGCCGTCCCTGATGGCCGTGGTTTTCTGTGCGGTTTTTCCCCTCTTACTGATCGTCTGAAGCCAACTGGAAAGCATTTCGCCGCTATAAATAGCTCTCGGCTTGTGGGACCCGAGAGCACGGTCTTCTTGGATTCTCGAGGAAAAAGAAAAAAGGAACATAATGACAAACTTAAAAAGTAGCCCTCTTTGTAAGATGAGAACGATTTTCAGGGAAACCCCGCTTCTACAACAGCCAGGTCGCTGCTACATTACGACAACTGGTGAATTTAGCACTTCTTTTAAAGTGTTTGTTTTCATCATGTGCGTGCGCGTGTGTGTGTGTGTGTGCGATGCTCGCTGACACACATCCTACATCCTGTGCTGGGTGATCTCAGCGAGGTTTTCTGTCTCAGTGAGAGTGAAGGTGAGGTGTGCTCGTGGTTACTGCCTGTGAGTATCTGTGCAACTGCACTTTTACTACCATGCACACGCTGCAGGATCTGCTGGAGGAGGAGAGCGTGTGTTTCCTCTCGCCTGCGTCTTATCTGATGCTCGGCGTGGGCGTAGGGCTGTGCAGGAACTAAGGTGTTGAGCTGCTCTCCTGCGGAAGGGAGTCAGCAGTAAACACTGAGGCTGTAACCAGCGCGCACCTGTGCACCTCGCGCAGAACGGCTTCAACAGTCGCACGCTGCCTTCCTTAACCGTCTCACTGCCAGAGAGCTGAAGGCGCGACACCGCGTCCCGAGGGTCCGAGAGCCAACGCGAAGTCACGGGATCCGCGAGGGACTGATGGAAACGCTCTTAAAGGAGTAGTTCACTTTTAAAACACTTTGGCTGATAATTTACTTGCCCAATGTCTTTCCTTCTTCAGTCAAAAAGAAATGAAGGTTTTTGATGAAAACATTCCAGGATTTTCTCCATATAATGGACTTCAATGGGGACCAAACGGTTCAAGGTCCAAAAGACAGTTTCAGTGCAAACTGTTCAAAGGGCTTTAAACGATTCCAGACGATGAATAAGGGTCTTATAAGCGAAACGATCGCTCATTTAATAAATAAATAACAATAAATGAAGTGATTCGTTTCACCCTTACTCATCGTCTGGAATGATTTAAAGCTCTTTGAACAGTTTGCACTGAAACTGTCTTTTGGACCTTGAACCGTTTGGTTCCCATTGAAGTCCATTATATGGAGAAAATCCTGGAATGTTTTCATCAAAAACCTTCATTCTTTTCGAATGAAGAAAGAAAGACATGGACATCTTGGATGACATGGGGGTGAGTAAATTATCAGCAAAAGTGTTTTAAAAGTGAACTACTCCTTTAATGGTGTGGTGGACTTCATAGCAAAGCAATGGAAGAACCAAAGTACTCTTTTTTACTCCACCCAAAAATGAAAATTCTGCCATCATTTACTCGGCCTTAAGTTACTGTACGAGTTTCTCTTCTTCTGTTGAACTCAAGGCAAGATGTTTTGAAGAACGATTGGAACCAAACAGTTATTTGGTGCCATTGACTTCCATAGTAAAAATAGTATAAAACTTTAGGGTGAATAAATGAAGAGTTCAGATGCAAAAGCCTCTAAATGCCATTTGAAATTTTCTTCTAAAATGACCATTTTTATCAAGCTTGTATATTTAAGTTCAGTAATTTCACTTAAATGACAATTAATAGGTAATCTTCATTGCCATTTAAGTGAAATTACTGAACTTAAATATACAAGCTTAATAAATAATGATTTTTAGAAGAAAATTTCAAATGGCACTTGTTCATGCATCTGAACTCTTCAAATAATGACAGAATTATCATTAAAGAATATCTGGTTCATTAGGTACCTTTTAGTTGACATGAACATCATCATGAGCAATACATTTGTTACTGTATTTATTCATCTTTGTTAATGTTAGTTAATAAAGATAAGTTAGTCCACACACACAGTGCATTGACTGTATTAGGAAATGTTGAATTAATATGAGCTAAGATTTAGGTAATGCTGTGCAAGTATTGTTCTTTTGAGTTAGTTCAATGTTAGCTGATGTTCATTGTAAAGTGTTGCCGCAAATTCTCCTCTTCCACTATAAAAACCTTTTTGCTGCAATGGGAAATGTTAATCCCATAAAGCCTGCAAAATCTTTCTAATGCCTGCTATGTGATGGCAAACCTGTCGCACACAATCTACTGCTTACATGCCTTCAGACTGAAACATTTCAAAAGAAAAGTGTTTCAGCGTAACAGTCGTCCTCAGCTTAAGCGAATGTAATGCTAGCAAGAACATAATAACTTATATCGTGAGTAATATTGAGACTTCATTTTTTAGAGAAATCATGAGTGTGAAATATAATGCTTTTGAGGAAGGTGTGTTAAATCATCATTGTATGCATCGCATTATGTTTTAAAACCACAGAGATCATTAAACTATTTAAATATCATCTTACTAAAGACATTATTAGCCGATATTGATATTCAATGTGTTTTATGTGAGTATGTTCTACTACACTATTATAAATATCTAAATGATTAACATGCAAGCTGAATCTCATCTCTATGCTCATAGTTCTGCTCAGTTTGAGTTTTTCTCTTCATATTCTCACTGTCCCGGACTATATGAGCCGTGAACGCCCGATTCTCTTCATGGATCAGCTGATGCCTGTAAAGAAGCTTTACTTTCAGGAGTGTGTGTGAGTGAAGCTTCAGAAGGAGTCGAGTGTGTTTGAAGAGACTCCCTGTGGTGTAATGGCAGATGAAGCTCCAGATGAAGTGTGATTTACAGCGCTGAGATCATCCCAGATCCACAATATGACCGTATTTGGGTTTGATTCAGACCCTGTTAATTTACGCCGACTTCTGCTTTTAATTATATCCTTACATCCGGCCGACTGTAGTGGCGGAGCGCGCGTGCGTCAGGGAAAAGCCTCGCTCAGATGTCCGTCGGGATGTGAAGGGTGGTGGGCGTCTCTGACTGCTCTTCTCGCTCAAGGCTTTGTGTGTGTTTGGTTGTTTGAGTACAGTTGTGTGCGGTAAGATCTTGTGGTTTACCATGGAAAATGAGACCAGACCGAGTCTTCTCTCCTCACCTGAACAACAAAGCAACCCTGCAAACACAGAAGACACGGTGGAAACTTTCACTCACTAGATCAAATGCAGCGTTCCTGGATGTGAATGTTTACCACACAGAAGTGCAATCTCAATATACAGCTGGAGCTCGAAGAGATCCTGCTAAAGTTTCAGTAATTCAACTTAAAGATGAAACTAATATGTTATATAGACTCATTACATGCAGAGTGAGAGATTTCAAGCCTTTATTTGTTATAATTGTGATGATAATGGATTACAGATATGAAAACCCCAAATTCAAAATTAGAATATTGTGAAAAGGTTTTCATATCTGTAATCCATAACACAATAAAGGCTTGAAATATCTCACTTTGCATGTAAGAGTCTATATAATATATTAGTTTCAGTTATTAAGTTGAATTACTGAAACTTTGCACGAATATTTTAATTTTTCAATCTTCACCTGTAGAGTTTATGATGGAAATGTAAGGGTTATTCTTAAATATGAACAATAGTTATTACCTTCATGAGATTAGATTTGTTTTTTAGTTTTAGTTTTTAGGGTTGCACTTCTACTACTAAGTGGATCAAAACTTGTCTCTGGAGGATTCACTTTGTTGATCCACTTCAAAATGTTGACCGTATATAAAGGTATTCATAATGTATGTTAATGCACTGTATGTTTTCATAAATGATTGTAACCAGAGTTAAAATGTATTCAAATTTGCAGAATTCTTGTTGCATCTGAAACGGGGTTAATGTGCTTTAATGCGTTATACTTTTTAAAGGTGTGTTTAATTAATAGATAAGTATTATAACTGTGTTTGCAATTATTCATGAGACGCATACATTGCATTAAAGATCCATTAAGATATGTTTATACCTGTTAGAGTCATGTGGTTTGATTATTTAACTATGATGTCAGAAAGATGGGAAATGTTTGCCACGTAACAGACGGACAGATTTCTTTTTTTTATTTAGAAAAAAAAAGATTATTGAAAGCATGATAAAATAATATAATAAAAATCAGTATTGGGCACATAATGTTTTTGTATTTCTAAATAATGTGAAGTTTAAAATTCGATTATCTTTTAATTATATAAAGTGTAAATCCACTTGGGTTCAGATTAATTACTGAGTGTTCTTGTAGTGTGTTGCTGCACCAATGTGCTTATGAAGTAATATTACAAAAAGCTCATCTATGAACAAAAACTAATGCTAAACAACTGATCTGATTCTGCTCTAGATTAAGGTTTAACACCCTCAAAAAATTATTTATTAGTCTTGTTTCCACTCCAAATATCTAAAAGTTCTTAAATCAAGATGCATTTACTAGATTAATAAAATGCCATAAGATATGATGTGGTGTTTTCTGTGGAAATAATAAAAATCAAGTGAGTTTTTGAGATGAGGATGAAAGATGAGGAACATGTTGATGAGGATGAAGATGATGATGAGGATGATTGAGGATGAGGAGGATGAAGATGATGAGGATGAGGAGGTGCGCAGTGGAGTGTGTCGTCCCAGCAGGATCCACAGTTCTGGAAGCGCCTTTCTCCCGTGTGTCTGCTGGGCTGATGAACCCCTGCTCTTCCTTCACACACTCGTGTGTCTCAACTGAGCTCTCCCTGCTGGAGCTGCTCTCCATTACTGTCCTGGCCCAGGGAATCATGGGATGCAGGAGGAGGAATATCCAGAGCAAGTCCGGTTCCTGGAACAGAAAACCTACACATTTACAGGACAGACAATGCACCGACCACAGGACCAATGGGATCAGTGTTTGTAGCAGGAGGAATGACAGCAGAGGCTCAGTCCACGCTTTCATCTGATCTGATTCATCCGATCCTGATTCATCAGACTTCTCTGATCCCGATTCCTCCTGATTCCTCCGCCATTCCTCTGATCTGCACTCCTCCTGATCTGATTCCTCTGATCTGACTCCTCTGATCTGATTCCTCTGATCCTGATTCCTCTGATCTGACTCCTCTTATCTGATTCCTCTGATCTAAGTCATCTGACTCCTCCTGATCTGACTCCTCTGGTCTGATTCCTCTGGCTCTGATTCCTCCGATCTGACTCCTCTTATCTGCATTCCTCTGATCTACGTCATCTCATTCCTCCTGATCTGATTCATCTGATCTGATTCCTCTGATCTGACTCCTCTGATCTGACTCCTCTGATCTGATTCCTCTGATTTAAGTCATCTGATTCCTCTGGTCTGATTCCTCTTGGTCTGATTCCTCTGATCCTGATTCCTCTTATCTGATTCCCTCTAATGTAAGTCATCTGACTCCTCTGATCTGATTCCTTCTGATCTGATTGCTCTGATCTGATTCCTCTGATTTAAGTCATCTGATTCCTCTGGTCTGATTCCTCTGGTCTGATTCCTCTGGTCTATTACTCTGGTCTGATTCCTCTGATTTAAGTCATCTGATTCCTCTGATCTGACTCCTCTGATCTGATTGCTCTGATCTGATTCCTCTGATTTAAGTCATCTGATTCCTCTGGTCTGATTCCTCTGGTCCTGATTCCTCTGGTCTGATTCCTCTGATCTGACTCCTCTGATCTGATTCCTCTGATTTAAGTCATCTGACTCCTCTGTATCTGATTCCTCTGATCTGATTGCTTCTGATCTGATTCCTCTGATTTAAGTCATCTGATTCCTCTGGTCTGATTCCTCTGATTTAGTCATCTGACTCCTTCTGATCCTGATTCCTCTGATCTGATTGCTCTGATCTGATTCCTCTGATTTAAGTCATCTGACTCCTCTGATCTGATTCCTCTGATCTGATTGCTCTGATCTGATTCCTCTGTATTTAAGTCATCTGATTCCTCTGATCTGATTCTCTCTGATTTAAGTCATCTGATTCCTCTGATCTGATTCCTCTGGTCTGATTCCTCTGGTCTGATTACTCTGCTGTAGGCCAAATCCCGTGACTCAAGACTTGAGATAAATGCTTTGTAACTCTTGTTTTAGGCTGTGTTGACACTTGACAGGTTTGGTTTGATTAAACTGATCTCTGTTGCGATTGTGGTTCATTTGAAGAGCGTTTATCCCAGAAACACAGCATTGTTTTGGTCATAAAAGCCATCCAATCAGGGTCCAGCCTTTTTTGTCCGAGATAACGAACCAGCAGTGTGAACACACTGATATCTAAAAATCATATGAAAATCATAAATATGTTCATTAGGGTTGTCAAAAGTACCCGTACTTCGGTATATAAGTTACGATACTAAAATGATAAACATGTAAAGTCCCCCTGTAGTCGATGATTTTATCCCTTAAAACTCTTCTTTGGTCATCAAAATAACATTTAAACGCTTTTTCCTTGGAAAAAAATCATGCCTTAAATGCCTTTTAAATATCTTGATTGTAACTCTACACCCTTGCCTCGCTTCAGTATGCGCGGTTCTACTGAATATGCAGATGAGCCCCGCCTCCACTCACTCACTCAGAGATCCACTGGTTGGCAATCACAGGTTGATCTGATTGGTTACAAGGTCGTTTGTGACGTCAGAAACACCAGCGATTTCGTGTTTTTGAGACTGTCTTTTAAGCGTATTAAACACACCTCATACACACATAAACAACATTAAGAGCTGGATTTACACCACATGGGGACTTTAATGTTTCTGTTCTTCAGTTTATTACTGACTTTTCACCTTTTTTTAAGTGTTATTGACTTTTGAGAAATCTTTGAAAGCTACATGATGATGTTTAAATATATACAATCTGTCCTGAAAGTAAAGCTTCTTTACAGGCATCAGCTGATCCATCAAGAGAAATCGGCGTTCACTGGCTCATATAGTCCGGTATAGTGAGAATATGAAGAGAAAAAACTCAAACTGAGCAGAAATATGAGCAGAAGGAGAGATGAGATTCAGCTTGCATGTTAATCATATAGATATTTATTATATTTTAGCATATACTCACATAAAAACGCACTGAAATATCAATATCGGCTGATAATGTCTTGGTAAGATGATATTAAAAGATGAAATATGAAAGTGATGCATGTGATTATGGATTACAGATATGAAAACCTTTTCACATTATTCTAATTTTGAATTTGGGGTTTTCATATCTGTAATCCATAATCATCATAAATTATAACAAATAAAGGCTTGAAATATCTCACTTTACATGTAATGAGTCTATATAATATATTAGTTTGAATTACTGAAATAAATGAAGTTTTTGCACCATATTCTAATTGTTGCTGATCTTCACCTGTAGTTCAGAAGTGTGTGATCGGCGTGTATACAGTAGATGAAGGCTTGACTTCCTCCACATGAAAGGGTTAACACCGTAACAAGCCCACTGTTGCATTCTGGGCCGTGGGAGATGAAAGCCTGAACATCACATCAATACTCCAGTCGATAAAACACGAGGAGAGATTAAAGCGCGGAGGATCAGGCTAATAGACGCCGCGGCTTTAATCGCACAAGCTGAGAGAGAGAGTGTGTGTGTGTGTGTTGTAGAGGATCATTAGAGATGCTTTAATCAAACACACGGACGTTCTCAGCAGATAGCGCAGAAATCAGCCTGTTCAATACACCAGTTATTGCTTTACATGCATGAAAATCAGATTTTTATGTTTTTTATATGCTTTTAAACTTACTATGAATTCCTCAAACAATAATGTTCTTACAAAAGTCTTCTAACCTTCACGACCTCTTCTAAGCTCCAGCATGTCTGAGATACAGGGCTCTGTGAAATACGCTTTATTTTTCCCAAAATCTGTTTTTTTTTTTTATATAACTTTTTTTGGGACACCATTTTAATGGTTAAACTATAGTTATTGAAAAGCATGTCTTAATGATTTGAAATCATTCATATTTTTTATACATTTTACAATGTAATAAATATGTAACAAATACATGTTTAGCGTTCTATGAATTTTGTATTTTTTCAAATTCTGTGTTTTCTGTTTTAAGTTTTTTTCTGGACAAATGAAATGGTTTTATTACATTTTAACAATACAAAAGGGATGTCCAATTAATTTTTAAAAAATAGATTTAAAAAAAATATATTTATAATTTTCTGGCAATGAAATTGAAGGCAAAAGCATCAATTTAATTGATGTGAAAGTTGAACAATCTTTTTTTGTCAATCAAAGTTAACTGTTAAAATTAAAACATGCAGGAACATTTTTGGTTATTCCTTAAGTAGTTTTTATAATAATTAAATTATGATCCCGTATATAAGTGTAAGGAGGATTTATTATATTAGATTTATCTGTTATAGCACCCTAGCAACACCCTAGCAACGCTTCGGGCCACCTCGTGAGTTTAGACGAGGTCACGTTTGCTCCTGACCTGTTTTCTCTGCATCTTCGTGTGTGTGTGTGTGTGTGTGTGTTTGACGTCAGATGTCTAAGACACTCAGATAATAACTGGCTCCGGATGTATTATCTCACTTTTTAGCAGGAAGTGATGTCATAGATGAAACTTGATTTCCTCCTCCGACCTGATCAGGATTAAGTGCTGTCTATATAAGCATAGAGATATCACACACGCACGCACTGCGATGCACTACGATCATGCACGCACGCACGCACGCACGCACACACGCACACACACACACGCGCGCACAGATGTCTCTCTCTCTCTACGCACACACATCTTCTGCTAAGTTTAGTAAAAAAATTTATACATACATTCAATTTTTTTATAATTTTTTTTTGTAATTATTAGTTTTGCCAAGATTTAAATATTTTGTTTTTGTATAATTCGGTAAAATATTGTTTTTGTATTTATTTATTTTTGCTGAGGTGTAAAAGACGTCTAGAGCTTGGCAAAACATGTATAACAGTTACTAACTAGTTAGTAACTGTTATACATGTTTTGCCAAGCTCTAGACGTCTTTTACACCTCAGCAAAAATAAATAAATACAAAAACAATATTTTACCGAATTATACAAAAACAAAATATTTAAATCTTGGCAAAACTAATAATTACAAAAAAAAATTATAAAAAAATTGAATGTATGTATAAATTTTTTTACTAAACTTAGCAGAAGATGTGTGTGCGTAGAGAGAGAGAGAGATCTGTGCGCGCGTGTGTGTGTGCGTGCGTGCGTGCGTGCGTGCGTGCGTACGTGCATTGTCAGTGCATCGCAGTGCGTGCGTGTGTGATATCTGTATGCTTATATAGACAGCACTTAATCCTGATCAGGTGGGAGGAGGAAATCAAGTTTCATCTATGACATCACTTCCTGCTAAAAAGTGAGATAATACATCCGGAGCCAGTTATTATCTGAGTGTCTTAGACATCTGACGTCAAACACACACACACACACACACACACGAAGATGCAGAGAAAACAGGTCAGGAGCAAACGTGACCTCGTCTAAACTCACGAGGTGGCCGGAAGCGTTGCTAGGGTGTTGCTAGGGTGCTATAACAGATAAATCTAATATAATAAATCCTCCTTACACTTATATACGGGATCATAATTTAATTATTATAAAAACTACTTAAGGAATAACCAAAAATGTTCCTGCATGTTTTAATTTTAACAGTTAACTTTGATTGACAAAAAAAGATTGTTCAACTTTCACATCAATTAAATTGATGCTTTTGCCTTCAATTTCATTGCCAGAAAATTATAAATATATTTTTTTTAAATCTATTTTTTAAAAATTAATTGGACATCCCTTTTGTATTGTTAAAATGTAATAAAACCATTTCATTTGTCCAGAAAAAAACTTAAAACAGAAAACACAGAATTTGAAAAAATACAAAATTCATAGAACGCTAAACATGTATTTGTTACATATTTATTACATTGTAAAATGTATAAAAAATATGAATGATTTCAAATCATTAAGACATGCTTTTCAATAACTATAGTTTAACCATTAAAATGGTGTCTCCAAAAAAAGTTATATAAAAAAAAAAAACAGATTTTGGGAAAAATAAAGCGTATTTCACAGAGCCCTGTATCTCAGACATGCTGGAGCTTAGAAGAGGTCGTGAAGGTTAGAAGACTTTTGTAAGAACATTATTGTTTGAGGAATTCATAGTAAGTTTAAAAGCATATAAAAAACATAAAAATCTGATTTTCATGCATGTAAAGCAATAACTGGTGTATTGAACAGGCTGATTTCTGCGCTATCTGCTGAGAACGTCCGTGTGTTTGATTAAAGCATCTCTAATGATCCTCTACAACACACACACACACACTCTCTTCTCCAGCTTGTGCGATTAAAGCCGCGGCGTCTATTAGCCTGATCCTCCGCGCTTTAATCTCTCCTCGTGTTTTATCGACTGGAGTATTGATGTGATGTTCAGGCTTTCATCTCCCACGGCCCAGAATGCAACAGTGGGCTTGTTACGGTGTTAACCCTTTCATGTGGAGGAAGTCAAGCCTTCATCTACTGTATACACGCCGATCACACACTTCTGAACTACAGGTGAAGATCGCAACAATTAGAATATGGTGCAAAACTTCATTTATTTCAGTAATTCAAACTAATATATTATATAGACTCATTACATGTAAAGTGAGATATTTCAAGCCTTTATTTGTTATAATTTATGATGATTATGGATTACAGATATGAAAACCCCAAATTCAAAATTAGAATAATGTGAAAAGGTTTTCATATCTGTAATCCATAATCACATGCATCACTTTCATATTTCATCTTTTAATATCATCTTACCAAGACATTATCAGCCGATATTGATATTTCAGTGCGTTTTTATGTGAGTATATGCTAAAATATAATAAATATCTATATGATTAACATGCAAGCTGAATCTCATCTCTCCTTCTGCTCATATTTCTGCTCAGTTTGAGTTTTTTCTCTTCATATTCTCACTATACCGGACTATATGAGCCAGTGAACGCCGATTTCTCTTGATGGATCAGCTGATGCCTGTAAAGAAGCTTTACTTTCAGGACAGATTGTATATATTTAAACATCATCATGTAGCTTTCAAAGATTTCTCAAAAGTCAATAACACTTAAAAAAAGGTGAAAAGTCAGTAATAAACTGAAGAACAGAAACATTAAAGTCCCCATGTGGTGTAAATCCAGCTCTTAATGTTGTTTATGTGTGTATGAGGTGTGTTTAATACGCTTAAAAGACAGTCTCAAAAACACGAAATCGCTGGTGTTTCTGACGTCACAAACGACCTTGTAACCAATCAGATCAACCTGTGATTGCCAACCAGTGGATCTCTGAGTGAGTGAGTGGAGGCGGGGCTCATCTGCATATTCAGTAGAACCGCGCATACTGAAGCGAGGCAAGGGTGTAGAGTTACAATCAAGATATTTAAAAGGCATTTAAGGCATGATTTTTTTCCAAGGAAAAAGCGTTTAAATGTTATTTTGATGACCAAAGAAGAGTTTTAAGGGATAAAATCATCGACTACAGGGGGACTTTACATGTTTATCATTTTAGTATCGTAACTTATATACCGAAGTTCGGGTACTTTTGACAACCCTAATGAACATATTTATGATTTTCATATGATTTTTAGATATCAGTGTGTTCACACTGCTGGTTCGTTATCTCGGACAAAAAAGGCTGGACCCTGATTGGATGGCTTTTATGACCAAAACAATGCTGTGTTTCTGGGATAAACGCTCTTCAAATGAACCACAATCGCAACAGAGATCAGTTTAATCAAACCAAACCTGTCAAGTGTCAACACAGCCTAAAACAAGAGTTACAAAGCATTTATCTCAAGTCTTGAGTCACGGGATTTGGCCTACAGCAGAGTAATCAGACCAGAGGAATCAGACCAGAGGAATCAGATCAGAGGAATCAGATGACTTAAATCAGAGAGAATCAGATCAGAGGAATCAGATGACTTAAATCAGAGGAATCAGGATCAGAGCAATCAGATCAGAGGAATCAGATCAGAGGAGTCAGATGACTTAAATCAGAGGAATCAGATCAGAGCAATCAGATCAGAGGAATCAGATCAGAGGAGTCAGATGACTAAATCAGAGGAATCAGACCAGAGGAATCAGATGACTTAAATCAGAGGAATCAGATCAGAGCAATCAGATCAGAGGAATCAGATCAGAGGAGTCAGATGACTTAAATCAGAGGAATCAGATCAGAGGAGTCAGATCAGAGGAATCAGACCAGAGGAATCAGACCAGAGGAATCAGACCAGAGGAATCAGATGACTTAAATCAGAGGAATCAGATCAGAGCAATCAGATCAGAGGAGTCAGATCAGAGGAATCAGATGACTTAAATCAGAAGGAATCAGACCAGAGTAATAGACCAGAGGAATCAGACCAGAGGAATCAGACCAGAGGAATCAGATGACTTAAATCAGAGGAATCAGATCAGAGCAATCAGATCAGAAGGAATCAGATCAGAGGAGTCAGATGACTTAGATTAGAGGAATCAGATAAGAGGAATCAGGATCAGAGGAATCAGACCAGAGGAATCAGACCAGAGGAATCAGATGACTTAAATCAGAGGAATCAGATCAGAGGAGTCAGATCAGAGGAGTCAGATCAGAGGAATCAGATCAGATGAATCAGATCAGGAGGAATCAGATGACGTAGATCAGAGGAATGCAGATAAGAGGAGTCAGATCAGAGGAATCAGACCAGAGGAATCAGACCAGAGGAGTCAGATCAGAGGAGTCAGATGACTTAGATCAGAGGAATCAGATAAGAGGAGTCAGATCAGAGGAATCAGATCAGAGGAATCAGATCAGGAGGAGTCAGATCAGAGGAATCAGATCAGAGGAGTCAGATCAGAGGAATCAGAGGAATCAGAGGAATCAGATCAGAGAAGTCTGATGAATCAGATCAGATGAATCAGATCAGATGAAAGCGTGGATCTGAGCCTCTGCTGTCATTCCTCCTGCTACAAACACTGATCCCATTGGTCCTGTGGTCGGTGCATTGTCTGTCCTGTAAATGTGTGGTTTTCTGTTCAAGAAGCCGGACCTGGCTCTGGATATTCCTCCTCCTGCATCCCATGCATTCCCTGGGCCAGGACAGTAATGGAGAGCAGCTCCAGCAGGGAGAGCTCAGTTGAGACACACGAGTGTGTGAAGGAAGAGCAGGGGTTCATCAGCCCAGCAGACACACGCGGGAGAAAGGCGCTTCCAGAACTGTGGATCCTGCTGGGACGACACACTCCACTGCGCACCTCCTCATCCTCATCATCTTCATCCTCCTCATCCTCAATCATCCTCATCATCATCTTCATCCTCATCAACATGTTCCTCATCTTTATCCTCATCTCAAAAACTCACTTGATTTTTATTATTTCCACAGAAAACACCACATCATATCTTATGGCATTTTATTAATCTAGTAAATGCATCTTGATTTAAGAACTTTTAGATATTTGGAGTGGAAACAAGACTAATAAATAATTTTTTGAGGGTGTTAAACCTTAATCTAGAGCAGAATCAGATCAGTTGTTTAGCATTAGTTTTGTTCATAGATGAGCTTTTTGTAATATTACTTCATAAGCACATTGGTGCAGCAACACACTACAAGAACACTCAGTAATTAATCTAACCCAAGTGGATTTACACTTTATATAATTAAAAGATAATCGAATTTTAAACTCACATTATTTAGAAATACAAAAACATTATGTGCCCAATACTGATTTTTATTATATTATTTTATCATGCTTTCAATAATCTTTTTTTTTCTAAATAAAAAAAGAAATCTGTCCGTCTGTTACGTGGCAAACATTTCCCATCTTTCTGACATCATAGATAAATAATCAAACCACATGACTCTAACAGGTATAAACATATCTTAATGGATCTTTAATGCAACTGTATGGTCTCATGAATAATTGCAAACACAGTTATAATACTTATCTATTAATTAAACACACCTTTAGAAAGTATAACGCATTAAAGCACATTAACCCCGTTTCAGATGCAACAAAGAATTCTGCAAATTTGAATACATTTTAACTCTGGTTACAATCATTTATGAAAACATACAGTGCATTAACATACATTATGAATACCTTTATATACGGTCAACATTTTGAAGTGGATCAACAAAGTGAATCCTCCAGAGACAAGTTTTGATCCACTTAGTAGTAGAAGTGCAACCCTAAAAACTAAAACTAAAAAACAAATCTAATCTCATGAAGGTAATAACTATTGTTCATATTTAAGAATAACCCTTACATTTCCATCATAAACTCTACAGGTGAAGATTGAAAAATTAAATATTCGTGCAAAAGTTTCAGTAATTCAACTTAATAACTGAAACTAATATACTATATAGACTCCTTACATGCAAAGTGAGATATTTCAAGCCTTTATTTGTTATGGATTACAGATATGAAAACCTTTTCACAATATTCTAATTTTGAATTTGGGGTTTTCATATCTGTAATCCATTATCATCACAATTATAACAAATAAAGGCTTGAAATCTCTCACTCTGCATGTAATGAGTCTATATAACATATTAGTTTCATCTTTAAGTTGAATTACTGAAACTTTAGCAGGATCTTTTCGAGCTCCAGCTGTATATTGAGATTGCACTTCTGTGTGGTAAACATTCACATCCAGGAACGCTGCATTTGATCTAGTGAGTGAAAGTTTCCACCGTGTCTTCTGTGTTTGCAGGGTTGCTTTGTTTTTCAGGTGAGGAGAGAAGACTCGGTCTGGTCTCATTTTCCATGGTAAACCACAAGATCTTACCGCACACAACTGTACTCAAACAACCAAACACACACAAAGCCTTGAGCGAGAAGAGCAGTCAGAGACGCCCACCACCCTTCACATCCGACGGACATCTGAGCGAGGCTTTTCCCTGACGCACGCGCGCTCCGCCACTACAGTCGGCCGGATGTAAGGATATAATTAAAAGCAGAAGTCGGCGTAAATTAACAGGGTCTGAATCAAACCCAAATACGGTCATATTGTGGATCTGGGATGATCTCAGCGCTGTAAATCACACTTCATCTGGAGCTTCATCTGCCATTACACCACAGGGAGTCTCTTCAAACACACTCGACTCCTTCTGAAGCTTCACTCACACACACTCCTGAAAGTAAAGCTTCTTTACAGGCATCAGCTGATCCATGAAGAGAATCGGGCGTTCACGGCTCATATAGTCCGGGACAGTGAGAATATGAAGAGAAAAAACTCAAACTGAGCAGAACTATGAGCATAGAGATGAGATTCAGCTTGCATGTTAATCATTTAGATATTTATAATAGTGTAGTAGAACATACTCACATAAAACACATTGAATATCAATATCGGCTAATAATGTCTTAGTAAGATGATATTTAAATAGTTTAATGATCTCTGTGGTTTTAAAACATAATGCAATGCAATACAATGATGATTTAACACACCTTCCTCAAAAGCATTATATTTCACACTCTATGATTTCTCTAAAAAATGAAGTCTAAATATTACTCACGATATAAGTTATTATGTTTTGAACTAGATTAGTATTTGAGCTGAAGGAGGACGACTGTACACTGAAACACTTTTCTTTTGATATGTTTCAGTCTGAAGGCATGTTACAGTAGATTGTGTGCGACAGGTTTTGATCATATTAGAGGCATTAGAAATTTGCAGGCTTTATAGGATTAACATTTCCATTGCACAAAAAGGTTTTTATAGTGGAAAAGGAGAATTTGCGGCAACACTTTACAATGTTCATTAGTTAACATGAACTAAGAAAGAACAATACTTGCAAGCATTACTTAAATCTTAGCTCATATTAATTCAACATTTCCTAATACAGTCAATGCACTGTGTGTGTGAACTAACTTATCTTTATTAACTGAACATTAACAAAGATGAATAAATACAGTAACAAATGTATTGCTCATGATGAGTTCATGTCAACTAAAAGGTACCTAATGAACCAGATTCTAAATGATAATTCTGTCATTATTTGAAGAGTTCAGATGCATGAACAAGTGCCATTTGAAATTTTCTTCTAAAAATGATCATTTTATGAAGCTTGTATATTTAAGTTCAGTAATTTCACTTAAATGGCAATGAAGATTACCTATTAATTGTCATTTAAGTGAAATTACTGAACTTAAATATACAAGCTTGATAAAAATGGTCATTTTAGAAGAAAATTTCAAATGGCATTTAGAGGCTTTTGCATCTGAACTCTTCATTTATTCACCCTAAAGTTTTATACTATTTTTACTATGAAGTCAATGGCACCAAATAACTGTTTGGTTCCAATCGTTCTTCAAAACATCTTGCCTTGAGTTCAACAGAAGAAAGAAACTCGTACAGAACTTAAGGCCGAGTAAATGATGGCAGAATTTTCATTTTTGGGTGGAGTAAAAAAGAGTACTTTGGTTCTTCCATTGCTTTGCTATGAAGTCCACCACACCATTAAAGGAGTAGTTCACTTTTAAAACACTTTTGCTGATAATTTACTCACCCCCATGTCATCCAAGATGTCCATGTCTTTCTTTCTTCATTCGAAAGAATGAAGGTTTTTGATGAAAACATTCCAGGATTTTCTCCATATAATGGACTTCAATGGGAACCAAACGGTTCAAGGTCCAAAAGACAGTTTCAGTGCAAACTGTTCAAAGAGCTTTAAATTATTCCAGACGATGAATAAGGGTGAAACGATCACTTCATTTATTGTTATTTATTTATTAAATGAGCGATCGTTTCGCTTATAAGACCCTTATTCATCGTCTGGAATCGTTTAAAGCCCTTTGAACAGTTTGCACTGAAACTGTCTTTTGGACCTTGAACCGTTTGGTCCCCATTGAAGTCCATTATATGGAGAAAACCCTGGAATGTTTTCATCAAAAACCTTCATTTCTTTTTGACTGAAGAAGGAAAGACATTGGGCAAGTAAATTATCAGCCAAAGTGTTTTAAAAGTGAACTACTCCTTTAAGAGCGTTTCCATCAGTCCCTCGCGGATCCCGTGACTTCGCGTTGGCTCTCGGACCCTCGGGACGCCGGTGTCGCGCTTCAGCTCTCTGGCAGTGAGACGGTTAAGGAAGGCAGCGTGCGACTGTTGAAGCCGTTCTCGGCGAGGTGCACAGGTGCGCGCGTGGTTACAGCCTCAGTGTTTACTGCTGACTCCCTTCCGCAGGAGAGCAGCTCAACACCTTAGTTCCTGCACAGCCCTACGCCCACGCCGAGCATCAGATAAGACGCAGGCGGAGGGAAACACACGCTCTCCTCCTCCAGCAGATCCTGCAGCGTGTGCATGGTAGTAAAAGTGCAGTTGCACAGATACTCACAGGCATAACCACAGCACACCTCACCTTCACTCTCACTGTAGACAGAAAACCTCGCTGAGATCACCCAGCACAGGATGTAGGATGTGTGTCAGCGGCATCGCACACACACACACACACGCGCACGCACAATGATGAAAACAAACACTTTAAAAGAAGTGCTAAATTCACCATTGTCGTCATGTAGCAGCGACCTGGCTGTTGTAGAAGCGGGGGTTTCCCTGAAAATCGTTCTCATCTTACAAAGAGGGCTACTTTTTAAGTTTGTCATTATGTTCCTTTTTTCTTTTTCCTCGAGATCCAAGAAGACCGTGCTCTGGGTCCCACAAGCCGAGAGCTATTTATAGCGGCGAAATGCTTTCCAGTTGGCTTCAGACGATCATAAGAGGGGAAAAACCGCACAGAAAACCACGGCCATCAGGGACGGCAGCAGATCTGGGATCTCCCTATACACTGATCAGTGTGTGGCGACGGCCGGCTCAGAATTAACATCTAGATTTCCATAACTGCAGCGGTCGCCTAGTATCCGACTCAATATTCCTCAATATGAGGGAAAACAGACGCACTCCTTCAACACGACATCGCTAGAAATGCTCACTTTTATTATTAAAGATAATGCAGTGCAATACACTCGTGAGATTCAGTTCCTCAAAGGCACGACCATATTTGATACTCATGACTTTTCTAAAAAGTTATATCTGGATAATCAAGATAACCGAAGCTGTGTCGGTCTAAATATTAATAACAATATCAAAGTTATTCTTATGTTAACATTAAAAATGATCATATCGGCCGATAACCAGATATAGTGCATCACACAGTTTTATTAATCAAAGATAATGCAATGTAATACAATCATGAGATTCAGTTCCTCAAAATCATTATTTCATATTTGCTGAAATAAAAGCAAACCAAAGCTGCCTCAGTCTAAAATATTACTAACAATATCAAAGTTATTCTTATGTTTACTAGATTAAATCAGTGCAGATTTGACAGCAGACACACACGAGCTGAAGGAGGACGACTGTACACTTACACTGAAAGACTTTTACTTGATATAAGAGTTAGGGATGCACCGATATGACATTTTTTTTGCCGATAACGATAACCGATAATTATTTATATTTGAAAGCCGATAACCGATATATTGACTGATAATGCTAAATCCAAATATTTATATAATTTTGAGAGCCGGATTACAAAAACAAGTCTCACTATGTCCCAAGCAGACAATTATAATTATGTTCTCATTATAATTTTTTGTAGCCGATATGTCAGACACAAGTTGCACTACTGATTCCAGTCATATTTCAACCAGTTCAAAACCATCATGTTAAACAGTGCGCACACACACACACACACACCCTAAACCTGACCATCATCACACACACACAACCCTAAATCTACCCATCACACACATGACCCTGAATTACCCATCACACACACACACGACCCCTGAAACCTACCCATCACACACACGCACGACCCTAAACTTCACCACACACACACACACACAACCCCTAAACCTACCCATCACACACCAACGCCCTAAACCTACCCATCACACACACACAACCCAAGCCTGAAACCTACCCATCACACACACAACCCCTAAATCCTACCCATCACACACACACACACAACCCCTAAACCTACCCATCACACACACACAACCCCTAAACCTACCCATCACACACCTGACCCCTAAACTTACCCATCACACACACACACTACCCCTAAACCTACCCATCACACACACGACCCTGAAACTTACCCATCACACACACACACACACACACAGCCCCTAAACCTACCCATCACACACACACAACCCCTAAACCTACCCATCACACACACGACCCCTAAACTTACCCATCACACACACACAACCCCTAAATTGACCCATCACACTCTTGAGTCCCTAAAAAATGAGTCTGAACGATTAATCAGACGACAGATTGATTGCGTACAACAGGTATTTCAGCTGAAGTTAGAGACGGATTACAAACCTCAAAATACGAGCTTTAATTCGATGATTAACTTAAACAACAATGTGGACAGGACTGAGATTAGGACGGTGTGTTTCACTCAGAGAGTGTGATGGAGATAGTCATCATAGAGGAAGTAGGTTAGTCAGCTTTAGCCTTCTCTTTAACCTTTGTCCCAAAACACATGAAAACACACACACACAGTAAACAACCGGTCATGATGACAACAGCAAGTGATTTCGAGTACCAAGAAGCCACACAAACAGCCTTTCATGAGAAACGTGGCATTAGTGGCTCCTGCTCAATATAATGCCCATTTACAAGCTATGCAACTACTACAAATGTAAAAAAAGGTAGCTTGGACAAAGAGTCAGTTTATCATTTGGTCCTTTCGTTGACCTGATACTCCAGTATTTGTTCAAAACAAACTGTTTTACGGTGCACAATGTTATGCGAGTTCCCAGCATGCACTGCAGCTTGTAATGATGTGGTAACTTATTAAATATGGCTTCATTTATGCAGCTGCCGTCACTGCTAGTTAGTGGATTAAGGGTTCAGAGATCATATCTTCACTGAATTAACATCTGTTGATCATCAGTGTGTGTTTAGGAATATGCACTCCTAAAAAAAGCTGAGTTGTTTCAACCCAACTTTGGGTCAAATATGGACAATCCCAGCCATTGGGTTACATTTTTAACCCAACATTTGGTTGTCCATTTTTTTACCCAAAATTGGAGTGTTTGAGTGTGCGTCTCACTGTTGAAGTTTATATATTTGTCCGTCATGTTTGCCTCAGATAATCATGTATCTGGCTTTGAAAAATCAAACATACAGGTGGAATAAATTGGTTTGAAATGCTAAACACTCTTTATTTGCCTTGGAATTTCAAAAGTATTGTCAGTTGTTAGTCGAGTTAACTTAAATTGATTGCCACAGGTTTCCTCGTTTTGTTTTAAGTTTGGTGCAACTTTTGTCAGTGTGAAATCAAACGAACCACACGATATTTACAAACAAACACTTAAAACAAAGACACCACAGATCACATGATCAGATTCAGATCGATCATCTTAAAGCGACACTTCACACAGAAACCATGTGACTCACTTTCCTCAGCTGGACATAAAAGAACATATGGTAACACTTTCTATGAAGTTCATGCTTTTAATGAAGTACAGCCTCATTTATAAAGTCTCATGAAGACCTATACTGTGTTATAAGACAGTTATAGTTACATTTATTTTATATTTATCATTAGTCATGCATTTGCTTTTTCAGTGTTTATAATCCACCATGCACTAATACACATTAATGGAGCTACAATTCATTAGAAGCATGGTCTTGTGTTACCGAACATATTTTAAAGGTAAAAAAAAAACGTTTTGGAACGATACTGATGGGGAGCGAATGACCATATGTTCATCATTACCAAAACTGCAATATTTACACTTCTACATCCACACACACACACGTTTGTTTACTCGGTCTTTAATCTGACACGCTCAGGATCAACAAACACGCGACGTCACGTTTGCACGTCGGTGATGTCACGGTGTCGTTCATGACATCACAGGCCCGTCGGTCTGGGTCTCCTCGTAAACGCGCGTCCGGAGCAGAGGAGCGGATCTGTGTGTTGCGGGACACGCTGAGTCTGTCCCACAGGAGTGTGTGTTCTTCCAGCGGGGTCAGCCAACGCACCCAGCACCCGAATCTCAGTGCCGGGCCAGACCTACTGGAGCCTCAGCAGCCACAGGGGCGGCACACATGTGTGTGTGATCACACTCACATCTGATACACATCTACCAGCAGCACTGCCACAGCTGGGTACAGCACACACACACACAATCACTCACACACACACAACCCTAAACCTACCCATCTCACACACACACAACCCCTAAACCTACCCATCAGCACACACAACCCCTAAACCTACCCTTCACACACACGACCCCTAAACTTACCCATCACACACACACACACACACACACACACAACCCCTAAACCTACCCATCACACACAACCCCTAAACTTACCCATCACACACACACACACACACCCTAAACCTACCCATACACACACACGCAACCCCTAAATCTACCAATGCACACACATGACCCCTAAACTTACCCATCACACACACGAACCCTAAACTTACCCATCACACACACACACACACAACCCCAAACCTACCCTTCACACACACAACCCCTAAACCTACCCATCACACACACACACACACACAACCCCTAAACCTACCCATCACACACACAACCCCTAAACTTACCCATCACACACACACACACACACACACAACCCCTAAACCTACCCATCACACACACACAACCCCTAAATCTACCAATCACACACATGACCCCTAAACTTACCCATCACACACACACACAACCCCTAAACTTACCCATCACACACACACACACACAACCCCTAAATCTACCAATCACACACATGACCCCTAAACTTACCCATCACACACACACACAACCCCTAAACTTACCCATCACACACACACACACACACACACAACCCTAAACTTACCCATCACACACACACACACAACCCCTAAATCTACCAATCACACACATGACCTCTAAACTTACCCATCACACACACACACAACCCCTAAACTTACCCATCACACACACACAACACACACACACAACCCCTAAACTTACCCATCACACACACACACACACACACAACCCCTAAACCTACCAATCACACACACAACCCCTAAACCTACCCTTCACACACACGACCCCTAAACTTACCCATCACACACACACACACACACACACACACACACACACACACACACAACCCCTAAACCTACCCATCACACACACACAACCCCTAAATCTACCAATCACACACATGACCCCTAAACTTACCCATCACACACACACACAACCCCTAAACTTACCCATCACACACACCACACACACACACACAACCCCTAAACCTACCAATCACACACACGACCCCTAAACTTACCCATCACACACATGACCCCTAAACTTACCCATCACACACACACACAACCCCTAAACTTACCCATCACACACACACAACCCCTAAACTTACCCATCACACACACACAACCCCTAAACCTACCCATCACACACACGACCCCTAAACTTACCCATCACACACACACAACCCCTAAACCTACCCATCACACACACACACAACCCCTAAACTTACCCATCACACACACACACAACCCCTAAACTTACCCATCACACACACACACAACCCTAAACTTACCCATCACACACACACACACACAACCCCTAAACCTACCCATCACACACACGACCCCTAAACTTACCCATCACACACATGACCCCTAAACCTACCCATCTCACACACACGACCCCTAAACTTACCCATCACACACACACACAACCCCTAAACCTACCCATCACACACATGACCCCTAAACTTACCCATCACACACATGACCCCTAAACTTACCCATCACACACACACACAACCCCTAAACCTACCCATCACACACACACACACACACACACACACACACACACAACCCCTAAACCTACCCATCACACACACAACTCCTAAACTTACCTATCACACACATGACCCCTAAACTTACCCATCACACACACAACCCCTAAACTTACCCATCACACACACACACACACACAACCCCTAAACTTACCCATCACACACACGACCCCTAAACTTACCCATCACACACATGACCCCTAAACTTACCCATCACACACACACACACACCCCTAAACTTACCCATCACACACACACACACACACACACAACCCCTAAACCTACCCATCACACACACGACCCCTAAACTTACCCATCACACACATGACCCCTAAACTTACCCATCACACACACACACACAACCCCTAAACCTACCCATCACACACACACACGACCCCTAAACTTACCCATCACACACACACACACACGACCCCTAAACTTACCCATCACACACAACCCCTAAACCTACCCATCACACACACACAACCCCTAAATCTACCCATCACAACACACAACCCCTAAATCTACCCATCACACACATGACCCCTAAACTTACCCATCACACACACGACCCCTAAACTTACCCATCACACACATGACCCCTAAACTTACCCATCACACACACGACCCCTAAACTTACCCATCACACACATGACCCCTAAACTTACCCATCACACACATGACCCCTAAACTTACCCATCACACACACGACCCCTGAAACTTACCCATCACACACATGACCCCTAAACTTACCCATCACACACACGACCCCTAAACTTACCCATCACACACACGACCCCTAAACTTACCCATCACACACACACGACCCCTAAACTTACCCATCACACACATGACCCCTAAACTTACACATACACACACACACAACCCCTAAATGTACCCATCACACACACGACCCCTAAACCTACCCATCTCACTCACACTCACACACACTATTCCAACCCCTAAACTTTCCCATCACACACACAACCCCAAACACTACCAATCACACACACACACACACTAACCTGACTCCTAATTAAACCTTCCCAACACACACACAACCCCTAAACCTACCCATCACATACACAAACTAATCCCACCCCTAAACCTACCCATTACACACACACACACACACACACACACATTAACCCATACCTCTAAACCTACCCATCACACACAGACACACTCTCTCTCACACACACACACACACACACACACACAGATGAGTGGGGATCAATGATTGAACATGATGGAAAACTGAGGCGCTCACAGATGACAGGCCGGATCAGACGCATCTAGGCACACACACACACACACACACACACCAGTCGAGTCACAGCAGGACTCAGCCTCGTCCTCATTACTCGTGTTCCTTCGGCAATGGGATGAATATTACAACATAAAAGTGTGTTTACAAGAATGAATATTCAGTAATATTATCGTCTGGATAATGACTCTGTCTTTGGAAGATCAACACTGAGAACCGCATCATCGTCTTCTTCAGAGCCGCGATAGTTCAATGATAAATCTTTCATTATTGAAGAACACTTGTTTATTACTGTGGAACAACTTTCTAACTTATTCATCTATAGAAACTAGATGTAGAGAAAGAAGAGATGCCTTTGTGTTAGAACAACTAAATATGCAGAAGTTTCAATTTAGATATATATATACTGCTGCACCATCAACATGATCCTACACGTGCTAATATTTAGGGCCGACTTCTAATAGTCGAGGTTTGATTTGATTACGAGCGTTATAGTCGAGTAGTAGGGAAGTGTTATGTAACCAATGAGCAGCAGCACACTACAGGCCTGTAACGTTCCAGACTGCATTTGTTAGCATTTACGGATTTATTGGCTCACAATGGCTTCTAAAAAAATCATCAAAAGTGTGGGAGTATTTCGAGGAGGTTAAAGATGACCCAAAGAAAGTCCAAACATTAGAAAAATATCTGTCTGTATACTTGCGTTTTATATTTAGCCTGAAATAGACAAGCATTCATGCGTGACAAAAAATCTTTACGTTTTAGGAGGCAAAATATACACTCTTAGAAGAAAAGGTTCTATATAGAGCCTTAAAAGGTTCTAAAGCGCTACGTATTTGGAACCCCTAAAATGCAATGCATGAATGATCACAAAATTCAAGATATGGGGTTAAAAAATATAATTAATCAACATCACACAAAGAGTGACATTTCAGTTTTTATCCTCCAAAAATCAGCATGATTAAAAAGTGATATTAAGTTACTGCAACAGTTTAATAAACAATAATTCAATTACAACAGCAAAATGTTGCAGAATAATGTAATATATGAATGAATAATAGTCTAAAAAGAACCTCTGTGCCAAAAGGGTTCCTTCAGTTCATTATCATAATTTTTTTTGCATAAAAGGTCCTTTGCAGTTGAGTAAAGAACCCTATGCCTCATATTTTTTGTAATTCTGTGAATTACACAGCTCAAATCAGATGAGGAAGGGTTGGCTCTCCACAAAACATAAAATATTATTTTTCGTGTTCACAGAGGAAAAAACAATGTTACAGACGTGACCGTTCTCAGACGGACACGAGCGCTCTGAGCAGCACTTAAAGACTTCAAACAGAAAAACACAAAGCCTTTCTTTAAAGTGAATTTCGTTTTTTTAACATCTTTTTCTTGATTTGAATTAATGTTTCATCAACCAATTGTCTGGATTTAATAAATAAGAAGCAAAAGCAGACAATTACTGATAATCAAGGCACAGAGGCACCGATGTGTGACCTGAAGCTCGTCTCATAAATAGCTATAGCTAATGCAACTCAGCGTATAAGTATAGTCTACTCCACAGACCTAAATATCTATATTGAAATGTCTACTGTCTACTTGTGAATAGAACGATTCAAAACGAAAGAAAACGTAATGCTCTCTGCTTATGAAATGAACTGTGCATTTCTCTGGCGCATGCACCTGCGAAGATCGTGCAGCATCGTCAACTTTATCTTTATTAATAAACAATTAAAATGTCTCCTTGCAATATATTTGTTCCTTGTGACAGCTTTTTATTTTCGGCAGCGCCGCTGCTACCCTTAGACTAAAGCGTTAAGTTACAAGTTACAAGCTCACCACCGCATCAAAAACATGATTGCGTGATAAAAACATGAAAAATTCTAGGCTACCTAAACAAGCCTAACTGTTTAGAAAAAAAAACACAGAACGAATAACCTAATGCGCATACGTCCATCTCTTTTGTTTGAAATGGAAAAAATATAGCTGCTAGACCCTGAATCAAAATCAAATATGAAAATCCTTTGTCGAAAACAGCCCTACTAATATTATAATTACACTTTAAAGTGAATGCACATGATCATATTAAAGAGGCCCTATTATCACAGAAGCTCTACTAGAACAGGTTCTCCTGCTTGAATGTTGATTATTCTCCTCATATTCTCCATTGTTGCGGCTCTCTCTTCCCAGTCTGTCAGTAACGCTCTGTTTACTTCCTGTCTCTATGAAGCCCCTCCTCCTGAGAGGCACACTGTGCTCTGATTGGTCGGCTGGAGCAGTGTGTTAGGGAAATGCCCCGCCCTTTCCAGAAGCGCCAGTTTAACACACTACTAACTAACTCAACCAGGCCCCGCCCCTTTATTCTGCGCATTAATTATTATAATGAGGAATATTGTGACGTGTTCGTTCCCGGAATAAACTCAATATTCCAATGAAGGCGTTTCAGATACACATTTGCTGAATACACTTACTTTCTGCTTAAAATCAGCCTAAAATGCAAATAAACAAGCGCAAAGAAGGATAGGAAGAGTCATTAAAGCACAAACGTAACAAAACTTTAAAATAAGTTTGAATTTCTGTATTCAGAAACAGCTTGTGAAAAATGAAAATATTAACTAAAATTATTAAATATAGTTTTACTTATCATATCATATTATGTAATGTGTTTTTGTAAAGTGACAATTTTGATATATTTTTGTCTTGAACTGCTTTGTATTTACTATTCATTTTCTTTTCATTGTTTTTTGTGTGAGTGCTAAATAATAAATCAAACAATTACTGTTATTAATAATATATGGAACCCACAAATAATTATAAAACAAACTGTATTGCAAATCAAAGCTCAGTTGTAACAATAATTAAAAACTGATAATAATAAACTGATAAAATTGAAAAATATTTATATTAACTACATACTGTTTTTGTTTTTTAATATTTCCATTTTTAAATTAATTAATAATAACAATGGAGTGATATTTTGACCACTCAAATAGGAAATTTACCATTACCTTACCATTAAAAAAAGGAATACTAGAAATTATAAATTAATATATGCACTATATATTTAGTTAACCTGTTAACCCTTATTTAATGCGTGTTTGCATACATCTGTCATGAAGACACTGAAGCATAGATTATATTACAAGAAATAATTAAAGTAGAAACCTTTAAAACTCAATTTTATTTTTTGAAATTTTAAATTTGTTGCTAATATTAACCTTTATCATATATGTACCAACTGACAGAGTTCCCCATTCTCTATGATTCACAAAATTAGATGAGAAAAACATCCAAATGACCAAATATATCCAATTGAGTTTAAGAAGCTTGTGAGTCGTGGCAGAAACTGTGTATGACATCATCACTGCATTGATTGTCATTATTTAACAGTCTTCCAGTGCCTTTCCTACAGGATGTCTGGAGAACAGGTTAGGGGGAGACACACACACACACACACACACCTGGGTGACAACGAGCCAGCTCACCTCTCACACTCATCTACAAGTCAAAACACCCGCTCGCATCATCACGCATGCGTCACTGCCCGGGTCTCGAGCGACTCGCTGCCAGAAACTCATAGGTTGCCTTCGAGGTGGGGGATTTTCTTTCACTTTGTACTGCGTTTCACTTTTAGTGGTGGGCTGATTCATTAGGAGACAGTCTTGACGACGAGACGTACAGTAGCACAAACACCGATATGAAACAGCTTGGTGTCTGGACTGGGCAATCTTCTGACTGCGAGTGATATGAAGAAGTGGGAGTCTTCTAATAAATACGGCTTTGCTTACGAACTCACTTTTCCTGCGCTTTATTAAGTGTTGTCACAGAAAATACATTTCCTGACAAGACAATTGGTCGAATCAACACAGAAACACAATGTCCAACATCAAATCAGCATGATTGCTTAAAATGATGTAAGTCTGGATTCAGGCACAGAAACTGGAAACTGCGCTCGTGAAAATCACAAAGGACTTACTTTTAGCTTCTGACCAACACTGTCTCTCAATACTAGCTTTAGTGCTGCGTTTGACACTATAGATCATAAAATACTCTTACATCAACTACAAAACTGCACTGGTATTCATTGACAAGCAATAAGCCTATCAGACTGTTATCATTTTGTCTATTTAAATGGGGAAAAAACCTAAGACAACGTCAGTAAATTATGGAGTGCCACAAGGATCTGTTTTAGGCCCTTTGCCATTTAATATGTGTATATGCTGCTGCTTGGTGATTTTATAAGAAAACAATTAGACTCAGTTATTTATATATCAGACTGGAGCTCAAACAAAACCACTCAATGTGAAAAACTGAGTGATATGAAGACGTAAAAGTCTATAAATAAAGCTGTTTGATTCATTTGGGCAAAGTTTTCTGTCGCTCACCAAATGAAAGCACAGAAAGACAGAGTCTGTGTCTGAACACTAGTTTTAGTGCTGCGTTTGACACTATAGATTATAAAATACTGTTAGATTGACTGCAAAACTGCACTGGTATTCATTGACAAGCATTAAACCTATCAGACTATTGTCATTTTGTCTATTTAACTGGACAAAAAAAATCAAAGATAACGTCAGTAAATTATGGAGTGCCACAAGGGGCTGTTTTAGGCCCTTTGCCATTTAATATATATATATATATATATATGTGTGTGTGTGTGTGTGTGTGTGTGTGTGTGTGTGTGTGTGTGTGTGTGTGTGTGTGTATGCTGCTGCTTGGTAATTTTATAAGACAACATTATGCCAATTAAACTCAGTTATTTATATATCAGACTGTGAGTGATATTAAGACATAAAAGTCTTTAAATAAACTCTTTTGACTCATTTGGACAAATTTTTCTGTCGTCACCAAATGGAAGCACAGAAAGACAGAGTCTGTGTCTGAACACTAGTTTTAGTGCTGCGTTCGACACCATAGATTATAAAATACTGTTAGATTGACTGCAAAACTGCACTGATATTCATTGATGAGCATTAAACCTATCAGACTATTATCATTTTGTCTATTTAACTGGAAAAAACATCAAAGATAACGTCAGTAAATTATGGAGTGCCACAAGGGGCTGTTTTAGGCCCTTTGCCATTTAATATATATATATGTGTGTGTGTGTGTGTGTGTGTATGCTGCTGCTTGGTAATATTATAAGACAACATTATGCCAATTAAACTCAGTTATTTATATATCAGACTGTGAGTGATATTAAGACATCAAAGTCTTTAAATAAACTCTTTTGACTCATTTGGACACATTTTTCTGTCGTCACCAAATGGAAGCACAGAAAGACAGAGTCTGTGTCTGAACACTAGTTTTAGTGCTGCGTTTGACACTATAGATACATAAAATACTGTTAGATTGACTGCAAAACTGCACTGATATTCATTGACGAGCTTTAAACCTATCAGACTATTATCATTTTGTCTATTTAACTGGAAAAAACATCAAAGATAACGTCAGTAAATTATGGAGTGCCACAAGGGGCTGTTTTAGGCCCTTTGCCATTTAATATATATATGTGTGTGTGTGTGTGTGTGTGTGTGCGTGCGTGCGTGCGTGTGTATATGCTGCTGCTTGGTAATATTATAAGACAACATTATGCCAATTAAACTCAGTTATTTATTTATCAGACTGTGAGTGATATTAAGACATAAAAGTCTTTAAATAAACTCTTTTGTCATCACCAAATGGAAGCACAGAAGACAGAGTCTGTGTCTGAACACTAGTTTTAGTGCTGCGTTCGACACTATAGATCATAAAATACTGTTAGATGGACAACAAAACTGCACTGATATTCAGGGACAAATTTCTACCATTTTGTCCATTTAAACAGGGGAAATCAGAAATAACGTCAGTAAATGATGAAGAGCCACAAGGGGCTGTTTTAGGCCCTCTGCCATTTTCAATTTATATGCTTTATTTGATTATTTTCTATTATATTCTTGTTTTCTAAAGTAAAGCTTGTGACTTGACTTGCAGGTGACTTGACTTGCTACCGCTTGGTGATATTATAAGAAAACATGGGATTATTTTCCCATGTCGATGATACTGAGATATAAATCAGCCTAGAGTTCAACAAACCTCAATGTGAAGATGTAGGAGTCTTCAAAGAAGTTCTTTTGACTCATTTGGACTCATTTTTCTGTCGTCACCGAACAGAAGCAGAGAAAATACATTTCCTGACAAGACAACAGATCGAATCAACACAGAGACACAAAGTCCTCATTTCACAGGGAAATCAGACACTAAACCCGGTTCGGTGGCTGAGCTACATCATCATCTGCCTCACACCTTGATAAAAGTCTTCTTCATCTGAGAAGAATTTGCTCGACAGCCCTGACTCCAGGCGCTTGACATGTTTGAGCACGGCTCCGAGACGCACTTAAACACCTGTCTTCTCTCTCTCACGTGCGCGAGGGCGAGCGGTGGAACAGACACGACCACACCAATAATTACAGCTATAAACACCTGAGGGGATCCGACGGGGTTTGACAGTTTCCCAAATATTTCCGGCTCCATAAATAACTCTGCAGATTCGTCCGCAGGCGCTCGCTTCAAAGACCAAGGCCAAATGTGGTCTCTTATCAATATTTGTATTTTAATGCGAAGTTGGCGTGATTTCACCTCCGGCTGAATGAAGATCTGAGCTTCGAAGCTCCACACACGCGCTCATCGTGCCTTGAGTTTTCAGACCAAGCTTTCCGACGGCACATTGTGTCCGTATTGAAGTGGCAGAATGGGTTAAAGTGCTTTTTTCTTAAAGAGGGTGTAATCCAGTGTCTGTTACTTATCGCCGTCACTCAGAGCCGCTCTGGATGGATTATGACACAAAGCCAGTGTTGGTCTATTGTTAACTCCAACAACAAGCCCTGAGCTTTGACTTCAATCAATCGCCAAGACTTCAATTGTTAACTCAACAAGGGATCCCCGATGGTCGTGTAAAATCAGCAGCTTAGCTGTGCATTGTGGGTAAAGAGCTTGAATCAAGAACAACATTTATAATCTTCACTTTTTTGGCACTAAGAAAAATCCTCGAATTTGGAAGACCTCACAGTTTGCTTTACAGAGGAAAATCACTCGAGTTCAGATGGGACTGATGAAAGAGCTCTAGTTGTGGCATAAACACTAATCAGAACAACGTTTCCCGTATATGACGTCCCGAACACTCATATCGACAACATTAAAAGTTGAGAAAAACCTGGAAGACACTTCAAAAATGTAATTTCACAGCTATACGGGACTTTCACAAAGCCCCCATATCATCATCATTATCATTCCTACATATGCTTTCATAAAGGCACAGCAGGGTTTTTGTTCAGGTTTGTGTGTGTGTATGTTGGTAAATCAGTGAACTTTCCAGCTGAAATCAGCACAAGATACAGAACTGGTGCAATTACAGGCTTATAACTACACTTTAGGTGCGTTTCATAAGAAACCTTTTCAATCTGGCCTCGGTTACTGTACACATGTTTTTCTTCACTATATCGACACAATCACACGGCGAAAGACAAGTAAGATAAATGATCTCATTCTACATCAAGTAATCTGCATGAAAATACGCAAGGAGACCTGTTCATTTACGGTTCGACGGCATCAAGGTGCGCACACATGCACTCAAACACCACTAGACATGCGTCAATGACTTACAGCACCAAAAATACACTGAAAAACACAAACATGTGCATCATACTAAAACTCCACGAGAAACACACGTTAGAACAGATCTAAAGCAATGTGAACGTCTACTGAGCTTAAAGGGACAGTTCACCAAAAAAACTTTTTCTGCTGAACAAAAAAAAAAGATATTTTGGGCACCGTTGACTTACACAGTCTGAAATTGTTTGATTTACCCATATTCTTTAAAATATCCTTGTGTTCAGCTGAGAAAGAAACTCATGCAGATTTGGAACGACTGAGGCCGAGTAAATGATAATAAAAAATTGGGGGGGGGGACTATCCCTTTAAGATAAAACACAATTACATATGCAATGATTTAAAGCACCACGTCCCAATAGTACAATTTGACAATCAACATAAACGTGTGCATCGTGACACCAAAACTTCACGAGATGTTCATGCACTGCTGTACAGTTGAACACATCTAAAGCAATGTGAATGTCTACTGATCTTAAAGGGACAGTTCACCAAAAACATTATAGATATAAAAAAACTGTATGAGATATTTTGGGCACCATTGACTTCCATAGTTTGAAAGAAAATACAATGGTACCCCACAATTGTTTGGTTACCCATATTCTTTCAAAATATCTTCCTTTGTGTTCAACAGAAGACAGAAACTCATAAAGGTGTAAAGAACCCGAGGGCGAGTAAATGATTCATTTTTAGGGTGTACTGTCCCTTTAAGAGAAAACACAATAATACATTCATCAATGACTCAATAATACAATGACAAACAACACAAACATGTGCATCATGACAACACAACCTTCACATGCTGTTGCTGTGCGTTTAGACAGATCTAAAGCAATGTGAACGTTCACTGAGCTTAAAGGGACGGTTCACCCTCAAAAAAATAAGTTGTTCCAAACCTGTGTGAGATATTTTGGACACCATTGAGTTCCATGGTATGAAAGAAATACAATGGTACCCCACAACTGTTTGAGTACCCATATTCTTCCAAAATATCTTCCTTTGTGTTGCCAGAAGGACTCATCCAGGTTTGAAACAACCCGAAATGATTCATGTTTTTGTGTGTACTGTCCCTTTAAGACTCGCATCAAAGGAATGGATGGAGTGGGATCTCTTCTCCTAGTGTAATTACAGGCCGGCGTTCAGCTGTTCCCACACACACACACCTGGACTGTAATGATCGAATCCTAATGGAGGAACTTACGGCTGGAGAGACGGGTCCGTTGGGGAGGTACGGCTCGGGGAGCATCAGGAACGGGTATCCGGAGATACGACGCCTTGTACATCCCGCCATCGTGATGTTTGGGCACTGGAGAGAAGCAGAAGAACAAGAAATCTGTGAAAACTGCGTCTTTATGACCTACAGCAAACCTTCTCGTGGCGTACACGCACTTATAGCCGCGCTCGTAAAATATAACGATGATGATCAATCACGGATTCTCTTCAAAGCGGTTTCGGTTCTAAAACACAAATAACGGAAACAGATCAAACGTGTTTGCGATAGACCAGAAAAATATCGAATGAGTCAACGGCGTATTTACTGATGCGGATTTCAGGTTTTCCCCAAGAAAAGTCCATCGGCAGCAGACAAAAGTTTTTAATTTTCCCAATCAACATGAATATTAAAATAAAAACTTTTTTTTTTACTTTGTTTTTTTTTTCCGAACAAGAAGCGTTTAGCACATCTCCAGAGGCGAGTTTGTCTCTAGAAGCCACACACACAGATTTGTGTAAATAAGGTCAGACAAGTTTCTGTGTGGCTGGTGTGTGTGTACAAGTTTGTGTTGTCAAGTGTGTGAGTGAGATTGTATGTGAGAGAGTACATATGTGTGTGTGTACAGTGTGTGTCTAAGTGTGTGAGTATGTTAGTTTGTGTGTCTAAGTGTGTATAGTGTGTGCGTGTATCTAAGTGTGTATAGTGTGTCTAAGTGTGTGTATAGTGTGTGTGTACGTCTAAGTGTGTTTAGTGTGTGTGTATGTCCAAGTGAGAGTATAGTAGTTTAAGTGAGTCTATAGTGTGTGAATGCGTGAGTTTAAGTGTGTGTATAGTGTGTGAGTTTAAGTGTGTGAAGTCTCACCGTTGTTCAGATGTTCTCGTTTATCCGTGTATATCCTCTGATCCTCCTGCTGTCCTCTTCTGATCACCTGCTCATTACAAACACACTTTATTTCACTCACACGAACATCATCCACAGCACGCGCACGCACGCACACACACACACACACACACTCACATCACTCACACACACTTACGGCAGGGTGCGTGTTGTTCTGGCTGATCTCGGACTCGTTGACCAGAGATGACTTGAGATCGGCCAGGTCTCTCTCCGTGAACGCGCTCTCGCGGATCTTCTCCTCGTGATCTCCTCCTTCATCTTTAAACGCGATCATCTCATCATTCGCCCCGAGATCATCTCCTCCTCCGCCGTTCAGCTGCGGCATACTGTACTCTTCCACACAACTTTACTAACCTACTTCTGAGTGTTGCTGTCGTCGTCGTTGTTTAGCGCGCTCGGATGAGCGTTTGAGACCCGCGCGAGAGAGGAAAACTTATGTGTGCTGTGACGATCCGCGCGCGACTTGAAAGTAACAAACAGTCGCGCTTTAGAACAGCAAAGATCAAAGAGACCGACGCGTGATTGACAGCTGAAATGAGCCGAGGGGAGGGGGGGTTCTTAAAGGGACACGACACTTTTGAGTTTTGAGCTCTTTTTGATGGAGATCGTACGAAACTGGTATATACACACGAATACAATGCGCACAAACAAATGGAGAGGGATGTAAGTGATGGATATTTTAGACCATCCAAATGATTGAATATACTGAAATGTACAGTGAGAATTTGCGCGTAAATGGAGAGTTGATTGAGGTAAAATGAGCCAGAAAGAGCCGATCATCAAAGAGTGTGTTTTTAGCGATCGAGCAATAAATTAACAGAAAGAGCTCCAGTTTCCCTTGAGAAGAATTTCTTGAAGTTAGAAGAGATTTTTCTTTTTTAATATGGTTTATTGGCATAACATATTTTTGCGTGTTTAAATTGGCAAAGTATTAATAAAAAGTCAATAAAATTGGGGGGCATCACTATATTTTTATATAGGCTAATTAATTTTATTATACAATTATAAATATAATTTTAGAAGAAGTATGTAATATAAAAATATTCTGAATGTATTGAAACAGCCTGTGTATATCAACACCTGTGTTTGTAATTACCTGTTACTACAACTATAAGTTATACACACAATAATGGCATATAAATGCATGTGCTGATCAGAATTAGTGAAAAGTAGGACGTTGTTTGTAAAGCACAGATCGACCACCTTCTTGTGCATGACTTATCTTTTACTTTTGACTCTTTTTCTGTGAGTTTTAGGGTAATATTAATAATGGTGGCTTTCTTCAGTTCATTCCTTCCCATGCTGTGCAATAATATCCGAGTACATTTACCATCATGATCTACAGCTGGGAATAAGAATTAAATACAAACAAAAATGTGCCTGATATTTGCATAAGGCTGCATATTTATACAATATCTTCCATGCATATTAATAAATGGATTAAAAATGGCCTCTTTAATGCATGCAAATCTAAATTATAAATGAGACCTTGTTTATTTGCCTTGATTAAATATAGACAGCTGCTGATCACGAAGCAGTTTTTCCTCATCATTTTCCTAATGATTTCTCGGTGTTTTCCAGCATCCTGAGCTCATCTCTGCATGCCGTCAGTCAGACAGAGGGATCAGATTCAGGGATGTTTCCCTCAACTTGGCCTAGATCATCTCTTTATCTTTTGCACAGACTTCAAATGTCAGAAGTGTATAATTTACCGAACAAAGCCACAAGGGCAGGAAGCGCAAGACTTACACGTTCACTGAGCAAAAGTTGTTGGTTTATATGTTTGCTTGCGAGAATCTTGTTCGTGATGGTGCACATACACGATATCGTCTCAAAACCCCATCATAATCTTCATCTTTCACTATAAGTCCCGTTTGAGATATTTATACGGGAGCTTTCGAGTTAAAAACACCAGCATTTCCATGGAGGGCCACAGAACAACACCATCAGGCTGCGTTTCGAGCTTTGATGGTTTCCAGGATAAATGCAGTTCCTAAAAATTACATACTGTGCTTCCTAAATAATCTCCAGGCGCATTTAAGTAGCAAACTAATTAAATCACATCCTTTAACTGAGGTCGAGCCACATGTGAGGAGCCGGGCGCGCTCCCGCCGCTGAGCGCTTTATTGGCCGCGCCCTTCAGGCACAGTTTCCATCATGTTTCTCAATTATTAAGAAACAGGATCATTTTATTGAGGATCATATTCTTCATAATGCTGCTCGTGTGTCACCTGTGTGTGTGTGTTTGGTGTTGATGTCGATGAACTTCATGTCTTGGTTATTCACAGGGGCCGTCGGTGTCAGGGGAGAGAGAGAGACCTGCTGTTGTAACCTCTCTCTCTCTCTCTCTCTCTCTCTCTCTCTCGCTCTCTCCTCTCTCTCTCACACACACACACACAGCTTTATCGGCTACATGGTGAAAGAAATCTTTACATTGCCAAAGCATTATAATAACACGATAAAAATAAATAATTAATAATAAAATAATAAAAATGACAAAAAGTAACATGAATATATCAATCATTTTTTTACATGTCCTCATATTTATATCATTGTTATTATTGTATCTCACTCTCTCTCTCTCTCTCTCTCTCTCTCTCTCTCTCTCTCTCTCTCTCTCTCTCTCTCTCTCTCTCTCTCTCTCTCTCTCTCTCTCTCTGTGGAAACAAAGGGGCTTGTTAATGCAGAGACTTGCCTGAGCCTTTGATGTGAAGCACAACCATTCAAGCCTCTCTCAAACATACACACACTCACACACACACACACCGATATACTCTCATCTGCACACGCGCGCATAACACATTAATGAAAAAGCATAATCTGTCAGTGTTTCTGCCTGTGAAGCGAGTCGCGGGTTCTATTTTAAGACTCGCAAGATCGGCGCGAGCGGCGCGTGCAGGAGCGCGAGCACGAGCTGCACTTCTGCAGTTTTACCTCAGTGGAAACTTCAGTTTAGAGCAACCTTCACTAACACTGTTTTCATGCAAGCTCAACTTTTTCCATGCACAAACTGTTTTTTTTTTTGTTTGTTTGTTTTTTAATGGAAAAAGTGTTTAAGTCACTGGTAACACCTTAACGTTCATTACTTAACATTAATTAACTCAATTATAAACTAATAATGAACAGCATTTATTAATCTCCGTTAATTTAATAATTTATTAATATTACAATCTTGTCAACTTTAGTTAATGCACTGTGAACTAACGAACAAACAATGAACAGCTGGATTTTTATTAACTGAAAACAAAGACTAACAAATAACACATGTAGTTAACACTATTTTACAGTATCCTTATATGTTACATAGTAATAACAGTAAATTATGCATACATGCAACTAACCCTCAACCAAACCCTAATCCCAGTTCATTCATATTACTTAGTACTTCAATAAATAATTCAACTGTAACAATGACACTTTAAAATAAAGTGTGTTGCTCATAATTCATGTTAATAGACTCATTAATGTTGATTAACCTTTTTGTAAAGTGTTACAACTTCACTCTTCCTTTAGGGTTTAATTTGACAAAGTAAAATACTAAATAAAGTGCTTCACATCCACCACACTTATTTATACAAATTATAATAATACTTACTGAAATCAATTCACAGCGCCCAAAACTCTATTATTGTATTAAAATCCCCATGAACAACATGCAAGCACTGGAACAAACACTGTGACAGATTAATGATGTTATATTGCACAATTACAGGGTAAGAGTTGCATTGTTTAATTTGCATTTATCATTCTTCCTCCGCGTTTCCCTTTATCACCAGAACAGAGCTGAGAACGGAAAGCAGCGGCTTTAAATTAAATGTAATATTTTTAGCATGAAAGTGTAATTACAAACTTTTGTAGCAGAAGTGTCAGTCATGTAATGATCATAAAGAGCTTTAATGTCAAGCATCTTTTCAAACATGCGCTTCCAGTGCAGTAAAACAAGAATATAACACATAATAAATAAATATAATACACAACATATAGGAAATTAATTTATTGACAGATCTATGAATGCACTATTTACAGATGTGCAGTTATGTGCATATTTATGAACATGTGATTCACCCTTAGAAAAGTCTTTACAAACATGCACTGATAAAAATGATTTTGTGGTGAAGTAAATACTGTAATTGAAAAGGAATAATTAATGAGGCTGATTTTTCCAGCTGTGTTTACACTGGTTCATCACTGCTTCTGTTGGACGATTAGAAACTGGACATTTTGTGACATTTGGAGTTTATTTTCTACTCAAAATGACATTCAAACATACAAGCGATCCATCAAATGTTACCGTCACTCTGTGTTGAGGTTTCTGTGTTCATTTGACATGTGATTTCTGACATTTAATGCTGTGTCAAACAATATCTACAGTAAATCCTCAGAAGAAAGTGTGGTTTAATTCAATGTTATATTGTTTAAGTGGAATGTATTGCAAAGGAAACTTCAACTTATTTTCTTTGTTACTTTCACTTAAGTAGAGTTTACTTAAAATATTTGTACAAAAACTTGCAAAAGAAAAATTAAGTAAATTTTACTCATTGTTTTTTTCTGTGCGGCAGAAATATGGAGGAAAACATTTTATTTTGCATTGCAGTGTGTTGTGATAGAGTTGTGATGTAGAGTTGTGATAGAGTTGTGATGGAGTAGAGATAGAGTTGTTATAGAGTTGTGATAGAGTAGAGATAGAGTTGTGATGTAGAGTTGTGATAGTGTAGAGATAGAGTTATGATGAGTAGAGATAGAGTTGTGATGTAGAGTTGTGATAGAGTTGTGATGTAGAGTTTTGATAGAGTAGAGATAGAGTTGTGACAGAGTTATGATAGAGTAGAGATAGAGTTGTGATAGAGTTGTGATAGAGTTGTGATAGAGTTGTGATAGAGTAGAGATATAGTTGTGATAGAGTTGTGATAGAGTAGAGATAGAGTTGTGATGTAGAGTTGTGATAGAGTTGTGATGGAGTAGAGATAGAGTTGTGATAGAGTTGTGATAGAGTAGAGATAGAGTTGTGATGTAGAGTTGTGATAGTGTAGAGATAGAGTTATGATGAGTAGAGATAGAGTTGTGATGTAGAGTTGTGATAGAGTTGTGATGTAGAGTTTTGATAGAGTAGAGATAGAGTTGTGACAGAGTTATGATAGAGTAGAGATAGAGTTGTGATAGAGTTGTGATAGAGTTGTGATAGAGTAGAGATATAGTTGTGATAGAGTTGTGATAGAGTAGAGATAGAGTTGTGATGTAGAGTTGTAACAGAGTTGTGATAGAGTAGAGATACAGTTGTGATAGAGTTGTGATAGAGTAGAGATAGAGTTGTGATAGAGTAGTGATTTAGAGTTGTGATAGAGTAGAGATACAGTTGTGATAGAGTTGTGATAGAGTAGAGATAGAGTTGTGATAGAGTAGTGATTTAGAGTTGTGGTAGAGTAGAGATAGAGTTATGATGAGTAGAGATAGAGTTGTGATGTAGAGGTGTGATGTAGAGTTGTGATAGTGTAGAGATAGAGTTATGATGAGTAGAGATAGAGTAGAGATAGAGTTGTGATAGAGTTGTGATGAGTAGAGATAGAGTTGTGATGAGTAGAGAGAGTTTTGATAGAGTTGTGATGTAGAGTTGTGATAGAGTAGAGATAGAGTTATGATGAGTAGAGATAGAGTAGAGAGTAGAGTTGTGATGTAGAGTTGTGATGAGTAGAGATAGAGTTGTGATAGAGTTGTGATATAGAGTTGTGATAGTGTAGTGATAGAGTTGTGATGAGTAGAGATAGAGTTGTGATAGAGTAGAGATAGAGTTATGATGAGTAGAGATAGAGTTGTGATAGAGTTGTGATGTTGTGATGTAGAGTTGTGATGTAGAGTTGTGATGGAGTAGAGATAGAGTTATGATGAGTAGAGATAGAGTTGTGATAGAGTTGTGATGTAGAGTTGTGATAGAGTAGAGATAGAGTTGTGATGTAGAGTTGTGATGTAGAGTTGTGATGAGTAGAGATAGAGTTGTGATAGAGTTGTGATGTAGAGTTGTGATAGAGTAGAGATAGAGTTGTGATGTAGAGTTGTGATAGAGTAGAGATTGATGAGTGAGTAGAGATAGAGTTGTGATAGAGTTGTGATGTAGAGTTGTGATAGTAGTAGAGATAGAGTTATGATGAGTAGAGATATAGTTGTGATAGAGTTGTGATGTAGAGTTGTGATGTAGTAGAGATAGAGTTATGATGAGTAGAGATATAGTTGTGATAGAGTTGTGATGTAGAGTTGTGATGTAGTAGAGATAGAGTTATGATGAGTAGAGATATAGTTGTGATAGAGTTGTGATGTAGAGTTGTGATGTAGAGTTACAGGAAATCTGATCAAATTCTGCCTGTTTCTCACTGTTCTCAAAGCAACAGAAATGCAGAAACTCCTGCTCTGTTGTTTTCTGGACTGTATGAAGTTTTAATATCAGTGTGACAGCAGAAATGAAGTCACTTCAGTGGAATAATCCCTCTTTTATGGAGAAGATTGTGGAGAAGCTTTATGGCTCTTGGGGGATTCATATGTTCACTATGAAACCTTGAGATGGTGTGTGTGTGTTTCTGAGAATCAGAAATAGTGAAAATATGAATCCCCAAAACACACACACACACACATTTCTCTCTTATTGAAGTGAATGAAGCATCACCACACCATTAAAGCCTCTTATGGCATCACACATGCACATTCCGGCGTGTGTGCGCTTGATAGAGGCATCATGCACAACAATGAACAATCAAAATGACTCGAGGCTTTAAGATGTGAACTACTGTACAACAGCCCATGATCATCATCAGCTCCATGCACATGCATAATATGCTTAAAATTATGCAAATGTTAGCAAAGAGTATTATTTCCATATTTATTGTTTTATTATATCCTGTGCATTTTAGTGGCAATGAAGGCATTCAGTTCAAAAGGGGTTTTCAAATAATGCATTGGAAACTCTTTACAGTAAACTCTCATTTGTTCACATTAGTTCATGTGTGACAGTTTCAGCAATGTTTACAGTTTTTGAAACTCTGGCTTCATTTCTTGAAACTCTACATACAAAAACCACAAAACACACACACGCGCGCACACACACACACACATACACAAACAAACGCTAAACACTCTCTTGTGTCTTTTGCTTGTTCAGAGTAGGAGTTTGAAACACACACACACGTATGTGCAGAAATACAGTATTGCTGAACAACTGAAGAATTTTACACAGATATTGAAGTGAACTTAATCTGAAACTGACTTGAGCTGAATAATAAAACAATGAAGCTCTGACAGAAAAACAGTTGCACTGGTTTACATTTTGTTACTTTGGTCTGCATCGCAGGCTCCATCCTTCAAAATGTGGAGATCTCAAATCGCTACATGTTACCACTTGAAAAGCTCACCTACGGTAAACATAAAAAATCGGACAGATTTTGGTCCATATGGTCTTCCCTTTGGGAATATATAAAGGAACTCCCTTAACTTCCAATCTAAAGGATGCTCTAAGTCAATGTGACCTAGTTATTATCTTAATTTCTTACAATTATTACTGTCTTTTATGTTGTGTACACCCTGTAACATGAATAGAACTTTGTTGTGATACTGTAAATGTAAATTTTCTATTGTGAGCAAACCAAAAAAAATAATAAAAATAAAAAATAAAAATTAAGAAATACAGTTGTGTTTCTGAGTTTAAACCCCAAATAATGAACTGGTTTGAGTTGGGCAAACTTAAATTAAACAAAAGAGTTCAATCAAATGAACGTTTATGAGTATTTAGAACTTCCCTTTTCTTTTGAGTTCACGAAACTGACACATTTTAAATAATCTGAATTGTTTCAATGTTTCATGAACTTTTTTATTTATAGACAAACTTAAATTTAGCAGAAATTTTGCCACAATACTCGAAAGAAAGAGTATTTACCCAAATTAAGTGTTATGTTTCTGCAAGATTAATGTTAATGGGAGATTTAGTAAAAAAAAAAATGTAAAAAACAGTAAACACTGTAAAAAATATATATTTTCAAGATTTGTTATCACAACATTTTTTCTTTTGTCAAATGAACTTAAATAATTTATTTAGTTCAGATAACTTATTATTTTAAGTTTCTGATGATTAAATTAATCTCCTACATTGTATTAACTCACTTTTTCCAGTTCAATCAACTTAAAATTTTAATACCAGGTTACTTAAGTTTTTTAAGTTTAACCAGCAATAATTTTTTACAGAGTATAGTTTAAAGTTAAAGGTTTTTACGGAGGGTTGTGCGTTTGGTTTCAGAAGATGATGTTAAATCTTATCACTGCACTCATTCAGCAAGTGCTAATGACATTGAAGCTTTGTGTTAGCACTTAGCAAGTTAGCATTTACTGATTTAGATAAAGCTAGCCAAGTTTTGACTACTACAAATATTCAAGTTTAAATTACACAATAATTTAAAGTTAAATGTATAGCTACTCAAATATTTCAAGTTTTGCAATTTCTTACATAACTTAAACATTTTGATGTTCCTGAATACCTGACATTTGTAAAGTTTTGTCAGCTTATTCAAGTTTACAGTGCACACACACACACACACACACACACACACACACACACACACACACACACACACACACACACACACACACACACACACACATAAATACTGTATATAAATATATATTTCCATAACAAAAGGGTATGATTTCTTTCTTTCTCAAAACACAAAATATCTAAAGCGTTTTGGTTTCTGAGACCAGTTTATGTTTCCACTCATGATTGTTGGCATTAACTAATGTTAAGAAATACAACCTTTGATTTTAATAATGTTAGTAAATGTTGAAATTAACATTAGCTGAGATTAATAACTGCTGTAGAAGTATTGTTCATGTTACAGTAATAAAACTAAAGAAACTTATTGTACAGTGTGCAATTTTTTGTAGAAAATCATTTACACATTTTCTATTTAACACATATATTTCTTTACATGTCTTTGGGAAAATGTTTAAAATCTTTAACATGTATCAAAAATTGTATGCAAATCCACATTTATGAATGTTAATGTTGTTCTTTACATGCTCGTGTTGCAGTTTCATTTCTGAATTCAGGATGTTATTTGACTCTGTGTTTTCACATGATGCCACAGAAGAGCCGTCTCTGCTCTGTTCTCTGATCAGTTCTTAACCCTTTAAGGGGCACGCATAAATAGTTTTGATGGAAAAATTATTAATTGCTATTTTTGTATGTATCTAGACTGAAATGACAGAATTCATGCATTTTTTTTCAAAATATGACCTAAGTTACACTCTGTATCTCCCGAGATACATTGCCCATTTAGGGTTACATTTTGGAATTTATTATTTTTTATGACAACTTTTAAAACATTTAATGAACAATTAATTAGCACAATTTTTCATGTTCTCCATACAACTTTAGAATTTTTTTAAAAAACTGAACTTTTCCCCCAAGATGCATTGCCTATGTAGGATATACATTTAATATTTCATAACTTTTTAAACAGTTCATGTGGCGATTTTTAAAACACCTTTTTCCTGTTTTGTTTTTTTAATTCTACCATCTTCCCTGTGGTGCCCCACACCAGATATATTCTATGGGCAATGGAAGCTGACAAAACAGTTGTGAGCATGTTGTCCAGAGTTAGAGTTAGGGTTAGAGTTAGAGTTAGGGTTAGGGTTAGAGTTAGGGTTAGGGTTAAGGTTAGGGTTAGAGTTAGAGTTCAGGGTTAGAATTAGAGTTAGAGTTAGGGTTAGAGTTAGAGTTCGAGAATTAGAGTTAGGGTTAGAGTTAGGGTTAGAATTATAATTAGAGTTAGAGTTAGGGTTAGAGTTAGAGTTAGGTTAGAATTAGAGTTAGGGTTAGAATTAGAGTTAGAGTTAGGGTTAGAGTTAGAGTTAGAGTTAGAATTAGAGTTAGGGTTAGAGTTAGAGTTAGGGTTAGAATTAGAGTTAGGCTTAGAATTAGAATTAGAGTTAGAGTTAGGGTTAGAGTTAGAGTTTGGGTTAGAATTAGAGTTAGGGTTAGAGTTAGAGTTAGGGTTAGAATTAGAGTTAGGCTTAGAATTAGAATTAGAGTTAGGGTTAGAGTTAGAGTTCAGGTTAGAATTAGAGTTAGGGTTAGAGTTAGAGTTAGGGTTAGAGTTAGAGTTAGAGTTCGGGTTAGAATTAGAGTTAAGCTTAAAATTAAAATTGAATAGAAGTTAGGGTTAAAATTAGAATTAGGATTAAGAATTAGAATTAAGAATTAGAGTTAAGGGTTAAAGTTACAAGTTTGGAATTGAAAATTAAAGATACGGATTAAAATTAGAGATTAAAGTTAGGATTAAAATTAGAATTAGGCTTAGAATTAGAGATTAGAGTTAGGGTTAAAGTTAGAATTCGAGAGATTAGAAATTAGAGTTAGATTAGGATTAAGATTAGAGTTAGGATTAGAATTAGAATTAGAGTTTAAAATTAGAGTTAAAATTAGGGTTAAGAATTAGAGTTAGGTTAGAATTAGAGTTAGGGTTAGAATTAAGAATTAGAGTTAGAGATTAGAAGTTAGAATTAGGATTTAAGAGTTAGAGTTAGAGTTAAGAGTTATGAGTTAGAATTAGTTAGAATTAGAGTTAGGGTTAAGAATTAAAGATTAAAATTAAGTTCAGAATTAGAATTAGAGTTCAGGTTAGAATTAGAGTTACAAGTTGGAATTAGAGTTAAAGTTAGAGGTTAGAGTTAGGGTTAGAGTTAGGTGTTAGGAGTTAGAATTAGAGTTAGGGTTAGAGATTAGAGTTAGGGTTAGAATTAGAGTTAGAGTTTAGAATTAGAGTTAGAGTTTTGAATTAGAGTTAAAGTTAAGGGTTAAAGTTGAGAGTTCAAGGATTAGAGTTAGGGTTAGAGTTAGGGTTAGAGTTAGGTTAGAGTTAGGGTTAGAGTTAGGGTTAGAGTTCAGGATTAGAATTATGAGTTAGGGTTAGAGTTAGAATTAGAGTTAGTTAGAGTTAGAGTTAGAGTTAGAGTTACAGGTTGAGATTAGAGTTGAAGTTATGATTAGAGTTAAGCTTAAAAATTAGAATTAGAGTTAGGGTTAGGGTTAGAATTAGAGTTAGGCTTGAGAATTAGAATTAGAGTTAGGGTTAGAGTTAGAGTTTGAGGTTGAGAATTAGAGTTCGGGTAGAGTTAGAGTTAGGGTTAGGGTTAGAATTAGAGTTCGGGTTAAAGTTAGAGTTTGGGGTTAGAATTAGAATTAGAGTTAGAGTTAAGAAGCTTCTGCTCAGCGGTGATCTCACGGATGCTGAAGGATCCTCAGTGTTGATGTGATGTGACTCCCTGCATGAACTGTGTGTGTGTGTGTTGTCCGTGTGGAGCTGCTGCGGTCGGTGTGTGTGTAGTGGTGTGTGTGTGTGTAGTGGTGAGAGAGCGGGTGGAGCGTGGGCACACGGACACTGATGTGGCTTTGGACAGGATGTGATTCTTATGATGGATCACTCTTAGATCTTTGAGTGAACACTAACCACTGTGTGTGTGTGTGTGTGTGTGTGTGTGTGTGTGTGTGTGTGTGTGTGTGTGTGTGTGTGTGTGTGTGTGTGTGTGTGTGTGTGTGTGTGTGTGTGTAGTGTGTGAGTGTCAGATGAGTGTGTAGAGAGAAAGTGAGTGAGTGAGTGAGTGAGTGAGTGAGTGAGTGAGTGAGTGAGTGTGTGTGTGTGTGTGTGTGTGTGTGTGTGTGTGAGAGAGAGTGAGTGAGTGAGTGTGTGTGTGTGTGTGTGTGTGTGTGTGTGTGTGTGTGTGTGTGTGTGTGTGTGTGTGTGTAGTGTGTGAGTGTCAGTGAGTGTGTGAGAGAGAGAAAGTGAGTGAGTGAGTGAGTGAGTGAGTGAGTGAGTGTGTGTGTGTGTGTGTTAGTGGTAGAGAGAGAGAAAGTGAGTGAGTGACTGAGTGTGTGTGTGTGTGTGTGTGTGTGTGTGTGTGTGAGAGTAGAGAGAGAGTGAGTGTGTGACTGAGTTTGTTGTTATTTGTGTGAGTGTGTGTGAGAGAGAGTGAGTGACTGTGTGTGTGTGTGAGAGAGAGAGAGAGAGTGAGTGTGTGACTGAGTTTGTGTTATTTGTGTGAGTGTGTGTGAGAGTGAGTGACTGTGTGTGTGTGTAGAGAGAGAGAGTGAGTGTGTGACTGAGTTTGTGTTATTTGTGTGAGTGTGTGTGAGAGAGAGTGAGTGACTGTGTGTGTGTGTGAGAGAGAGAGAGAGTGAGTGTGTGACTGAGTTTGTGTTATTTGTGTGTGTGTGTGTGTGAGAGAGATGAGTGACTGTGTGTGTGTGTGAGAGAGAGAGAGAGTGAGTGTGTGACTGAGTTTGTGTTATTTGTGTGAGTGTGTGTGAGAGAGAGTGAGTGACTGTGTGTGTGTGTAGAGAGAGAGAGAGAGTGAGTGTGTGACTGAGTTTGTGTTATTTGTGTGTGTGTGTGTGTGAGTCAGTGAGTGACTGAGTGAGTGAGAAATAGAGAGTGTGTGTGTGAGTGTGTCTGTGTCTCTGTGTGTGTTGGTGATAGTGGTAGTGTGAGTGAGTGTATGTGAGTGTGTGTGTGTGAGTGAGTGTGTGTGTGTCGGGTTTTGAACACACTGTAAAGACCCTGCATGAGTGTAGAGCTGAACTCCGTCAGTAAAGGTTTATTCAGGGTTTATAAAACATCATCGGCTCTGTTTAACACAACAGAAGTGAATGGAAAGTCCCTGTGCAGCGTCAGAGAAACACACGCGTGTGTGAACACGTCTGTGAGCATGTGTGTGTGTGTGTGTGTGTGTGTGTGTGTGTGACTGATCTGAATCTGCATCTCCATCACTGAATCAGGAGTTAACTGTTATTTATGTTCTGTCCTCAACAATTATCAGCAATAATATTGTGCTCAATAAAACCAAATGCATTAGAATTATACACTATAATATGGACAAACCCATTAAAAATATAACCCAAGGGCTGAGTTTGTCCATATTTCAACCAAAATTAGATTACAACAACCCAGCATTTTTAAGAGTACTCTGCATATTGATTTACGTTTGATGAAACCATCATTGTTGAATACATTCAATTAAAGTGCTAATACAGGTGAAACAAAAGTTCATAAATTCAACTTATTTCAAGCCTTTTTTTGTTATAATTTTAATGGATTACAGATATGAAAACCTTTTCACAATATTCTAATTTTGAATTCATATCTGTAATCCATAATCATCACAATTATAACAAATAAAGGCTTGAAATATCTCACTTTGCATGTAATGAGTCTATTTAATATATTAGTTTCATCTTTAAGTAGAATTACTGAAATAAATGAACTTTTGCACCATATTCTCATTTTTCCTGTGAAATGGTCAAGAACATGCTCATACCTTAAAAAAATAAGTTAAGCAATTTGAAACTTTTTAAATCAGTTATACAAGATCTAACTAATTATTTTAAGTCTGTTTAATGTAATTTAAGTTGAAATGAGTTCAAAATTCAAGGTCATTGTACTTTATTTCACACAGCAACTTTTTTTTACAGTTTTCTTGTGACAATAAATATATATGAATTATAGTGATATAAATAAACAAAAACGAATTTGTAATTCAGTTCTTAAATCTCCCTTCAGGATAAGGGAAGGAGGCGTCTATGAAAAAGCAAAAACTAATCCTTTCTGCAAAAGCTTTGGAAATAAAGGCGTGTTAATTCATGATTACATTTGACATTTATTTAATAATCCATTTACTAACCATCACACTCGCCAGAACTCAGACACACACTGCTATTGTGCAGATAACAACACAACATCTAATACATTCATTAATAAATAGAAAATCTACTGGAATCCAGCTGGAGTGTCCATGCCGGATTTATTCTTATGAATATTGGGAAAACATGGGAGTTTCATGGAGATTGTTTCATACAAAGAACAACAAAAACAAACAGAGAGAGAGAGAGAGAGAGAGAGAGAGAAACCCTTCTGTTTAAAGAGTGAATGTGTGAGTCTGAGAGTCTGGATATGACTGACCCCTTCAGGCGCAGCGCTGAACTGCAGCAGAAAAACACAACACACCACACACACACACACACACACATAAAAGATGAGGAGCTAGCGTTAGATTTTATTAAAAAAAACTATTTGGCAACACTTTATTTTACAGTGTCCTTGTTGCACTTATCATAATAACAGTAAATTATGCATAATTACACGCAATTAACCCCAAAACAAACACGAATCAACCTGTCAATAAATATTACTCAGTACTTCAATTTATAATTACACTGCAATGACACTTTAAAATAAAGTGTAACCATCTTTATTTTAAGGTGACGTTGTTAGTGTAATTATATATTTAAGTACTGAGTAATATTTATTAACATAGGCTACTTACTATAGGGTTAGGGTCGGTTTAAGGGTTAAATGCATGTAATTATCCATCATTTACTCTTATAACTACAGTAACTACATGTAACGTGTTAAATATTTTAAGGTGTCCTTGTTAGTGTAATTATACATTTAAGTACCAAATAATATTAATTAAAGAGTTACGGTTTAGGGTTTAAGATTTGGTTTGGTTTAGGGTTAATTGCATGTAATTATGCATAATTTATTGTTATAACTACAACTATATAACTATAACTAACCCTAAACCAAATTCTCATCCTTAACCAAAAAAAGTGCATGGAGTTAATTAATATTAACTTAACAGTACTTAAATGTATAATTACACTAACAAGGTCAGCTTAAAAAAAAGAGTTACACTTTATTTAACATGTTACATGTAGTTACTGTAGTTATAACAGTAAATTATGCATAATTACATGCAATTAACCCCAAAACTAACCCTTACAGTAAGTGCATGCAGTTAATTATTATTACTCATAATTACATTGTAACAATGGCACCTTAAAATAATTAAGAATTGAATTTCTGATTTGTGAAATTGTAAGTAAGAAATAATTTCTCCAATCTCAACAGTTGAATCTGAATGGCCATCTAGGAGAAACAAACAAGATTAAACAAATGAAGGAATTAATGGGTTAAAATTTGAATTGTAGTAATTTTACAATTAAAGCAAGACACCACCGGTAAAAAGAGTCACATATAACATTAAAACATACTGATCCAGTTGACTGATATAAGAAATGCAAACTTGTATTACACATTTTGTGGAATGTGATGTTTAAATATGCAAATGAGGCAAAAAATATATATATTCTAATTGAATATAGACTAATTTGCATACATTTCCAGAACAGAAGTCTGAACATTGGATAAAGAAAGGTTTTTACGCAGGAGATTTTGAGTTTTTTACACTTCATATATCAGAAAATACTGTCAACAAACAGAAAAAGAAACGTTCACTGCATGTGTTTCTAAGGCATAACGTGTTTTATAAAGCAGGCGTATATGAACAACGCTGGAGTGTGTGAAGCTGCTGAAGAGGAGATTTATATCTTTACAGATGTGTCCTGTCATTGAAATCTATGGGTGCGAATAAAGTGCAATAAAACACACACTTTAAAGTGTGTTTTTTTAGGTTTTCGTTCTACTCATCTGAAACATAACTTTACGAAACTCCCAAAACCCTCAAAATTGACCAGTGCATGATAAATATATATTCTTTTGCCTGTTGTGACTTGCCTTACAGTTATAGTATATGTTCAAATATTATAAAGTTCAAATATATTTTAAATGTCGTAAATTGCAACAAAATTTGTAAATACATGATACAAGTTTCAATAGAAATGAAAGTAACACTTTACAAAAAGGTTAATTAAACTAACTTAATAGCAATACTTCTACAGCATTTATTAATATTAATTTCAACATTTATGAATACATTATTTACTTATCCGGTTGTATTTGTTAACATTAATGCACTGTGAACTAACTGCTGTATTTTTATTAAGTAACATTATGGTAATAGATTAACTACATAATGAACCTCATTAGTGACACCGAAATGACGTTTAAAGTATGTGTTATTGTACCATAAATGCTTGTCAGTCCACTTTTAAAGACAATGAAAGTAATTGAAAATTTCATATAAAGCACTTTAAAGTTTAGCTAATTGCATTGAATATAATTTCAACTATATTAATTAACAATTAACATGCAATTAAGTCATTAAGTTCAGTTCACACAACTTTTGAACTATATTATTTCTGTAAAATAAGCACTTTTTCTAAATGTTAGTGTTGTTTCAAGTTCAAGTCGAGTTTTAAATGATTAAACTGTTAAAGTCGTTTCTAAATGTCTTTATAAAAAAGGAAAAATGTTTGTTAACAGACGCATCTCGGCATGTATTTAAAGTAACAATAGTTCTACTGTTTTATTTTAATGTTCAAAAGCATATTTTTGTGAAATGTTTTGCTCAAAGTGTCTTTTAATATTAAATAATGCCTAATGCAGTGCCATTAAGACGTTTCAGAGCGCGACTGGGTTGAAAAAGTCAAAAACCACAGAAACGTCCACCATCTTGTTTTCCCAGGATAGCAAATCAAACTGAGCGCAGGAAAGTAAATGTACAGATGAGTGTGGGAAAACAAATCAACACGGTCCTTCATTCCCACCATCAATCTTCGGCTGTGGATCAATGCTGGGAACAAACGCTCGTCTCCATTTCCATCATCCCGCCCTGGATGCCCGTCACAGCTCCTCTTCCTGGCACTGATTACAGACACTCGTAAAGATGGAGACACAGGGCTCGCCGCAGAGACATCAGGCCTTCACGACCAGCTTTAGATCGGAGAAGACTCTTGAGCGGAAGCAACTCATTGAAAGCAGAGAAGTCTTTGTTCAGTGACCGAGATGATGTCACTTCTGATGGGGGTGTGTGTCAAGAAGCGAACTGCTTTATTAGCTCTTGTCCCACATGTTTTTTCGTTTGTAGTGGCCGTTACAAGACTCGTTCTCTGAAGAAAACACAGATGTGAACGATTCCTCAGATCATGTGTGCTGCTGCTTTATACAGTGAGTGATCAGATGCACCAGTTACACCTGATGAACACACACACACACACGACCCCTAAACCTACCCATCTCTCAGTTCTCTCTCAATGAAATGAATGAAGCATCACCACGTCATTAAAGCATCTTATGCCATCATACATCTCATTTTATAAGGATTCAGTCCAACGTGTATAAGCTTGATAGAGGCTCTTTTGACCTTTCAATATTAAAAATAAAGTGTTTTTGTCAGCAATGGCATAGAAGAACCACAGCAGACTTGTTCCACTATTAAACTGAAGTCGATGTTAAAGTTTCTTCACTGATGCCCAAAAAACTTAACTTTTAACCCTCTGGTGCTCTTCACGTGTCAGTCTAAAATGACAGAAATTTTTATTTCAATGAACTCAATGTACTATATTTAAGTTCAATAATGTTTTTTTATTTATTATTTTGTATTTTTAGAAGATTTTAGGGTACTAAATATATTTACGCTGTATTTATTTCACCAGATCTGAAAATTTAATTTCCAACTTAAACTGGTAAATCTTGAATACTTTAGAGCAACAGACTAAAGTCTGATGTCTACTGACCGCAACATTCTTTTACATAAATTTCGAACATTATGTTGGCGTTAGTGGAATACATTAGCATGGTTTAAATCATACTTATCTGACCATTATCAGTTTGTAGCAGTAAACAGAGAGATGTCCTATCACAAGTTCAGTATGGCGTACCACAAGGCTCAGTACTAGGGCCGCTGCTGTACATGCTACACACACTCACACACACATGCCCTTAGGAGAAATCATTAGGAAGTATAGCATTAGTTTTCAAACACACACACATGCTATCCTTAGGAGATATCATTAGGAGGTATAGCATTAGTTTTCGCTGTTATTGCTATGCATAGTTGTAGAAGCAGACGATGATGAAGAAGACTGGGTTAAAGTTCTTTTTAACAAACTCATTTTAACAACAAATACAGACGATGAAATTCGACTCGCTCTGAAACACTACAATTGCTTGAGCTTTCCAATTCACAAAATTAACAGAATGCATAGCAGATAGAAAAAATGGGTAACACTTTACAATAAGGTTCATTAGTTACTACATTAGTTAACATTAACAAAGAATGAACAACACTTCTTCAGCATTTGTTAATCTTTGGTAATGTTAATTTTAACATTTACTAATACTTTATTAAAATCTTGTTAACATTAGTTAATGCACTGTGAACTAACATGAACAACAATGAACAGCTAGATTTGTATTAATTAGCGTTAACAAAGAATAACAAATACAGTAACAAATGGTTAGTTCATGTTAGTTAATGCATGAACTAATGTTTAATAAATGAACCTTATTGTAAAGTGTTACCAAAAAATGTATAGTAATTTCCTACTACTTAATTCTAATGATTGGATCAAGAACCTTAATAACCTAGAATACTGTCTAACACTTGATGGCTGCTCTGTCAAATCTCCGTCGTCGGTTCAGAGAACCTGTGTGTGTTCTTTGATACCAATGTTTCATCTGAAAGTCACGTTTCTAGAATCTGTAAAACAACATTCTTCCATCGTAAAAATATATCTAAATGACGTCATATGCTCTCAATGATGAATGCAGAACAATTCATTCATACGTTCATGACCTCGAGGCTAGATTACTGTAATGCTCTACTGGGTGGGTGCCCTGCACACTTAATAAACAAACTTCAGATAGTCCAAAACGCAGCCGCTTCAGTTCTTACCAGAACCAGGAAGTATGACCATTTTAGCCCGGTTCTGTCAACCCTGCATTGGCTGCCTATTAAACATCGTATACATTTTTAAATATTGCTGATGACTTATAAAGCACTAAATGGTTTAGCTCCAGTACTTGAGCGAGCTCTTAACACATTATAGTCCTTCACGTCTACTGCGATCTCTAAACTCCGAGCAGTTGATAATACTATCTAAATCGACTGCAGACGGGAGATCCTTTTCCTATTTAGCACCAAAACTCTGGAACAATCTTCCTAACATTGTCCGGGAAGCAGACACACTCTGTCAGTTCAAATCTAGACTAAAAACACAACCTGGCATACTGTACTAGACCTAAAACACAACTTTAACCTGGCAGACTGTACAAATAGCACATTATCAATTTCTATAATTCAAATCAGTTAAATGATTGTTAGGCTGCACAGATTAGGTCAGCCGGAACCGGGAACACTTCCTGATAAATCCTGATGTTCTCGTTCCATCATAAGAAGAATGGCATCTGACTGGAATGTTAGTCTTCTGTTTAGGTTGCTCCCGAGGTTTACTGTATTACTGAGTATTTTTTTGGGGAATACAAAATATAATTTTTCCCTCAGGTAGAAAATATATGAAAAAAATTATATATAAAAAAAACATTTGCATATTCATAGAACCAGTGAATACTAAATGAAGAAAGGTGTGGAATTACATTCAAGCCATTTTAAGGCATGAATAATTTTTTGTTCCAAACCTATATGAGTTTCTTGCTTATGTTGAACACAAAAGATGATATTTTGAAGAATGTCTGTAACCAAACAGTTGATGGACCCACACCTACACCCATTTTTTCCCAGTGAATATTTCAAATGCAGAGTCACTGTTAGCAGAATCATTATCAGGCCTATTATTAGTGCAGATTTAATTAATGCAGTCGTTAGTCACGCAGCAGGGCCGTTTAAAATGAACTGGCAAAAAAGTGTACAGTCAAAGACCGGGACCTTTAAGGAAGAGACTACACTTGCCAAAAAGAAAGCATCAAACATCAATCTCACAGTGCTTGTGTTACTTAGCAATTAAACAATATATCCTCTACCAAGAAATGTTTCATAATTTATGCATGTGGTGGAAAAGATGAGCTATTTTTGACCAGCATTTGTGCCCTAGATTTCATTCGTTGCTTGTGTTAATCTGAGCAGAACGTGCTGATGGGGAGCAAGTGGAAAATGTTAACGGGCTGAGAGTTAAGTGGGTGTTGAAGACCTCCACACACATGCAGGCATTTACCTGGCATTGAACATTTCCTGCCTGAGTGTGTGTGTTGTGCGTGTACGACTCTTGAGCAATCTCACAGACGGGCCTAGAGCTACACAAAAACATGCATACACAATAATACGGTCATGGTTAAGTAAAAGCATGCATTTTGACTCTTCACTAGAGATGCTTGCCGAACTAATCCTCTGCTTTGCTCTCAAGTGTTTTGTAAGAGTTTGCTCAACAGCTCAGAGAAAGAGCCCTATCGATCACACATCTCTCTCGCAGTCTTCACGTTCGCTCAGGTTTGATAATCATCTTTCTCGCTACAAGCAAAACAAAAGACGACTGAACAAAGACGCTGAAGTGTGCGGTGATTCACTTCATTTAAAGACAAACCACAAACGCTTGACATTTCTGATACCTTTCAGAACTGAGCCGAAGGCAGGAAGCAAGCAGTTGTTTCTCTCCTTGTAATGTCAACAACTTGGGTAATGTAGTGGAAAAGCATTATCTGACACTTTAGATAAAGAGGTGGACGTGGAAGTTCTTCAGATTATTCACGCCATCTGAAGTTTGCAGAGGTGTGCGCCACCTTGATTTCTGCTGTTGAGAAACCCCAAACTGACTACATCATGCTCAATGCTAACACTGTTTCTGAGATCATATGGAACAGCTTTATTACATTAATACAGTAATAGGAAACACAAAAATAGTAACTTTGTTTCATTTTATTTGTTTTGGTGACATGTCTTATTAAAAAGATAATGTTATTATGTTCCTCTCCTCTCCTTTTAAAACAATGAACTATTACACAGAGACTTTATTTCATTTGTATGTTGTTTTTGGTGACATCATGTCTTATTAAAAAGATGATGTTATGATGTTCCTGTGTTGTTAACTCTCCTCTCCTTTTAAAACATTCACATATCGCCTGTCTTTGCTTTAGTTTGTAGTCTGGTGCAGTTTCTGTTTCCATTGCAAGAAAAATGACAATAGTGCACACACAGTACAGGTACACGAAAGATTTCGTCATATCTCTTCAAAAAAAGAAATGCATCCTTTATAATTAATTATACTTGGGGGATTTGATTAAATGTTCTACTGTACTTCCCATGAGAACTCTATAAAAGTAGGTATTTCTTTAAGAAAAAACTTTCTTTGTGAAAATAAAATTTTACCACAAGAATAAGAAAGCTAACAGTAGATTCTTATGACTTGTTTTGGTAAAAAAAAATTAAACAACTAACATCCTTAATGCAAAGACTACAGTTGCTTTATCATGAGCTTTAGAAATACACTAGAAACTCAAATCATTCCAGGAAAGTGAAAAAAAAAAAAACGTCAATGTCACCAGTTTCATGCATATATCAGTTATATCGCAGTATTTGGATAAACTTAGGGTAGATTTTGTGCAGAATTGTAATTGTAATATTATTGTACATGCGTTTTCTCCACAGAATGTTATATATAATGAATGTATTATTGCATTCTTAACTTCAAAGCAAAACACCTCCCAAACATAACCGAGAAAGTCGTTTCGAGGGTGACTCAGGAGTGAAGCAACTTCCTCAAAAACAGAAGGATTTATTGCAGAATTAGTTCTTGACAGAATACTGGTAGATAATCATAAAACTTTCACATAATAAAATATCAGCTTTGTATTCGAATGGATCAGCAGCAAAAATTACGACTTTTATTTAACCATTTATCAGATAAAATGACCTCTTATATCTGAATTATTCCATTAGATGGGCCAGTGTGTGGGGGATCCTGTTCATTACTCATAAAGTGCGTCAGTGATGCAAGTATGGTTCACTTCCCTCCGAAAGAAAACTAATAGGATTTTTCCATAGACTTTTGCATTGATGTTGAAAATAATGTCTGTGACTAACAAAAGCATATGATTCTTACATGTGATAATCTTCACAAATGAACACAGGCTTTATGAATTTTGAAGCGTAAACATAATCGGCTTTGAGAGCTTTGAGCGAGTTTAAGCGAACTACACCACAGTTGCAGGACTTTAACATCACCGTCACTATAAGCTCCCTCAGTCTTTGCTTAAAAACATCTTCCCTGATAGCTGAGTCGTAATAGTTTGCAAGAGCGCGATTCCAAACACAACGAGGCTTTGAAAGGTTTGTTTAGACACTTGTTACAAGGCAAGAAAAGCTTCAGAAGATTTAACTGATGTATTTTCAGGGTTATGTTCTGTTTTATCTGTGTTTGAGTTGGTTTTTGCTCTGTTTTCTGTTCCTTTTCCCGCTTCTAGTCAGGCTTTTAGGTTCTCATTGTTTGATTATCGGTTGCACCTGATGTTCATGTAGTTGATTGGTTTGTTCACTTCTTTCTGTCAGTTCTCCTAATGCTTACACCAGTTGTTCTGTTCATATTCTTAGTTATTGAGTTCATTGTAAATAAACCTGCTGGCGATTAGATCCTGCACTCAACTTTATTTCACCCAAATATGTATTTTAAAAAGTGAACATATCTCGAGACTTGTGTTCACCAGACCTTATTTCAAGCATTTAACCAAAAACACAGAGACAGATGCAAAAGAAAACCCTTTCAGAAGCATTATAAGTCTTTTGAACCAAAATCAGTCACAATTACAAACTCTTTTGGATTAACAGGAATTATTTGCTTTAAGAATTCAATTACAAAACGAACCATTCTGATTGGAAAGTTGAGATTTTTAAACCAACTATCAAACAAAAGAGATTTGTGTTTATACAGTAAGTCCATATTAAATATGAGTGAGGCGTAGAATTGTGTTCAGAAATGAGCGGCCAAGCTAATAACGTTTGGAAAAGGGATTTTAATGATCTCATAAGCACATAAGAGTCTTAAACCATCTAGTTCGGAAAAAATAACATCAGGGATCAGATTCCAGAGAGAAGAGGGCTTATTAATAAAGTTATCAGCAATAGAGATATCACTGAAATTCTTATTAGAAATATAAGATATATGACACATGTAAAAACAAATACAGGAATATTTACATTTAGTCATTTAGCAGATGCTTTTATCCAAAGCGACTTGCATCTGAGAGATTTGTTCCATATTTGGTAAATATGGTAGAAGCACCATATTTGAATTAGAAGGAACAGCTTATGCTTTATTTATAAAAGGTAAAATCAATAGAGAATAAAAATATTATGTTCACTTTGTGTGTCGAGATGTTCAAACCCAGATCACTAATCTACAGTTTTTTTGGAAGTTTAAAGGCATTTACTAACATTTTTATTTATTTTTAAATAAGAGGCTATAGTTACATGTAGATGATGGGCATTTTCTAAAATATTGCATTCAAATATCGGGCCCCTAAAAATTCGAATATTCGTTTATTTAAATTATGTTTAATGAAAAATACGATTTTTAAGTTGTTTTTTACGTTTGTCACCATTTCTGGACAAGCTTACAATTAGGCAATACACAACAAGCTTACAATAGTAATTAAAGTTTTCTTTTAGTTGAAAACATTAAACAGTAGGCCTATGAGTAAACAATATATAGGCTATATAAACAAAAAAAAACATTATTAAAAGCATGCTCAAGCAGCGCGAGCGAAAAAAAAACCCAATAAAGCAGATTGCGTCAGATCATACAGATATACACACAAAGTCAGCAAATGACTGATTATCGTGTTTATATTGTTTCATGTTTACATGCAGAGGCGTCGCCAGCACTTTATACTCAGAGTGAGAAAAGACGCGCGCTGACAGACGTTTCAGAGACACAAAGAGAACGGTGTTTCTAAAAGCACTTTGCATTTTCTGTTCTTAAACCGGTCTCCCTCAACGAAACTTAAAATAAGTGTGTCTCAAAATCATTTTGCTATTAGATAAGTTAACATCTTTGATCACGCGGGGTCCAGCTGCGCTTACCTGCAGTTATGATGCAATGATGAACAGCTGTCTTTCCTCACTCGACTGTTTGGATTTCATGTGATTTCTCATGGTGATGATATCATAACTCAGATTAATTAATTAATTTGATCAAAAGTAATTCCGTTTAGTAAGAGCCTTTTCAAGTAATGTTAATTCCGAAACTTCTAGGCAGACGACAACATTATGTGATCAAATACAGACAACTTGTTAACACACTCCACAGCGCCATCCAGTGCTTTAATTATAACTGCGAGTTAGTTCTTTAGGATTTATCATGGACTCACGTATTCAAAATTCGATAATATTTTTATTTTTCGAATAATAATTACATATCGAATATTCGAAAATTCAGTATCAGTGTAGAAGGTAAATCTTATAAACTCTAAAAACTAATAAAGGAATAAGTTCATCAGCAAATAATGTGCACAGCTCAGTTGTGAATCATGGGCATTTTTTGTTTATCAAGCTCTTGATTGCATTTTGTACGTCATCACAGATAATCAGAGGTGACTTCAGCAACTCACTAAATACAAAAAAAAAGTTTTTATCTCTGAACCTCCTAGTGCTTCAATAGGATATTTCAGAAACTTACTACACTGTACTGTAATGTGAAATATTGTTACTGAAAATTTTATATTGGATATTTAAAACAATTTAATTTTCTAACAAATGTTACAAGACCAAAAAGTCTGTCACTTTAGACCAAACAGTTTTCTGTTTTGAATTTTAAAATTCACAATAACAAATGAACTGGTATAATTGAGTCAGAAGTCTGAAATAAGAGGTGGAAATGAGATCAGATCCAGATGGATTAAACTGTGATAAAAGATTTGTTGTGTATTTGTGTTTTTTACTGTTGTGTTACAACATGCTTCTCTGTATACTGTGATAATAATGCAAAAAATGTGTACACTTCAAATCAAAATGTATTATTAGTGGTGTGTGTATGATCTGTTTGATTTTGAGCAGATTAAATGGTTTAGAGTAAATGGTTTGATTTCACCAGAAGAGCAGATGTTCTCTGAATAGTTTGGAGAATTGGTTTTGTGTTTAAGGATTTGAGAAAGTGGGTGATGGTTCCAAGAAATGGATTTTAGCAATTCAGGAAAACTGTAATATAGACTAAAAACATACATAATAAATGAATACATAATATCAAACATATAACAAACTAATAAAAAGTGGATACAATCTAATGGGATGATCTTTTATTTCAAGAACTTAGAGATCCTAACACTGACCCAATCTTAAATAAAATAAATAAATTAGCATAATCTTTCACAAATATAAATGTTAAAGTGGAAAGGTTTATTCAAAACATAAAATAGTTATAATATTACATGTAGGCATAATCAGCTGAATATAGCCTACTTTACTTTGTAATTAAGGTTAGTTGATGTTCATGTCTGCCATATATACAATGAGCCAAAACGAACGAAATTATTGATAATTTTCATAAAACCATATGTACCACGTTCCTACATGTGCTTACGTGTTGTGAACGCGTTACCATGGCGACTGGCCGGAAGTGCGAAGAACTGATCGTCTTCTCCATGGTCTTCTCAATGTGTTGTTTACGTTATTGTAACACGTTTGATTTTTTATCTTAGTTTAACTTCTTATGCTTCAATTGTATCTTCTAACTAGGCTACTCCACATTTGATTAAACTGCAATGGCTGATTTAAGTTATGTGCGGTGTATTATTAAAGTTAAATAAAGCTGAGGCTATTATTAGCAAACCGGGCTTTAACGGCTAATTCGGAAAAGCAGAGATATTCCACATCATTTTTCCACATCTCACATTGACAATGTTCAGGAATAGACAATATCTCATATTTCATTGAAATACTTTACCATACATTAAAATGCAGCGAAAAAGGCAAACCTTATGCACATATCGCAATAACAAGAGAGAAACAATCAAACTATTCCATATTGTATATTCTATCTCAGCTTATACCAGGTTTATTCTTTGCCTACTTTTGTCTGTGTATATTGTGTTTTCCATACATAATTAATCACTAAATTTTTCCTACAAACTCTTATTCTTATACAATAAACACATCTTCTGAATCTTTAATTAGTGATTGGGTAAATACACATTCATAGAATAAATGTTTTTTTGGATGATTCTGCAAAAGACACACGTCTGTAAAGACAATGTCTCACTGGTAAATTAAACTTTATATGTGGCTTTATTGTTAGAGACAGTAAACTATATACCTCTCTGAGTATAAGTGAGTATATAGTGAATTCAAATATGATTTGCATTTAAATAAGAATGTGTCTGCTTAATATATTTTATTAATAAAAAAATAATTATCTAAAAATGTCACACTGCCCTAATGCGAATAATCTCCTTCTGTCTCTGAATGTGTTTACCTGAAGCTCCAGCACGGTTATCTTCGCAACACTGCCATCGTCTGGACACCACTGGGAACAACAGAATGTGACGCTGTGCATGCTAGTGCACGGCATGCACTCAAAAACATTAAGCCTTTTCTTTTTAACATTGATTTACGCATGTCAATTAATAGGAAAATTCCACCAAATTACATTGAATAATCCTTACATATTTTAATTGAATAAGTGAACAATCGTTAATCAATTATTAATGAGAGGAAAGCACAGCACATATTTACATATTCATCTAACCTGTTCATTTACGGTAAATCACTGCAACCGTATCTCTAACTTTTTAGTTCTAAACAAAGAACGAAACGGCGTCAGGATGTTCGCTATCACTGCAACCATATCTCTAACTTTTACTTCTAAACGAGAACGAATTGCCGTTGGAATGTTCGTTAACAGTATATCTCTGCAACCATATCTCTAACTTTTTAGTTCTAAACAAAGAACGAAACGGCGTCGGGATGTTCGTTAATGGTATATCACTACAACCGAATCTCTAACTTTTTACTTCTGAACGATGAACGAACGCGTCGGGATGTTTGTTAATGGTATATCGCTGCAACTGTATCTCTAACTTTTTACTTGTGAATGAAGAAAGAAACGGCGTCGGATGTTCGTTAACAGTATATCGCTGAGACCGCATCACTAACTTTTTACTTCTAAACAAAGAACGAAACAGCGTTGGGATGTTCGTTAACGGTAAATCACTGCAACCGTATCTCTAACTTTTTACTTCTGAACGAAAAACGAAATCGGCGTCCGGGATGTTTGTTACGGTATATCGCTACAACCGTATCTCTAACTTTTTACTTCTGAACGAAGAACGAAACAGCGTCGGATGTTCGTTTAACGGTATATCACTACAACCGCATCTCTAACTTTTTACTTCTGAACGGAGAACGGAACGCGTCGGGATGTTCGTTAACGGTATATCGCTACAACCGTATCTCTAACTCTTTACTTCTGAACGAAGAACGAAACGGCGTCGGGATGTTCGTTAACGGTATATCACTACAACCGTATCTCTAACTTTTTACTTCTGAACGAAGAACGGAACGGCGTCGGGATGTTTGTTAACGGTATATCACTACAACCGTATCTCTAACTTTTTACTTCTAAACGATGAATATAACGGCGTCAGATCAGATGTTCGTTAACGGTAAATCGCTGCAACCGTATTTCTAACTTTTACTTCTGAACGAAGAACGAAACGGCGTCGGGATGTTTGTTAACGGTATATCACTACAACTGTATCTCTAACTTTTTACTTCTAAACGATGAAGTATAACGTGTTCGATCAGCAATGTTCGTTTAACGGTAAATCACTGCAACCGTATTTCTAACTTTTTACTTCTAAACGAAGAACGAAACGGCGTAGGATGTTCGTTAACGGTAAATCGCTGCAACCGTATCTCTAACTTTTTACTTCTGAACGAAGAACGAAACAGCGTTGGAATGTTCGTTAACGGTAAATCACTGCAACCGTAATCTCTAACTTTTTACTTCTGAACGAAAAAACGAAACGGCGTCGGAATGTTCGTTAACGGTATATCACTACAACCGTATCTCTAACTTTTACTTCTAAACGATGAATATAACGGCGTCGGATCAGATGTTCGTTAACGGTAAATCACTGCAACCGTATTTCTAACTTTTTACTTCTGAACGAAGACGAAACGGCGTCGCGTGAATGTTCGTTTACGTTGCATCACTGCAACCGCATCACTAACTTTTACTTCTAAACGAAGAAGAAACGGCATCGGATGTTCATTAACGGTAAATCGCTGCAACCGTATCTCTAACTTTTTACTTCTGAACAAAGAACAAAATGCCGTCGGATGTTCGTTAACGGAATATCAGTCGGATATGTTACGTGTTCACGAGTCCCTGCTGCAGTTTCACTGAACGGCCACCGGTGTCATTAATAACAAGGGTTTCTGAACTCCTTTAAACGCTACTGTGCCACACTACATGTAAAAGCTGCCAAAACCAGTTTAAAGGTGCAGAAATATTGCAGAAAGAACGGACAAATCCCACAATAATCGTTTTATTTTTTGGAATTAAAAGATTTATAATCCTAATTGCCTGCCATTTACGAGCAGAACTGTGACTTTCAGTCCTATACAATGAAGCAAAGAAAACCAAGTGAAAGCAGACACAAGTATTTCCAGTTCACAACACACGTTTTATACATCTTTCCAACACTGATCTCTCATCAGCACAAATCAGGCTGCTTATAAAATGTAGCTCATATATTTAAAAAAAGAAAAAGAAAACCAAATCAGCCGTTTGCGAGGAGCTCCGTTAAAAATAAAAACTGTGGCGAAGGGAGTGTTTTCTCTACATGGGTTACTAGTTCCAGAGAGAAAATGAGAAAGGAAATGGTGGTTTAACGAAAAAGCTTTTACACCACACATGCTAGCAAAACACATGGGATTTGACTGTTTATTTGTGTTAAATATGAACAGCGCAGTGCAATTTTTTTAATTACTTTTTTACGTTTTTTTGGACTCGATCCATAGTGTTAAAGTGTGTCAGGATGCTTCACTTCTCTTCACACCACTGGTTCTCCTTGCGTACCTGCACACACACACACACACACACACACACACTGCTGAGCGCGAGCGCATTACAGCACGAGAGATGGGAAATGAGCTTGTTTTTACCTGGGCTTCCTCTTCCTCTGTGAAATCATTTTTGATATTGAACGTCTTTCTGATCTCCTCTGGGGTTTTGCCTTTGATCATGTTCGCCACCGTCTTGCAGGTCACATCTAGCAAACCTTTGATGTCCAAGTAATTTGCAGCCTAAACAAAAGACAGGAGATGAAAGTCAGCAAATGGACCTTGAGCAAATGAAGAGCGGCCATCTTGTGGCCAGCAAACGCATGAAGGATCCACGCCATTTACATTTTACACACTTGTATCTATCGGTACAACATGCATCACATGACTAACATGCATCATCGTTTTCAAATCTCACTCTTCAGTGTCCACGCTCTGAAGAGAAAATAAGAGGCGTTTTCAAATGTATCCGCTTTACTGTAGATAAATGACTCGCTCATTAAGACAGTGACTTGCTGCCACCTACTGGCCATTTATAATCATTTCAATATTCACAATATTTCAACAACCACAGCATTATCCATCGTTTTATTCCAGAATATTAACCCTCAGGTGCTCTTCGGTCATTTCTGACCAAAAAAATTTCTGTTTTGAAATTTTAAAAATCACAGCTTCATCGGAATGTTACGAAAATTGGTGACTTTTATGGCATTGGGTATGTGAACACACAAAAAAATCTGAGGTCATGATCCGAGCAGGCTAAGTGGTCGTAAAAAAAAATAGTCACACTTGTGCTTTTCGGTCAAAAATGACCGGCCATAGGAAATGAATGGGAAATTGACAAAAACACAAAAACTTTGAGAACTTTTGTGTGTACAATCTACAAATCGGCCACGATGCAGAAAAAAGTTCTCAGCATTGAAGGGGTGACACTCAAGAGAAAAATCAAGAGAAGATTAGAAAAATCAAGAGTGCAAAACAGACATACCCACCCCTACACACACACACATACACACTTTTATACACAAAAACACCAATAAATTGTGATTAGAGAAATCTGTTTTGAATATTTAAAAATCACAGCTTCTTCAGAAAATTACGAAACTCTGTGACTTTTATAGCATTGGGTATGTGAACACAAAAAAAAACTGAGGTCATGATTCGAGCAATTTAAGTGGTCGTAAAAAAATGAGTCACACTTTTGCTCTTCTGTCAAAAATGACAACCCATAGGAAATGAATGGGAAATTGACACACACAAAAAATTCTCTAAATTTTTGTATGTACAATCTACAAATCGGCCACAATTGTAAAAAAAAAGTACACCGCAGAAAGGGGTGACGCTCTACAACATCCAGAGTGAAAAACAGACACACCCACCACACACACACACACACACACACACTTTTATACACGTACACACCAATAAATTGATTACAAAAAGTATATTTTGAATTTTTAAAAATCACAGCTTCATCGCAATGTTACGAAACTTGAAAATAATTTAGGTCATGATCTGAGCATGCTAAGTGGTCTTAAAAAAATAGTCACACTTGTGGTCTTTGGTCAAAAATGACCCCATAGGAAATGAATGGGAAATTGTAAAAAAAGAAGAAAAAAAAAGTGAATTTTTGCTTTTTGTCAAATTTTTTTTATAAGAAATAGTTTGAGATTGTTTCAACTAAATATTCAAATCCACCAACAACAACAAAAAAATGTGTTCATAAACAGCTGGGGAATTCACATGCCTCTCCATAGAAAGCTGTACATGATATCTAGTGGTTACTGGTTACACCATGATTCTACGCTTTTTCTCTATACTGTAACCAGATGGTGCTAATTTTCTTCAAAATAAATTTTTTTCTGAAGGACTAGACTCTATATTAAACTAAAATACTGCATACATTTTTTAAAATAATATATATATAAAAATATATATTTTTCCATGGTAAAAATAAACCATAAATATTGCATAAATATTAATAAATTCAATTAAATTGTCTCAAAATACTAAATTAAAAAGAATAAATATTATAGAACAAAAATAAATTGCATTGGTTTTACTGGGATGGAGAAAGTTTCATTTTTAGGTGTCTGGTCACTTTTGACTGGGAAGATAACAAGTGTGACTCTGAAAAGAAGAGCACCTGATGGTTAATTCAAATGCTTTATTGTTGTGCTTGCCTGTAGACGAGTATCATTACTTCTGTGATGCAATAGTTCAAATTACCATAGAAGTACTTGGATAAAAGTTTAAAGTACAAATATGAACACAGATGTCTACGATAGCGATCGAAAATTGATAACTTAAAATATCCCATTTAACGATTACATTGTAAAAGTGGCTGTTAAAAAGGTATTTGTTATTGAGTAATTTAAGAGAATGTAGTATTGTATGATGCTTCTGAAATAAGTCAGAAAGATGTGATGATTTTTTGTATACGACTCATCTTATTCATCATGTACAGTCTGTATATGTGCATGATTTTACTTTTCGCCATGGACCAGAGTTGAAAAATATGCAATATCCAATCACAATAATTGTAGAATCGCAAAACATATCTGGATACGGCACTCAGAGTATCGGAAGATGTGTGTATGGTCCCCGTCCTAGATGCTACCAATCAAATGAAATCAGTGTTTATTATTAGAGCTATGATTAACTGTTAAAACATCGCCGTCTTAGTCCTAAATGTCAGTGATTCGCCTCTGTCGATTAAACCTTTGAGAAGTCCGATCACGGTGAACATCAGATCCAGAGAAGACGAGAAACCGCTTCTCAAACAGTCTCATTAGTTCTGTCTCTATCATTCAGTAACTCGCTAAAAGTTTATAGTTCAAATATAAACCTTGATGACTATGTCAGCATTCAAAATATAGAAATCACCTCTTGAAAGTAACTTAACATTTCAAATTAACGATTGTGCCGATTACATGACACAAGTGGCGATGCGTTTTTTCACTGAATCATTCACTCAAGAGATTAGTTCAAAAATGATGATTCCTCTAATAATGAAATATCCCTTTATAAGTGAGTAATTGAATCATTCACTCATGAGTTTAATAAGTGATTCATTCAAATTAAATAAACATTTTAAATAGACTGGAGCAAATAATATTGTATCAGAACCTCTAGTTCTATTATTATTGTTAAACTCATCGAGTGATGCGGTCTTTCGAAGCCTTGGATTAAATCGCTTCATTCATATGGATTTATTTCTGTGCTCTTTATATGAGTTTTGGGTGAATAGACTTTCAATGTTTGTGTTGTGAAGATGAACGAAAGTCTGACAGGTTTGGAACGACATGAGGGCGAGCTTTCATTACTGGGTGAACTATCCCTTTAAGCACGTGCTTCTCGACTGGTTTAGCTTCATTAAGAGCAGATGGACACATTGTATTCGTCAGTTTCACACACTACAGTTGTGCTAAAAGTGAGTTTTACAGACCAGAATGAGTTCGAAGAGAGTGCCCTGGTCTACTTTGAGGAACTCCTGGTCCCACACGGGAATGTCATCCGTTCTTTTCTCTTTATTCTCGTCGTCTTCGGGTGGAGGAGGGTCGCTCTTTATGGTGGGTGCACCACTGAATCACCTGTGGACATACACACCACACGGCTCAGGCCATGGATGACGGACACTGGAGTACACACACAACAATAACAAGCTTCTAAATACTACGCAAAAGGAAGCCTAATAACAGAGAAGGAGGAATGTAGACAAACTCCAGTCACAGTGGACATGAAAATAATTATTATTATTATTAATCATGTGACAAATGAACTAAAAACTCAGAAGGTAAAGTATACATTTATGTTCCCTGTAAATCATCTTTGCCTGCATTATAATTTCTTAATCCAGACACACATCAGCTGTGGCAAACAGAAGATCAAGCTCGTGAATACAGCTGAGCTTCTGTTAATGTTCACTAATGATCATGTTTATATGAGGGGAAAGACATAATTACATCTGTTCATCATATAAAGTGATCGCATCTCTTCTGAAGATTAGCTTGATTCATAGGGATTTGTTTTACGATCTATTTATTAACTTTTTGAAGCGTCAAAGTGGGACAGATTTCTCTCAGATTTCATTAAAAAGTGGTCATGTGTTTAGAAGATGAATGAATATCTTGGGTTTGTAATCGACACAAGGGAGAGTAGACATTTATGGGTGAACTAACTGTAAGGGCTAGATGCAGTTTACTGTCAAAAAACATTTTAATGGTTTAACATTTGTAAATGAAAAATATTGTAAATTTAATTTTACAGCAGTAGTTTAAAATATACTTTTTATTTTACAGTGAACTATTAACATGGTTGTATTTCTGTTTTTTTTATTTATATCAACAATAATAACACCGATATTTATTAATAATAATCATTATTATTATACAATCATAGCAACCCTGATTTCCACAGTAGTTTGTGTATACACACACACACACACACACACAGTTTGTAGTGAATATTCATTAACAACAATGGCACTTCAAGGAACAGACATCCTAGTGCAAATTATTTACTATTACTGTGGGTTACACTTTATATTAAGATGTCATTGTTACAGTGTAATTATATATTTCAGCGTGAAGTAATATTCATTAACTACATGTACTTACTATAGGGTTAGAGTAGGATTTGTTTGAGGGTAAGTTGCATGTGTAATTATGCATAATTTACTGTTGTTATTATTATGGTAAAAAGCCTACAGTAAAAATATGTAACAAGGACACTGTAAACTTAAGTGTTACCAGGCGAACTGTGTGGTAAAATATGCTCTAGACATGTTTGGGGAGGCTGTAGAAAATAAGAAATTCAATGAAGTATAATATCAATGTAAAAGTTTGACCTTCTTCAGGATGGCTGCGTTTACATTGGGCAGAGGGACCGGATCATCATCTCCTTCATTGTCCATCCCCAGATCTGAGCAGAAGACAGCAGAGATTACAACACACTTCACATATCACATTCACAACAACACACACACTTCCAGCACAACATCTCAGCACATCTTACCTTCAAGCATGGTTTTGATGGTCACAGACTGCTTGGCGATTTCAACATCCACCTCAAACATCTCTCCATCAGAGCTCTGCAGTTTAATAGTCGGCATCTGCATGAGTAAAACACACTTACAGTCAGGTTATTAAAGAATGGGAATGTCAGTCAGAAGCTAATGACTCATGCTAGCTGTGTTAGCTCACATTCACCAGCACTTAGACTTCTACTACACATATATACGAAGCGTAAAATGTTTAATATGAATACTATCGCTGTCACATATTGTATTATTCAAAGTAAGAATCAGAAAACCCCACAGTAGGATAAAGCACAGGCTGTTTGTGATGCTAAGCTAACGCTAGCAGCGCGGCTACGGGCCTCTCATAGCAACCGCTGTATTCATCACGTCAACCGGTTTAAAACATCATAATATCACACTAATATACATTCCCTGCGTCACTTCACTGTCAAAATACAGCACGACACGTTAATATGTCTGATTCGTGCCTTTCTTACCGTGACTGTGAGAGCGATGATGATATTAACCGAACGTCAACAAGGCCTGAATGAGACTGAGAGAATCAGCGCGTGTGTGCGCGCGAGTGTGACTAATGCACGAGCACGCGCAGTGGACCACGGGAACTACAGTCAGGGTCAAAGGAATTGCGGTGACGCGCATTTTGTGCCTAACTTAGTCAGTTTGAGCATAAACAACATCAACTTCAGTTCATCAACTAACCATTCAGAGATGTCCTGTTACTTCTACATGTTGAGACTCTCCATCATCACTCCATCGCTGTCTGACTCCGGTTCGAACATAAAAGGAAAAAAGTTTTTGAAATGATTGTGTGTGTCTGTCCCCATAGAAAATTACGTTTCATATATATATATATATATATATATATATATATATATATATATATATATATATATATATATATATATATATATATCATATATATATGCAGATTATGTTTTCTCTGCACAGTGGGAATTTTTTTTTGTTGTTGTTGATACTAGTCAATTCGATTGGTAAAAGCCATTAATGTGTAGAAGTTTACATGAAACAGTGACAGAGATGACAAAAAATGCACTGAGAATCAGTTTTATTGTTTCAGAATACATGACTTTGCTGAAGTAGTTAGTTATTGCACCATCATGGTATTTTAAATTTGTAGAGATTTTATTATAATATTAGGTCAACGCAGCCTACATGAGTGAGTCGCCCCTGTGTGAGGAGAGGACTATTTATAGTCCTATTTTTGGACCTTTCGGCCACGGTAGCAGCAGCTCATTTGCATTTAAAGGGACACACACAAAACAGTGTTTTTGCCTATTTTTTACAGTCTATGGTTTTTGCTCACCCTCAAAAAACGGTCAATTTTAACATGAAATATAAATATAGCTGTGGGGTATTTTTGAGTTAAAACTTCACACACACACTCTGGGGACACCAGAGACTTATTTTACATCTTGTGAAACGTGCATTATACCACCCTTTTAATGTGTTTGGCACGATATTCTGTCAAAAAACAAGATATTCCATCGGAATGTAATGTTTTGAGGCACGACACACAGTGGTCTCTCTTCTACCCACCGCTGATGTGCCTCGTCGTATTTTCACTGTTTCTCAGCACGTTCAAAACGGGATGGCTACTTTTTAAAAAATCAGTTACATAAATTGTTTTAATTATTTTAATTGGAAAAGTGTGTTTTGTGAAATGTAAAGCGGTCTTATTTTTCATTATTTTAAGTCATATGTTGAGGTAAACCCTGGTTGAAACACATTTTAAAGACTATTAAGGGTTTAGTACACAGTATTCAGGAATATTATTGATTTAATACACTTTCAGATAACAAAATAACTGAATAAGAGACTGAACAGAGCAACATTGAATAAAAGTGTATATATGATTTTGGTAACACTTTACAATAAGGATTTTATAATCAAAATCAAAGGTTTTATTTGAAGAGTTCAGATGCAAAAGCCTCTAAATGCCATTTGAAATGTTCTTCTAAAATGATCATTTTTATCAAGCTTGTATATTTAAGTTCAGAAATTTCACTTAAATGACAATTAATAGGTAATCTTCATTGCCATTTAAGTGAAATTACTGAACTAAAATATACAAGCTTGATAAAAATGGTCATTTTAGAAGAAAATTTCAAATGGCACTTTCATTTGTTAATATTAGTTAATGCACTGTGAACTGAACATCAACAAATACAACCTTTGATTTTGATGTTTCAGAATATTAACTAAGATTAATACATGCTGTAGAAGTATTGTTCATTAGTTCACATTAACCAAGGTAACTAACTAATGAACCGTATTGTCAACTGTTACCAAGATTTTATATTAATAAATGGTTTCATACGACTGGACATGAGAGCAGAGAAACACACAGAACACAGGAGCAAGATCCATCTTTATTGTTGAACTGGTACCCTTTATACAGACACAAGCCATCATCTGAAGCTATCCCAGCTTTCCTCCGACGGCAGGCCATCCTAATCAGCCACAAATCAAGTAGTTGGCATTAGTTTAACATGTTTCACCGTAGGCAAGATCATCCTCTAGATACAGGAACATCTCATTCCTCCCACACACCACATGGAAAAGGTGGAAATAAGGAGTAAAACTGACATGTTTGGAAGAAAAAAGTGCAAACATACATATATAAAAAAAGAGAGAGAGAGTAACAGAGGATTGAGAAGGCGTGAGTGTATTGAGGACAGAAGCGAGACGGTCTGTGTGTCGGACTGGAGCCGGGGCGGTTTGGATATGGCACACACACACACCTTTTGGTCCACAGACATTTCTTTCTGGATCAGTTTTCTCTTTAATCTTTTTTAATATATATATATACTGTTGCCCCCCATTCCTCTCCTCTTATTTAAACTGAATGAAGGTTATTATATCATGGCAATACTGTGAGATTCACAGGAAGTAGTCGGGGGTTCGGCGGGTGACGTGTGGTTCTCCTCTGCGCGCGCCGGGTCAAACTGCAGGCTGGAAACACACACACACACACAACGTCAGATACACACACACACACTGCGGATGGGAGAGTGGTCTTTACTACAACTAAACCATTTAAAGTAGTAATGCCATATCAGTTACCCTAGAGAGACCACGACTAAAACTCTTCTGTGTATTTTTATTTTAAAACCTATTTTACCCACATCATTGAACCACAGTCCTCAAACAGGGTTCCTACAGGTTTCTTCAAGTTAAATTCAAGTCTTTTTAAGACCATTTATATAAAAAATTAATACCTATTTCACATCCCTACCAGCAAAGAAAAACAAAATCCTTCAACTTGTGTTCATTTATTTTTCAAATGTGGAATGGGTCAAAGATGATAAGTCAAGCAGGTAAAATAAAAACATTTCAGTTGGCCACAAGAAAGTTTGCCAAACAATGTTAACTAGTGTTTTAACATTAGCTACACACACAGGGCATGAGTTCTGACTGGATCGCTTCCCAGATCAACACTAACATTTTCATCAAGTTTTTATTTGTTGACGAAAATGTCAACAAATTGATCATAGTTTGTCATTCAAAACTAGCGTCTCGCTTTCGTCAGTGAAAAATGTCGTTGAAGAAAGGTTTATCATTATTTTCGTCAATGAAATTAACACTGACATACAGCACAATTTAACACCCAGACATCAAAATTCAAGACTTTTTAAAGACTTTAAGGTATTATTTCCAAATTCATAAATTCAATGCTTTTAAGGCTTTTTAAGACCCTGTAAGAACCCTGTCAAAGCATCCTGTCGCTGCGTTACGGCTGGATTTAAAGAAGATGCTAATTATATCATCTGCATCCTTGATAAAAATAGAGTAAAAGAGGGGTCATGAACTCACAACGAGTACTTCAGGGTGTCGTCGAGCTCCATGATGGCCGCCTGATTGCCACAGCGGTAACAGTAGTTGGGCGCGCTGAAGATCGTCACCACCGCTGCGATCATGGCACCAGTTGTAACCCTGTGGACAGAAAGAGACAAATTACCTGACGGACACGTTACAGATTTGCCCAAAACGTTGGGGATATTTTCTAAATGTTGATGATAAACTATGTGTTTCCATGTGACTGAAATGTCATAAGTCGTTCCAATAATCATGGATGTTAGTAGGTTTAACGTATATCAGAGCATCGCACTAGATATTATATTTAATAGGAGATGTAGAAGATGTGTTATCCAGCATTAAAGGCAAGGAAGAGCGTTACACTGAGAGCGGCTCATATGAGGAGTTCTGGGTGTTTGTCCCTCATTTCTGCTTCCAGATCTTGATTGTGGGATTTTTTTTGTGGATTCTAATCCCGTAATTGTTTAGTCTTTTACTGAGTTTAATGAAGATCTCCGTCTCGTCTTCTGTCCAAACACACCTCTCCGTCTATGTCAGGTGACTGTATATGTGCAAAAACTGTTTCCATTGCAGTTTGATAAATATTCCTTTTCCGAAAATTCGTCTGAAAAACTTTTAGCATAAACTTTTTGCGATATTAAATCACTTTCATTAGACGTATTTTCAATTTGCAATTTGAAGGGTAATGGAATTTGAACGGCTACAGTTTTTAAAAATAAATCAAATGTAAAAGCTTCAGCAAGAACCAATGAGGTTAGGTGGTCATGACTGGACAATTTCATGTTCCTAATCACCCTAAAAAAAAGGTAAATATTAATGAGAATCATCACTTCATAAACATTTTATTCATAAAATAATTGTGGCCAACATGTTTTGGAGAAAAACATTTAATTTATAATGTAATTTCCCCCCACTTTTATTTCTTTTAGTTAAACAAAAGGTTAGGATTTTGCCAATTTTTTTGAATGAAAGATCAAAAGGAAAAACAATGCAGATTTATTTTTTACTGCCATTTTTTATCATATTTACCAGGGGTATGATTAATTCTGGTCACGACTGTATATATAAAAAAAATTAAAAGCCTACACTAAATCTATTCATCATATAAAACGAACCTGCCGCTGATTTGACATGGATTTATTTTGCGATTTCTTTATGAATGTTAAAGTTTTTTATTGTATAGATTTTCAATGATGAGACCAAAATCTCTCAGATTTTATCATGATATTGGTAACGCTTCACAATAAGGTTCATTACTTAACTACATTAATTAGCATGTACTGATACTGAACTGCACTTACACAGCATTTATTAATCTTTGTTCATTTCAACATTTACTAACGCTTTATTTAAATCTTGTTCACATTAATTCATGCACTGTGAACTAACATGAGCAGCTTTATTTTCATTAAAGGGATACTCCACTTTTTTTGGATTTAGGCTCATTTTAACACTCCCCCAGAGGTAATACGGTTAAGTTTTACCGTTTTGAATCCATTTAGCCGATTTTCTGATATTTAGAAGAATATCAGTAACCAGACAGTTTCTGGTCTCATTGACTTCCATAGTAGGAAAAAAAATATACTATGGAAGTCAATGAGACCAGAAACTGGTTCCTGATATTCTTCTAAAATATTAGAAAATCAGCTGAATGGACTCAAAAATGGTAAAACTCAACTGTGTAACTCTGGGGGAGTTGTAAAATGAGCCTATTTCCAAAAAAAAAGTGGAGTATCCCTTTAACTCCTGGTTACAATAAGATTAACAAATACAGTAACAAATGTATTGCTCATGGTCAATTCATGTTAGTTAATACAGTAACTAATGTTTAATAAATTAACCTTTTTGTATAAAAGGTTATTATAATTTTATACCGACTTGAGAGTGAGTTGATGATGAGAGAACTCTTATTTTAGGGTGAAATGACCTTGTAAGATAAAACGGCCACATGTGAACGCATGAGCTTCCTGCTTGAGTGTGTGTGGTGTCACGAGGAGAGGACCCACCTCCATCACCAGCTGGTGCGCTCGGAGAGACCAGCGTAAGGCCGTTTGCATGGTTGAACGTCTCGGAGATGTCCTGCCCGAAAGTGTATCCCGCACCTCGAGGAGAAATACCCCAGCCTCCACGGTCATCTGGGTCAGACCACAGTAGATCACACATGGGTCCCTGAGGAGAGACACACACACACTTCAGTCAGAGATCTCACTTACCAAACAACATCTTTATTATCTTTCAATTTCTAAAAAGGTAAGCTGATAAACAAAACTAAACTAATAAAACAAATCAATGACTGGAAACATAACCTTTAAAATGATATGATTGAGCTGAAGAATGAAACTTGGACACACTCGTGTGAAATGCCTCTATTTTAGAAGGACTGCAGCTTTAATTTTGTGTGAAAAGTTTGTTTTATCAATAAAATTTCACAAACTGTTATAAACAAGGCTGTTTCAGGACTTACTTTCAGCTTGATTAGACTGAAGTGATTTAACTCAATAGGGTTTCAGCTAAAACAGTGATTCTTATAAGGATTAGAAATGACATGATGGGATAAAGATGATCAATACCTCGTGAGGAACTTCCTGTAAACGATCCAGCGCTCTGATGTGATCGAGAGTGTCTATGGACGGTGACAATCCTCCATGGAGACAGAATATCTACAGAGAACAGCATCAGATGTGAACTTCACACACACACACACGTTAATGGGGTAAAGCTGATCTCTTCAGTCACATGTTACAGACGTTTTATGGGTCTCTGAATATGTTAAACCCAAGGGTGACCCACCTGACCATCTACCAAGGCAGTGAGGGAAGGTAATCGAAGAGGTCTGTGAAGTATTTCCAAACATTTGCATTGCCGTATTTCCGTAAGCACTCGTCGTAGAAGCCGTACACTTGTGTGATCTGTCTGCTTTCGTGGTTCCCCCGGAGTATTGTGATGCGCTCGCGATACCGTACCTGGACATCAACACATGACCAATGATTAACATCAACATTTAAAAGAACATTTCCCAAAAATGACTTAAATCACCAGCTGTGATCAATCAACTGGAAAAATCCAAACATGGACATCTCCACTATCTGACTTTATCTCCATCGGGGACGGCCAATGGCGTCCTCAGGCGCCGTGTAAGAGTGTAACTGTGCAAAATAAGATAGACCGGCAGTGATTTCCCAGATGAGAAGTTTATTCTTTATTCTAATTCATTTTACTCTTAATCTTATAACTTAATTCCTTTTAAAGTGGTTTTAATTTCGCTTGCTCGCTTATTTGCCATGTAAAGCACTTTGAATTACAATAGTGCATGAAAATGCGCAATATAAATAAGTGTTTTTTGCTGTTGTTTCAAATAAACAAACATTAGTCATGTGGGTTTATTAGACTACTAGGAATTTCACTGTTAATTTTAGAGAAGTTTTTTGCCTATATGATAAAGAGCCTATAATAAATCCTGAGGTCAAATAAACCATACGTGTGGGATGACGTACATTTCTCAAATGACAATCATGATTATAGTTGAGCAAAATATCAGGGATTATCAAATGAAGCATTACGCAGCGTGACGGAAACTAGACTGAAAAACAGCACATGGCTGAACTAAGAGTACACTGGACTCAGGACTGAGACTAAATAAATAAAAATAGCTGACCAAACAGACAGGGCACACTGGATCTGCTGGACTACAAGATAACAGAGGGGTCTAAAGCTAAAGACGTGTGCATCTACTTTGACTTTACTAAATTAAAATTGCAATATCTGTCTTAAAAAAAAAGTTTAACAAAAAAAAAAAAAAAAACGCAATTAGATAACCCCCCAAAATCGCACAGCCCTAATAACAGGCTTATACCTCACAAATCTGAAATTAAACTTCTTCAATATTTGTATTCCTTCATTCTGTGGCTTCCATTGACTGCCACCATTCTTATAATACACAATATAGAAATTAGTAATGCATGGTTTTCATAGCAGATTCAGATGTTTAAGCAAATTTCTGATTCTGATACAGATTACTGATTTTTCTTTGTTACAGAGCAAATAAACTACATTAGCTTAAACAGTCAAACTGGTCTTAATCAAAAATATCTGTAGTCTCTTGAAATTAAAGGCACCGCTGCGTTTAAAAGACGACCCAAACACAGATGCTGAACACATGCACAGGAGCAGATGTTTTTACATTAAACTAGATGGTATAGATTTCAAGATTTAGAGCAAAAATGAATAATGTTACAATAACCAGCAATGGGACTGAATGCTAATTCACTAGGTGGTGTTTAAACAGGCGTTACATGGAGTGGACAAAGAACACAACCTCCTTCCTTCAGTGAAAGCACAGATACTCCAGGTCAAATATTCCCCCGTTACAAGAAAAACTTGGTAAGACCGATTTTTACTAAAGTAAAAGTACAGAAGTACTCGTTTTTAAAGTACTCCAGTATCAAAAGTCAATGCATTTATTATGTTTATTATTGTTGTATGTAATAGTTACAGTACCTTATGCCTCGGAGTCTATGTCTGCCCTCACATCAATATATCAATATCAATATCTAGAGCACAGTTCCAGTAGAGGGATTGAACGAGTGCACTCAATAACGCCCACAATGGGTTCAGACACACAGACGGCTGTTCTCTCAAATATTGACCTATTTAAAGTGTAAATTGCAGGTTAAATTCTTCACGAAGATAGTGCAATGTGCTTACTAAACATAAAGATAAGAACCACCCACAACTGTACGTTTTTCACACCAAAATTCTGCATATAATATGAAACGTTGGTACGTTTTACAGTGTTTTTAGCACACCCCCTCCCTTCCACAAGGCTGTCATAAAAGGGGCTCCACGCTCTTACGGTCTACCCCTGGTCTCTGCTCCAAGCCTAGAGTTAGGGTTAGTCTAAACGGCAGGTAGGCTAGCAGTTATATTGGAGACATCAAAAATGCTGAACTATTGTGTTTATGCGGGATGTACGAATGCATCAAAAACGGGGGAGAGTCTCCACAGGTTCCTCAAGAACAAACGACTGATTCGTGCCTGTAAGTGTCAGGAATACCCGAGGTAGATCTCGACCCGAGCACTCAGTGTCCCTCTTATGATGTCATCACCCAGCTACTGTAAAAAACACACTACCGTATTGAGCACTTTAATTTACACAATAATTGGTTGTGGTGGTTAACCTGCACTGTACAGTTTAAAGCTTTGTGGCTTTAGTATGAACATGTTAGCCTCACGGTTACCTGATAAGATAGTGCGCTCCAACACAACACGACCAAACCCTGCGTTCAAAATGAAAATCAGGCGGACATCAGAAACCAGACTGACGTTAATCTCCAGCGTTGGACAGACGTTGTATTGCCGAGTTCTGACGTCCCAACTTTAATTTTCAACCCAAATCCTCCTGTGACTGACTGACTGCTACTCAAGGACATGGACAGACGTTTACTGGAGGGAAAAGTAGGATATTGTCTTTCAAATGTGGTGAAGTTAAAGTAAAAAGTTTCCAGACAAAAAAATGAAGTTCAGATACTGATAAAGATCCGGATCCGCCCCTATCCCCGGACAGAGAGCTTCCTGTGCTGGTGCAGTATCAGCTCAGTGCCACAGGCTTATATTTATGGATCAATATACCTCTCATACGGCAATACAAGCGCATCCATGGTTGTGATGTAACGTTTAATCGCTCACCTATTATTTCTTCTGAGAACACAGCTTTGTGCTCGAGTCGTAATGTGCACATATACCAGCATGCACAGCGAAAGGCAATGTGTTTTCCCTAATTTCATCGTCAATAAAGCGTCTTCCCAGTGCCTGTTGATAACAGACTCTTCTCATTTCCTTAGTTTTCACAGCATCCGTCATTAGTGACTGTTTTTATATTAAATACTGTCTGATCAACGTTATTATAATTTTATTTAATTACGGTCACTGCAACATTTATTGAAGCGGGATGCTTTAAAGATGTTGAAATAATCCTCAGCGCAACATAAGATGTGGCTAACTTGATAAAAAGAAAGTATTTTTACACACAAATCTACAAGCGACAACAAACTGGGCCATCTGACCAATCAGAGCAGAGCAGGCTCGCGGAGAGCGGGGTTTAGAGAGACCGTGTCCTTGATGGAAGCGCTTCAGACACTGATGACAGCGTAGTTTCTTTCTCTCCAACACAAGCACTCACCTTGAGGGCGACGAGCAGCGTGACGGTTTCCACAGAGTAATAGCCTCGGTCCACATAATCTCCCATGAACAGGTAGTTCGTGTCAGGTGACTTTCCTCCGATTCTGAAGAGCTCCATGAGGTCATGAAACTGGCCGTGAACGTCTTCCGCACACCGTGACCGGACATCTCACCTCCTGCACGTTAGACTCCTTGGTCAGGATTTCTTTAGCCTGCGGAGATAATAATCATAATAATGATGATGTCATTCTGATTTCTGACCTGCCAATGTCTTGACTGTGATTATACCATGTTCTGTCTGAATACTTGAGTGTGATTGGCTGGAAGGCGTGCATTAAATCCAGTCGGTTTAATCACTATTCTGTATTAATGCACTGCTTTCATTGAAGCTAGAAGCTAGTGTGTGTGTGTGTGAGAGAGAGTGAGAATGTGAATTAATCTGGCATGAAAACAAGCGTTTAAGTGGCCACAGTTTTTTACTTTGTTTTTTCTTCTGATTGCCATTGCATTTCCTACGGTTTTGGTTCAGTGTGAATGAACGTGAACTTGTGCCCCCCTAATCTACACCATTGTCATGACAACTAAAAGCACGCCTGCCAATCACGAAGCAGGAGACTAAACATATAGGCCTAGCTCATTATGGTTTTAGGAAAATAAAAAAATAAATAAGCTGCACAAACGAATGGACCGATACGAATTGATTAATACTTACACCCCAACTACCCGGTGTAATAATTCAGAATTTCTTTATAGCATTTGTCCCAGCTGGACCAATTTTATTAAGAAATAATAATTATAATATAAAAAACAATTTATTAAACTAAATTAATTTAAAATTGCATATTTTTATTTCTTAATTTATTCATTTGAAAGCAATTTTATGCAGCTTCAGAGAAGCAATAAACATTGAGGTGTAAATACACATTTGTGTTTTTATGCGACTTCAGATTTGGATTCTGTGCTGATTTTTCATTGTAAAGACGCGCTAGAGACTCTTGAACACACAAGAGTTTTATACACCGGTCTGTTATTGTTGGGACAACCACTTTACATTTTAAGATCCCAAACATAATGCGGAAATAAGCAAACTGTGACTGGGTTTAATCAAAGCTAATTTAGTTTCCCAAAAGGCCTTCCTAGAACTAAAACAGTTCCCAGTTCCTGCAGTGCAAACACACCAAGAAGTGGGTCATTCCAGCAGAAGTTATAGGAACTATGAAAAGGTTCCTAAAGCAAGCTAATAATTAATAGCTATTGTAATAAATAAAATAAATTGTCTAACTCAAATATTTCAATAATCTTTAACTCGTTGGGTCGACTCTAAATTTATTTATAGTACAAGCAAATCTATTCACTTAGATCTGCTTGTTTCTTACTCTTATTTACTCAAATCATCAGATGTTTTTCATTGATTTCACATCTTTAAATAATGTACACATTATTTTTACGTGTTAAAACGTTTCACCAAAACCAATAAGTACAAGAAAGTTTAAGTTTAGTTTTCATAAACTGAGCACAACTATGAAATCTGCTGCAACAACAGAACATCGATCAACACTTACAAAAAAAACATGCTGGGCTGTTTCAACATGTTTGAGTCGCAAATGGACAAACCCACCGGTTGGGTTACATTTTTAGACCCAACGTACGGGTTTTGAGCATATCGGCCTGTCCCAAACACGGATGGATATAACCCAGCATTTATAGAGTGCACAAAGTGCAATGAAAACTCGTGCTTCGGTCATGAAGCACCAAAGCAGAGCTAGATCAGATTAGCATTAGCATGTGTGCGGTCATCAGATGATGGCCTCTCACACGGGCGCCATTTTGAGACACTGCGAGTGAGGAAGAAGCTGCATTCAAACGAATCGCTTTTACACCAAAAACATTTATATTCAAAAACTCTCTATAACATAAACCTACATGTTGTTTTGATCCGAACAGAATTTATTCTGATTTAACAAGTCATGATTTACCGCGGGTTAACGTTACAGTATCTTTGATTCACACTACTGTAGCTTTCAGCCTAACGTAAATAAATAAACGGCATTGACCGACTCAACATCCACACGTGAATTCATAAAAGATTAACGTGTCGGATTGTGTTACTAAATCAAAAACAATCGTAGTTTCTTATGAGTGTTGCCGCGGTTTAAAAATCCGCCATCTTGTATCTTAGCAGCTAACGCGGCTAAAGGGAAAAAATGAAATAAACACCGAAACACGATGTTGGTGGTGTATTACACTCACATACCTTCTCACAGAGGCTCTTGACTTGGCTTTCTGAGAGCTGTTTGCACTCGTTGAGCTGTTCGATCCATTGATCCAGTTCTTTCGTGAACGCCTTTTCATCCATGTCTGCTTTTTTTAAACTCGATTTTCACACGGATTTCTGATCTAACTTCTCCCAGCTTTCCACGAATATCCACCCGAAATCGATTGATTACTTTAAAATGTACATGTGGCCAGGGATCTTGAAGTAATTAGGTACGGGAATCCTGTGAGGAAACGAGAAGCCGACGGCCTTCAGAGTCCCACCCTGACCACGGTTGTTTTCACTTCAGCCTTTCCTCACATCAGACTCCGACAACCGGCGCGGCGCTGATTGGACGCGCCCAGGGGTTCCATGCTTGAAACTGCGCTCTGATTGGCCAACCACAGCCACTCTACCTTTCTGATTGGTTGCCAGAGACGTCGTTGGGCGTTTTCCTTTACTGCAATAGGATCTCATTAAATACGTAAGCGGTTAAATTTTTGTTTTGTGTATTTTTTATATAATAATAAATTTTACTTAGAAATGTTGATCAATATTACATGTATAAGTTCGTAATGAAGAAACATTATTTTGTATAAGTTTTAAAGTCACTATGAAATCAAAATAGACCATTTTTGTTTTGTTTTTATTTTACTGAATGTTGCCGTGTTTATGATAAACGATTAATCCATGCGTATCATTATTTTACTTTTTTTTTGTTAAGTGCCTTGGGGATATTCAAACCCTAACAATCAAGTAAGATCACATGTCCCAGGTCTGGTAATGAAATGAAAGGAGCGAATCATTTGCAACATCATTTTGAAATTATTACATAATGTTTATGTCAATTTATACTCTTAAAGTCTTACTTATAACTTTTTGTGTAATAATTATGAAACTTTAAGACATAACTGTCGACTTTTTCATCTCATAAATATGTAATTATGTAAAAACTACGTAGTTATTTCAACTTTATTTCGGCCCTGGTTATTGTTGTGTTATGTGAGTGTGAAAGCGGTGCTGTGAAAGTGTGTGTGAGCGCCACTGCGGTTGCTGCTGCAGGTCTATGGCGTCACGGGTGACGTCACTGGCTCTTCGCCCCGATCCTCCCCAATCTGACGGTGTTCTGCTCGTTTTATGACATAATTCGGCGATAATAAAGCATGTCTACTCCTGCGAGACGAAGGCTTATGAGAGACTTTAAGAGGTTTGTGATTTGACATGAGTGTTGTGTATTGTGTGTTGATGTGACGCCAAACGCGCGCTTTGTTTATACTCTCTCGACTAGCCTTTAGCCGCGTTAGCTTGGCCTGCGCCAGAGCTCATTCCTGCTGCTCTTCTCCACATAGATATTACAGGACCATAGTTCTCTTTCTCAGGGTAGACAGTAGTTGTGGACATCATAGGCAGGCTTGGAAAGCACTTCTGGTGTAGGTTTGGAGATCCAGCTCTTACTAACCAGATTGCTGCTCATTAACGTGTAAGAGCTTCACAGTAAACATACTATTTTATCGCCATTCTGGACTCAATTATAATAACAAAAAAAGTGGTTACACTTTACAGTAATGTCCCTTAAGTTAAGATGAACTAACCATGAGAAATACTACTGTATTCTATAATCTTTGGCAACATTAGCTATTAAACAAAAATGCAATGGTTTCTTGTTAGTTTATGTCACCTCAGGTCTGTAAAATAATATTAACATACAGCTTTTGATTTTAATAATGTATTAATATTAACTTAGATCAAATTATTTTGGTGTTATTATGGTTTGCGACTCTCTTAACATCCTGATAGCAATCAATAGAAGTGGTGTAAATATTATAACGTGTGTATATATATATATATATATATATATATATATGTATATATATATATATATATATATATATATATATATATATATATATATATATATATATTGGTTCTCTAAAAAAAATAAATGATCTCATAACTTACTCACCCTCAGGTCATCCTAGGTGTGTATGAGTTTCTTCCAGTCCAAGGGTTAATAAAGGCCTTCTGAAGAAAAATATCCATGTTTATAACTTTATAATATGAACTACAATTACTGGCTTCCTAACAGCTCTGGCGGTGACCTCTGTAGATGACCTCTGACCTGATGTAGGATGTTGGAGAAACATAAGCTCAAGTGAGAGTAGATGACCTCTGACCCGACGCATGACCTCTGACCTGATGCATGAAGTAGGATGTAGGAGTAGTGTTTAATTATTTTATTAAATTTTTTTAAAGAAAAATATCCATATTTATAACTTGATAAACTAGAATTACTGACTTCCTGTAACGGCTGTACGCGAGTCTAGTTCTGGCGGAAGAGTGAAGTGTAAAAGGAGAATTTTTAAAGAGAAATGTGGGAGGAGCTTGAGTTTGTGAAACGTATAGAGGCGTTGACTTCATCATGAGTCAGGTCATGCGTCAGGTCAGAGGTCATCTACTCTCACTTGAGCTTACGCTACTCCTAGGAGTAGGAGTGGCAAGAGAACGTCTTAATAAGAGTCATTGAGTCATTCATTTATTCATTCATTCAACCAATTGATTCATTCAAGAATGAGGCACTTGTGTATGAATGCGTCATTGAATCTTTGACTCAAATGATTCGTTCAAACAGCTGATTCATTCAGGAATGAGGCAGGTGTTTATGATTGAGTCATTAATTCTTTGAATCTAATGATTTGTAAGAAACGGCTGATTCAATCAGGAATGAGGCAGTTGTTTTTGAATGAGTCACTGAATTTTTCCTTAAGTGATTCATAACCAAACCACAGCGCCAGTCCAGTGAAGTCCATCTGAATGTGTTGATTCTGATGCGAGATGTTCATTATTCTCCAGAGGATCGGCCTGTCAGCAATAACACACCAGTAAAGGCTCCATCTAAAGGCCTATTGTCCCACTTCACAGTTTGTATTGTGGTCTCTGTGAATGATTTGAAGCCCTGAACGATGATCTCATGTTGGTTTGCAGACTTCAGGAAGATCCTCCGACCGGTGTCAGCGGCGCTCCTTCAGAAAACAACATCATGCTGTGGAACGCTGTGATTTTTGGGTACGTCTGATGACGTGAGACTCATGGCAGCTATTACAGTAGATGTTTATTATCTATTAATTATGTCTGTTTCCTTGCAGGCCTGTAGGAACGCCCTTTGAAGACGGTGAGCCAGTCCTGGATTCCTCCGTAACACACAACACTAGTTAATAAGCATTGATTATTCATCTGAGAGCTGCGTATATAAGCTATGGAAGGCTTAATCGTATATTTAGTCAAGTCAACTTTATTTCTACAATACAGATTGTTTCAAAGCAGCTTCAGTCCTTAATACTCCTAATGTGCCTGGGCTGCTATGAATATAATCGATTTATTATTTCTTTGGTTAACCCATTAATTGGATGAAAAATCCTTTGTTTTTTCCATATCATGCTTAAAGTTGCTTAAAGTCATCATCTAAACAATGGTGCAATTCAACTGCGCAGAAAACAATATGGTGGACCTATCTCTGTTCAGTGTGTCTCATTGATATGTTAATGTACAAGCTTCGTTAAATATAGAGTTATTTTTCTCAAGATGACTTCAAAGATGAGCCTAACTGAAGACAATCGCATATCTAAACACTTCTTTTCTTCTCATTGACCTACAGCTGATGCTCAGCTGATCACCTTAAGTCAGTATTGCAATCAGTTAATAACATAAATAGTCACTAAGCACAAAGAACACGATGAGTCATGCCAACATGGCTGCAAGCATCCGACTGCAACAGAGACATTTAAGATCATTTTAGAAAATTGGTTGGAAAAATCAAAACTACAATCTTTAGTAATTTGGTTTATCACTTTCATCCAATAGGTGGCGCTGTGACCAAATATATGTGATGTGGTTAGAATGAGGTAACAATGACTCATGCAACGTTTGATGTCGATATGTCAAGGGGTTGCAGAGATGCCTCAGAGTCGTTAAATCGGATAAACAGGCTAGAAATTTTATTTTCTTATCTTTTTTTGAACGAAAATCAAAATGGTGGACAGGGAGTTTGGCTGATTAGGCTAATTTATTAGAAATTGCATTATAACTTTTGACCACAAGGTGGTGCTGCCCCAAAACGTTTCGAGTAATGTCAGGTAATGGTGCCGATGGCACATACCGAGTTTCGTAACCATACGCCAATACATCTTAAAATATAGAAGATGGCTGACAAAATTCAAGATGGCCGACGCCTAAAATGGCCGATATGAAAAACTGGGTATTTTTGGACTCTAAAGAAGATCTTTTGTGAAGAGAAGTTATTTTTCGTATCTCCTGGCCACTAGATGGCGCTGTGCCGACACTGTTGTCATAACAAACACAAAGTTTGGACAGAATATGCTAAAGAACTGACGATATAGCATTCATTTTAGCGTCCGTTTCGTTGAATTCGTTCGTGAGTTATTCGTTAACGATATGACGAATCGACTTTGATGATCTGGTTACGTTTCGTGATAATCAGAACTACAGCCTAGTAGGGGTTTGAAAAAGATTTTTATTTAAAATGGCGTAAACATTTTCATGACGGAAAGTGACGTCATAGGAAAAGTTATTAGCACAAACATGAGTGCTACTGTGGGCAGTTGGTGGCGCTGAGAGGGATTGCATAAATAGTGCTTCTACCGCTTGTTTCGGTTTCGCCTGTTTTCGTCCTCAGAAGTAATAGCGCCCCTGACCGTACAACAGTGGAAACACCGAAAGCTGGGAAAGCGTTAATATAAAGTCTGTGCTTTGGTCAGTTCAGTTCGTCACCGCCATTACATTCCAGATGCGCTTTTCCATAGAAACGCTTACTATTATCAACTAATCGCTTATCAAATTCGTTGTTGATTATTATTGATTTGTTGTTGCAGCTCTAGTCTTTATTCTTACATGAAACCACAAAAGTTTTTTGCGGTATTAGAATAATTTTTAATAAAAATTAAATACATTTTTTTAAATTTAATAATTAAACAAATGTCTTTTTTATGATTTTGACAAATCACAGTTTTTTTTTTGATGAAAATCAAAATGGTGGACAGAAAGGGCGTGGAGGTTGTGTGTGATGTTATTAGTGTTCATCTGAATCCTCTCTCTCTCTCTCTGCAGGAACATTTAAACTCGTTATTGAATTTTCAGAAGAATATCCCAACAAGCCTCCTACGGTTCGCTTCATCTCCAAAATGTTTCACCCCAACGGTGAGCTGCTGATAGTGGTTCTGCAGTAATAGTGGCTTTCGCTCCGGGTGGCTCTAGGATCTGGTTCGAGGACTAATGTTTCCCGCAGGAACGGTTTCCCTGGTGTCGTTCGAGCGCCGGCAGGAACTCTGAGATGGCGCGAGACACGTGTTGAGACTTTTATTTTGACGACGCTGCAGAACAAACACTCGCATTCTCCTGTTCATTAGTGTACGATCTGTCTGACAGTCCTGTCTCGTACGTTATCAGACAGAACTCTTATACACAGACAGTAGACAGTAATGAACAGTTATGAGCGTGTGTGTGTGTGTGTCCAGTGTTGCTGAGCAGAAACACATAATCACGATTCTCTCGGTCTTAACGTTGACGCCCATTTATCACTGTTTTACATGTTCGTAGAGTTAGATTGTGGAGTAAATATATAGGCTTTAATCCGCTTTTTTTAAATGCGTGCATTCGGCCAATCAGCGACACTGACGTCACTGTAGCTCCTGTAGCGCTGGTCTAGAGCGACTCTGAAATCCTCAAAGGAGTTCCTAGAGCTCCAATCGTTCTCACTTCCTGCGGTGCGAACTCGCCCAATCCCGCCAGTATTCACAGGAAGTGTGAGCGGCCCCGGTGCCGAAAGCCCTCATGCGCAGGTCTGCAGTGTGTTGACCGACGCTGTTCTGCAGTGTGTGTGTGACTGACGCTGTCCTGCAGTGTGTGTGTGACTGACGCTGTTCTGTGTTGGTCTAGTGTATGCAGATGGCAGTATATGTTTAGACATTCTCCAGAACCGCTGGAGTCCCACGTATGACGTCTCCTCCATTCTGACATCCATCCAGGTGCATGATGGGTTTGCTACTCTTCAGTTTACACACACCCCTGTGGTGTGACATCTATACACATGTTGCATGTTGCCTCTGTTAATAAGTGGATACTTAAATTTAAACATTTCTGCAGAACCGGGTCAATAAACTTCAACACTTCTACAGGAGAAACAGGAAACATGAGAATATGGTGCAAAAGTTCATTTATTTCAGTAATTCAACTTAAACTAATATATTATATAGACTCATTACATGCAAAGTGAGATATTTCCAGCCTTTATTTGTTATATGTTGATTATGGATTACAGATATGAAAACCTCAAATTAAAAATTATCATATCCATATTATTCATATCTGTAATCCATAATCATCACAATTATAACGAATAAAGGCTTGAAATCTCACTGTGCATGTAATGAGTCTATATAATATATTAGTTTCAGTTGAATTACTGAAATAAATGAACTTTTGCACCATATTCTCATGTTTCCTGTTTCTCCTGTATATAACCAGGCGTCTGACGGTTCACATGTTGCAATAATAGTATTGATCTTACACTACTTATACGATATTATCATATTTAAATAAGTTGCAAAAAAAGTTGTCATACTATAACAAGTTTAATAGCTTAATTTCATAACTAAACTTAACTTATAATAAAAAGAGCTGGACATTTAAATACAAAATAATTAGTGCAGGGCAATAATCACATCCAAAATAAAAGTTTGTGTTTACATAATGTGTGTGTGTAGTGTGTATAATTATTTTGAATATTTGAACACACACATGCCTTTAAGAAGTATTTGCATGTACTGTCTATATATTTATATTATATATAAATTACACATTTTTCTTAAATATTTACATGCATGTGTGTATTTATATATTCAAAATAATTACACACATTATGTAAACACAAACTTTTATTTTGGATGTGATTAATCGAATACGCAGCATTATAAAGAATAGGTAACGCTTCACAAGGTCTCATTAGTTAATGCATTAATGAGCATCGGCTTCATTTTGTTACACAAGTTATTATTTTGATTAACTGATCATTATTAGGCCAATAATTCACACGTCATGTGTTCAGAACAGGAAAGTACAACATTACAAACAAATGAAGATTAATGTAAAGTCATGTTTGCTTAGTATGGTTTAATTAGATCAAGTCAACGCTTAATAAATCCAGATTAATATAAAGTATATTTGTGTAATGAACATATGTATTAATTAGTGTAGACATGTTTTTAAACTGTAAATCCAGCTTTTAATGTTGTTTTTAACACGCTTTAAGACACACACTGATTTTGGTCCGCTCATTAAACAAACCTAAAAAGGGACGATCGACATTAATTAACCAAACGTCACGTTTTTTTACAATGAAAAAACTAAAAATGTGCGACGAAAAAGCAGTGAATGGCGTACGAGTTTTGCTGTAATGAGTGTATTATTGCTGTGCTGATGCAGATCTCTTCCCATAATCCCTCTGTGTGTGTGTGTGTGTGTGTGTTTAGTCTCTATTGGACGAGCCGAACCCCAACAGCCCAGCCAACAGCCAGGCGGCCCAGCTCTACCAGGAGAACAAGCGCGAGTACGAGAAGAGGGTGTCCGCCGTCGTGGAGCAGAGCTGGGTCGACTCGTAACACACACACACACACACACACACACGGGAACTATATTTGTGTGCTTATTTATTTTAACTGCATGGTAAGTCATTGCTAACCGAGTTTGAGATGTGCTGTCGTGGGGTTGGTGCGGTGCAGATCCCGGAACACGTTCTGTAGTTAAACATCAGTCATATATCCGAGGTGATGATGTCACCCGTTTGAGGAGGGACTCTGGGAATCATGTTTTTGTATCTGTATTTGAGAACATGGTTACGCTCACGTGTTTGTGCTTCAGATATAAAGCAAACGAGCAGATGTTCGGAGAGTTAGCTTTTGTGAATTTATCATAAGAACATTTATACTTCTAATATGCTGTATAAAAAAATAAAAATATTCAGACTTGGAGAGAATGAGTTCATTTTTATTGTTGCTAATAAAAAAACACTATTGTGACAAAATATAAACACTGAGAGCTGGTCGATCGACGGCTGGTGTGTGTCAGGATCCTCGGCCGGTCACCGTCACCGCTGCAGGAGACGAGAGGAACACACACACACGCGTTAATCTTCACACTCCTCATGACACTGACGGGTCAGAGGTTCACTGCTAAAAATCTGATTTACTGTTTTTTTCTGGTGAAAGAACCATCTAAATTAAGAAGAAAGCCAAAATATGAACCGTCACACATGTATCTTTACTCAGTAATGCACGGTTCAGTAGAGGAGAATCATTATTATCATATTTATACAGAGATTGGTCTATTACTGAAATCTGTTGACTATCAATCTTTCATTATGAGTTCAGAAATGGCAGAAAACACTTATTTGTCCAAGTTTGCACAGCTGTAACTCAAGACGTAATACAGATGTATTAATATCCTTTTAGATTTTGCTTTTCCACAAACTCTTCTTTTGGCATCCATGTTTTTGTGGCCCTATAAGGGTCAATCCCAGAGATATGGAGATCCCAAAGCAGCTCCAAGAGTAAATTACACACATCTCCAGCTTCTTCTGTTATTTCCCCTGAGTTTGCACGGCTGTAATTCGAGAAGTATTAAAGTTATCTTGATATCCTTTTAGATTCTGGCTTTTAACAAACATTTCTTTTGGTATCTTCATTTTTGTGGGCCTATAAGGGTCAATCCCAGAGATATGGAGATCCCAATGCGGCTCCAAGAGTAAATCACACACATCTTCAGTGGCTGAACTACTGCTGTGGGCCACTTTGCATACATCTGATAGTTTACTATAAAGAGGAATATCTGAACAGAAAGAAGAGTTTATTAAAAGCAGAATCTACAATGATATCTGTATTCTTCAGTTCCAGCAAACGTCCTTTCCTATTTGTGAACCATATTGAAATGAACATCACTAAAGTCAACAGATGATAGAGCTGATAAACGCTGAGGATCTAAACGCTCCTGTTGTTTGGCTCTAAATCTACATTAATGACAGTTCATCACACTTTGGCTTTCTTCACTATTAATGTTTGTCTTTGTTCCACATTGAGTCGTGTAAGTTTCTGTGATTTGACTCTGGACTGAACCGTGAATCTTCCTGCGTGTGTGTAACAGCCAAAGCTCCCCAAGACGCCAGACGTGATGTTCACACACACACGCACACACACACACACACAGCTCTGAAGGGAACGGCCCGTCTCAGTTGTGTTTATAAGCAGCGCTGCTTTGTTTACATCCGTTACCATGGAAACAACACACAGTTTCAACCAGTCGACGGAAAATAAGATCATGCAAATTAAACAAATGTCAATCATGAGGCATCTAGGACTATTCACCCATAATCTTTTATCATTTTGACTCGTCCCTTTTCTTTAAACTATTTCACAGGATGAAATGTGGATTTATCATTTTAAGAAACGTGTATATGAGAGTACTCTGAAATATGAACATTTTGCCCGATAACTCTTTATATTTGAAAGCCGATAATAAGCCATATATTGGCTGATAAATCTAAATCCAAGTTTTTTTATAACTTCTGAGAGTCTGTTTACAAGAACACAAGTCATGTCATTAAATCATGTCCCAAACACACTATTATCATGTTTTGTGGCCGATGCGTCACACTGTATTTTCCTTTTTTAAAGTGATTCCAATCGTATTTCAATCATTTCAATCACGTCATGATGAACAGTCGCATCTGGAGGAAATCACAGTGTTTATCAGCTTTAATATCGCCCACACTTTCTTACTGGGCCGATACAGATATCATGCATCCCTACCCAGATAGCACAAGCTGTCTGATCTATTTACATCTGGAAGACGTATTTTAAAGAGTGTTTGCTCATCTGCAAGACATCTATAGGACGTTTCCTGCAGATGTCAATAAGACGTTTAGAAGATGTCAGTTTAATGTGCATTCTAAATCTTAGAGACATCTTCTAAACGTCTATTTGTATTTATTTATTATATATTTATTCCGAATATATTTATTTCTTATGTGATATTTTGAAGAATGTTCCAGCTGTTTATTATCCAACAATAGTTTAATAAAGAGCATAATGTATTGTGAAGTTAAAGTATTGTGTGATATTTCACCCACAAATGACAATTATCCCGTGATCTACTCTCCCTCAGGTCCTCCAGGTGTGTGTGTGTGTGTGTGTGTGTGTGTGTGACGTTCTTCTGTCAGAGTTATATTAGTAAAGGCCTTCTGGAGTGAAGCGATGCGTTCTTGTAAGAAAGATGTCCATATTTAAAACTTTATCGACTACAATAACGAGCTTCCGGTAGACGGTCGTCACACGTCGCCTTACGCCACAAGAGCAACACTCAACACGAACCTGTGTGTGTGTGTGTGTGTGTGTGTGTGTGTGAGCCTGTCCAGCACTTTCCTCTTGGACAGACACACTCTGATGGACTGCTAAAGTCACATGGTCATTCACTGCCGTTATAAAGCTGGGACGAGCAGGACATGTTCTGTAGCAGTGAGTGTGTTCGTCTGACAGAAGAACGTCCCACACACACACACACCTCACATGGCCTGAGGGAGAGTAAATCTCGGCTAATTGTCATTTTTGATGTACTGTCCCTTTAAACTGCAACTCTTCTGAAGTAAAACATGATCGGACAGATGAGTTTTATCGTCACGATACTCCTCGGCTTGCACAGATCTCGTCACGTTGTGTGTGTGTGTGTGTGTGTACCTTCTGCTGCTGTTCTTTGATCAGTTCATCTCTGGTCTTGAAGACAGGAGCGTCCTCCACTACGATCCCCTCGGCCATCTCTCCCACCTTCTCCAGCAGGACTGGGCTATACCTGCACACACACACACAGGAGAACGTCACACACACACCTGCAGATACACACAGGAGAACATCTCACACACACACCGGCAGATACACACACCTGCACACACACACACACACACACACACACACACACACACACACACACACACACACACACACACACACACACACACACACAAGATGATGCGAGTTTACAATTTATTAGTTATTAATGTTATTAGAATAATTACATTTTCGTCATATATTATATAATACTGTTTGGCATTTCATAATGGTTTAGAACAGAAGCTTGATTTCGCCACGGAATTAAAAATAAAAGATTAAGTTACTTGCGACCTTTACCTCACAATTCCGACTTTCTAACGAGTTTCTATCTCAGAACTCTGAGAGGGGACAGGAATAAACGCGCAAACACACGTGAGAATCGTGAGATTAAAAAAAATCTCAAATGCCCTAAACCATAATATTATTCCTGTGCGGAAACACGTGACTCTTGTGGCCTGACCCCTCACCTGCAGCCCAGGAACACGTGATTGGCCCACACCATGGACAGCGCGAGAAGGTGGTCCACGCGAGGCTCCTCCTCGTAGTTCGAGATGTTTCTGAATAAAACTCCCTCCTGGACTTCCAGTGCTTATCGCTCTCGGACACGCCGCGAAACGACTCAATGAAGTCCGACAACAGCCGGTTCTGCCCGATGAAGTCCTCCACATCCGCGGCCGCCATGTTGGAGAGATGACGTCACTCTCTTCCTCCTCGCTTTATTGGCGGCTAGCAGAGCAGGTTGTGGAGCACTACCGCCGCCAGCGGGCCCGGAGTGGAACAGTAATCGAATTATAATTTCTATAACAGTAGTCAACATTTGAAATGGATCGAAATAAGTTCGTTAAAGTTCGCCTCAGACAAGAACGGGTATTGTTCAACAATGAAAGGTTTTGATCCACTTCAAGTGTTTATATTTTGCATATATTGCATAGGAATTCTCCCACTTTTTCGATTCTTCTTTTATTCCTGATATTGAAACACAATTTCTGTTTGTGTGTTGGTCAAATTTATTTCAATAAAATTATTTTTATTTGTGCTTTTTATTTGTATATTAAATATAATAAATTCCCTTTTTGAGCATGAACTTAAACGGTCATAAATGTTCAATGTTTTGGAGCAAATAAAATCTCTCTTTAAAGACGACACTTGGCAGAATATTCCTGATGTGAAAAAAGTCGCAAAAGTTTACATTATGCAAAAAGCACAAAAAAGTTACAATTTTTATATGAGATGTATATTTTCCAAAACAAGTTTTACTCTAAAACTGAGAAAAATTGAAGCCATAAATTATACCTCAAAAAATGAGCTTTTGGTGTAGTTTGCTCGCACTCGCAGTACCGAACGCTTCCACTGAACAAAGTTCATTTCCGTTAGTTTCCACTGACTGTGAGCAACACGAGTGTCTGTCCGTTATCCTTTTAAAGTCCCCCTGTAGTTCGATCATTTTATCCCTTAAAACTCATCTTTGATCACCAAAATTACATCATATAAAGTTTTCTTCCTGGAAAGAAATGTCTTCATGCCTTTAAATATCTTGAATGTAACTCAACACCCTTGCCTCATTTAGTATGCGCCCTATGAATATGCAAATGAGCCCCGCCCACTGCCACTCACTCACTACCAGAGATCCACTGGTTGACGATCACACGTTGATCTGATTGGTTACAAGGTCGATTGTGACGTCAGAAACACCAGAGATTTCAAACCCTGTTTTTGAGACTGTCTTTGGTTCAAAATACTCAGCAATGCTGTCCGACTTATGAACTAATGGTGTGTTCACACAGAACGCGAATAGAGCATCAAATACGCATCTAGTTAAACGCTTGAACATTCGCTCAAGTTCAAATTTTTCAGCTTGCGCGGAACACATTTCGGCAAACGTGTCGCCAATTAGCGTCATTCTCAACGCCCAGCGCGAATGATGCGTCTATTCACGTCTTTGCATTGACTTTGTGTGTAATGCTACTCACGCAAGTAATTAAATTCGCGTTCGGTGACACATGCTGTGTGTTAAAGGCAAGCGTATTAAAAACACCACATACACACATAAACATAAAAGCTGGATTTACAGCACAGGGGGACTTTAATCTTTTCAAATCATTTTCCATGATTTATTTTATTGTTTGTTCACACAGCAAGTGCCAAAACATCTGTGGTAAAGTGTGGTGGATTACTGCCACCTCCAGGACTGATTGGCAGAAAGAAAACACACACACACACACACACACACACACACACACACACACACACACACACACACACACACACACACACACACAGGGAAACCCAAAGACCTTCAATACTTTCTTCATCAAGCCTGTTTCTTTCAAGCATTTCATGACGGATGCACTTACTCACCACAACATCAAAATGGGCAATTCAGGTTATTATTACAGTGTTAATTGTAAATGATTTATTGATACAACATGTCACCGTTGTTGAGATTCATATTTGGATTCTTGATGTCTGTGTGTGTGTTTAGATTACAAAGATTACTTTACCAATATTTAAAAAACAGCTTTATGTCTGATCTGTATAAAGAAATTAATGTTGTTGAAAAAAATCTATTAATAACAAATAACCACTTTCAATGAACAAATAACAATCACTGTATATGTACAGCAGATGCACACGTATTCCCTATAAACTTGAGATATTGTATAATCTGGCTACAACAGCCTAATTATCTAATCAACCAATCACATGGCAGTTGCGTCAGTGCATTTAGGGGTGTGGTCCTGGTCAAGACAATCTCCTGAACTCCAAACTGAATGTCAGAATGGGAAAGAAAGGGGATTTAAGCAATTCTGAGCGTGGCATAGTCAGCGCAGTCTCATCCCAATTCGTCATATAACTGACGTTTTGGGACGTCTTTTGACCATTCGTCAATATACGACTTTTAGGGCCCCCTTTAACGTCGGTAGATGACGATATGTACGAAAGTTCAAAAGAACAGCATTTATTTAAAATATAATCTTTTCTAACATTATAAATGTCTTGTAACTTTTAACTCATCCTTGTTGAATAAAGTATTTCCTAATTTCTTTCCCCAAAAAATAAAACATAAATTCTTACTGACCCCAACATTTTGAATGGTAGTGATTAATGTTACAAAAGCTTTCCATTTCAGATCAATTCTGTTCTTTTGAACTTTCTATTCATCAAAGAATCCTGAAATAAAAATGTAAAAAACTGTTTTCAACATGGATAATAATCATAAATGTTTCTTGAGCATCATATTATAATAATTTCTGTAGGATCATGTGACACTGAAGACTGGAGTAATGATGCTGTAAATTCAGCTTTGATCACAGGAATAAATTACACTTCACTATACATTCACATAGAAAACCGCCATTTTAAATTGTAATAATATTTCACAATATTACTGTTTTTTTTTGTATTTTATATCAAATAATTGCAGCCTTGGTGAGCAGAAGAGACTTCTTTTAAAAACATAAATCTTACTAATCTAAAACTTTTACGCCGGTGGTGTATATACTGTATAATAATAAAACTTTTTTGGAATTCTTAAAGTAATCAATCTATTAGTCTATTAGTTATTGTGTACCCTATTCACCAGGGGTGATCAATGATTGTGTGTGTGTGTGTGTGCAGCTCAGTCTTGCTCATTAATAGACTATACTGTGTTATAATCAAATGACATGATGTGACTTCAATGTTCCCTCATTAGAAGAGACTTTAATGTCAAATACCTATTTTCCGATTTATTTATTGATAAACTTTGAGTATAATAGGTCAAAAAATAAATAAATTAAACAGGAATTTTGAACCTGGCTTTATCCAATGCTCAGTTTTGTTCTAGAAATGTATGCAAATGAGTGCATATTTAATTGGATAATGGCTATTTGCATATTTGAACATAACATTTCAGAAAACTTGTAATACAAAAAAATATTATGTAATCGTAATGCAATCAATCATCTGGATAAGAATGGTGAAATCTAGGTTTTTTTTACCCTATTTTTTATGTGTGTGTGTGTGTGTGTGTGTGTAGCAGTGCTCATTTAGTTATAGATATTGTGTGTTATTATAGCATTATGACATGATGACATGACTTAATGATCCCTGATTAGAAGAGACTTCATGTCAAACACTTATTATCTAATCTCGGGAGAAGAAAATCTTCACAGAGAAACTAAAGATGTCATGTTTATTTGTGTCAAACGGCATTTCCTCTTTCGTGTTTGTTCATGGCTCCCCCCATCGGACTCTCTGTAAAATGGTCGGTTATTTGAGCGAACCGCCCCGTTCTTCACTCATTTGAGGAGAGAGAAGCCGCTGACTTTCTTCTTCATGCTCGCTGGCTCTTGATGGACATTATAAAACTTGACAGGTAAACAAGGCAAAGAGCTTTCGCGGTGTTTTCTTTCACGCGCACGAGCCACGACAGGGTTTCATCCGCTCGCTTGTAACGGAAATTTTTGGTACGTCATTAATATGGCGCCAAAAGAGTTATAAGTGTGAGCTTAATGTTGCGATCCCGCACCTCAGTCGGTCTTGTTTACGCGGAAACAAACAAACAAACAAACAAAAACAGAATGTAAAACGCCTCATTGGACGGAAACGAAATTTAAACGCTGTAGAGACGGGCTTTGGACGTTAAACTCGATGGCTTGTCACGTCACTGGAGCAGTTAGTGCGCTTCACTTTGCAGGATGTGAGGAAATGCTTTCCTCAGAAACAGTTTTACGGACGAGGAACAGATGAACGTTGCTAGAATAAGTGTGGAAACTGCGATTTGAGCAACTCGACGGACCGCGGCGCAGAACGCCATTTAATGTGGATTAAAGACGCCGACTGTAACTTTTATTCGGGCTGTGGAGGGGAAATCATCTGTCACACGGATGCTGAGAGACATACATGTGCCTGGCCTCAGATCATCATGATCCGCTGATTTCTGTGCATCGAGGACATCACGCCCTCGTGTGCAAACCGCAAATAAGGTAAAGCGAAAGAATGTGCCATCTTTTCTGGTATCACGCAGTTTCAGGATGGGCGTTTCTGTTACATTAGATTGAAGTTTGCCTGAATTCTGCAGCCTCATTCTGAGATAGAGACTCACATCCTCACGAACTGAAGCGATATGCTTTATCAATGATCGCAAATATGTCTTGTTTTCGACCTGTCTGTCATTATTGATAAACTCTTCCGTGCAATGATAGTCTTGAGTTTTTATTGGGAGGTAGAGCTTTTACTCAGCCGACTGATTACTCTAAAGTTATTTAAAAGTGCAGTGCGCTCACATTAAATCTGTTTAAGATGAAATTAGTGATTGCTTTAGTATCGTTAAGTTCTAAACGCTGGATGGCCTAGACATGCTCCTGCGAAGAGCATTCACGAATAAGCCCTGCGGGTCATCGGCCACGCCCCCTCAGGCTGCTGCTCGTTGACGTGCGTGGAGGGGGCGTGGCTGTGTGCAAGCAGCGGGAAAACGCGTTTCAAATTTTTATCTTAACCATATTAATACTTAAGTGTTTTACTAGTCCTGAGTTTTCCATTTCAAATGCCTGCTAGACATAAAAAAAATAAGAAAAGTCACCATGAAATTAGAATCTGCAGTTGTTATTTTTATGGAATATTGTGACATTTTATTATTGTGACAAATTTTTTTTTGTGTGCATCAATATATTTGTTTTTTAATTTATTTGCCTTCATAATCTTCTGATTAATAATAACATCTCCCGCCCTATTGGTGTTGACGTCTCTTCTTGTGGCAACCTGTCACTTACGAGTTTGACCAATAGCAAGCCGCAGCCATCTGTCTGCTCAAACAGTAGCATCTATATATTATGCTCCTTTAACTTATGAATCTGATTAATTGTGTGGTGAATCATATTTATATTGTTGTTTTAAAGAAATAGATTTGCAACTATGGAGTAATTTTCCATTGCTACTAATACTTGGAAATGAGTTAGAACTTTTAGTCCTGAAGTTTTTTTTTTTTTTCAAAGTTGTTTCCACATTTTATTTTACAATATCAAATTAGAGATGCACAGAAATAAAACTGAAAATTCTGGATGCTCTTGTCCAAAAACCGAAAATGTGTTTTAAAATTATTTTCAATTATTTTAAATTAGCCTATTTTTTTATAATTGTATAGACTCCTTTTCATTTGGTAAACATGGTGACGTTTTTTGTGGGCGGAGCTTAGGTGGAGGCAAGATACGATCCCTCTGGCCGCTTCACTGAACGTTCAGTTTTGTAAGTTTTGTTAGCTTGTTTTTTTAACAATGACTGGAGAAAATCCGATTTTCATCTTACTGTGTAAGGTCACTCAGTGTCCAGGACCACGATTGTTATTTTCAAAATCGGAACCAGATTGGCTGAGCCGTACACTCTCACTCAACGGATGAGATCAATCTGACAGAATTAATCGCTGACCGCTTCCCTCTGGTCAGTGGCCCTGACTTCTACACCTGATCCGATAGAGAAACCGAGCGTAAAGAGAAACTGAGGGCATATAAATCTTTAGATGACTATAACTATGTGCTGAATGATCATGAACAAGACTTGTGTGTACGATCACGCAGTTCTGCCGCCAGCGCAAAGAAGACGACAATGTTAAGAGTGACATTACGGTTTATAATTTTAATGATGTGAATATTTTCTAGAAAATAAAAATTCCAGATACAGCACATTCATTTTCATTGATTCTTGCACCCAACAACACAACAAGATGACATTATAATAATAATAATAATTTAAGCTCCTTATTATGTAGCCGAATCTGTGCTGGTTTGTATTAGCCGCCTCCAGTTGTCCGTTTGTTTTGCCTCCAGCTAAGCGCTATGACGTAACTGTAACTGTGTTTTGTTGTTTAATTAACATTAATGACTTGGCAGCAGGTATTTACAGGCTGCTGTCTCTTTAATGCTGAATGACGAATTGAGTGTCAAATTCACTTCTATCGCGTCTATTTGGACGCTTGAACATTTGTAATCCACTCGCACGCCCAAAGCGAATGGGATGTGTGTATAGAGCGAGCGATATTCCACGTTCTAGGTGAAATCCACTTCCTGTGGGAGGGGCCAATGCTAGTCGGTTGCCTGTTTGCAAAATGGCAGAGTAATCGTTGATCGTAATCGTTGCTTACTCTGGGTCCACCAGTCCTTCGGGCAATACTTCAGCACGCATGCCTTTCGTGGATTAACTGCTCAATTTAGGCCAACCGTCATAGAGTGAAAGTTTATCATTTGGTCAATTTACTCATTCAAACCATTTTAAACGCAAAAGAGGAACTCAAAGTAAAATCGTGACTGGCGCGTTATCTGTGCTGCACAGCCACACACACACACTCGCTGAGAGAGAGAGGAGTGTGTTTCAGACAGCGCCTGAACGCAGAATTGATTCCTCTTCTCTCGCTTCTTTGCTCTTGAACGGACACATTATCACAAAATTATGTCCAAAGGCCCTTCTAGGGCTCTTGCATGTGTTCTTCGGTCTTAAAGTGACAGCAGCCTAATATTCCTGCTGCTTCCTGACATTAATGTTAATAAAACAAGAAAATACTGCTTTAACAAAGATTAAACTATATTTAATTTCTACAGTGAACAAATATTGTTATTTTAGGTTTAGGCCTAATTCAATAATTTCGGTACTTGCAATACTTTGAAAAATATTATTTACCGTTATTTTATTATTGACCATATATATATATATATATACTTGCTATTTTTTTTGCTAATCCGTGTCAGTGTGTTTGGCAGCTGTCTTGTGATTGGTGGGGAAGGAGGTGAGGCAGTCACATGGGTATCAGTGTGCGTTTCTGATTGGGCGCGGAATTATTCATGTATGAAGCTCTGCCTGTGTGAGTTCCCTATCCTACTGGATTTGTGTCATGCATGCTAGTAGAAGGGCTGTGCGTGTGTGTGTGTGTGTGTGTGTGTGCGTGTGTGTGTGTGTGTGTGTGTGTGTGTGTGTGGCGGATTAGATGTCTGTGAGAGATGGATGTGGTCCTGATGTTAGGAGGATGTCCTTGCAGATGAGTGTTTCACTCGAGAGAGTTGACATTACCATGCTTGGATTTATGAACCAGAGAAAGGTGTTTATCAACTGAGAGATAAAGCAAATTTATAAAAAAGAAAAAAACGTAAATAATTACCTACTATGTGGAGCGGGCATGTAATTTTTTAGCAATCAAAAAGCATGTTCTAATTAATTGAAATATATATGAAAAAAAATTACACTAATTCTGTGTTTTTGCTGGTAATAAAATGAAGCCATAAAACAAACATTTTATCATTTATCAAACTTTTTGTCAAATAACATGCTGCACAATGAGCTTTACTGTTAAAATTAAAATATGGATTATTCCTTAAATTCAGTTTTGTTAAAAAAAATCATAATTTATTTGGATTAGTGTTAGTTAATCATTACATCTGGACATATTCTACTGTACAACAGTAATATATTTCTGTCAAGTTAAACCGAACTTTGTCGTTTGAGAATTGTAAATCGATTTTAGAAAGAAAACTCGAATGCGTATCATTGTGTTAGATTTATGCATTCGTCTTAAGTGACAGCAGCCTAATATAAGGGCTGCCGGATGCTTGATTCTGATTGGTTGGCGACGTTGCTCAGGTATGCAATTAGTTTTTATGGAAACATACGGGCTAAAGTAGTTCCGGGCAGGTCTCTGACTTATATCCATTTTATTTTTTGGCAAACATAGGTTTGTGGTTTAAAATGAAAACATGGGAAAAATGGTCTTTCCTTAAAAAAATTATGTTTTAATAATTGTATTATAAAATTGGCTTTGACTGTTGTCATTCAAACAATTTTTTTTTATTATAACGATTTTAAAACATCTTGATAAAACAAAACTGTTATGCAATTATGTGTGACCCAAATTTATTTTATGAGCTTGGGAAGAAAATAATGAAAATTAAATAAATACACAAATAAAAAAACTTTGAGGCAAACTATTTCACACATCGTTCGTCAAACTGAACCATAATACATATACAAGTCTTTGTTTTTTGTCATTTAGGACACTTTTATTCATATACGCACTAGGGCTGTCAATATTCATCTCATAATACTATTCGAATTCCATTCTATATTTTATGTAATATTAGAATAATATTTGAACATTAAATGCTCAAATTCATCCTATTATTAATATTTACGATTACGACATTACACATTCTTATGGATTGCCAATGCCACTATAGCATGTGGTGGTTGTTATACGTTCTGTCCACTAGAGGGACATCTAACATTACTACAATAAACATTTAGATCGCTTTCTTATTAACAATAAAAACGATGTGTCTATCAATATTAACTACCAGCTATACAGCGTGCTAGCCTCGAAAATCCAGCTGTATTCTAATAATAACTTAGCTCACCTTATTAGATAGGCTCCTTGCATGCTGGCTAATAACTTTTTAAAGCTGGTTCTCCGTACATGGACAGCGCTGTGTTGGACTGATTTGTGCAGCGGTGTTCCAAAGGGCAACATGACATCATGACTTTTGCGTCAACATACACGCCACTTTCAAGTCAAGTGTCGTGTTATGCATATGCATTTTGAGCCATTTCATGAGATCAGTCTGCAGAGGGAGAGAGAGCGCGCGGGGTCTGGCTTTCACACGGCACTCGCAAGGTCTCGTCTCTCTCCTCTCTGCCATGCACGCGCCGGGCGACAGTACGTCATGCGCGCAGTATGTTCTCGCTCTAGATTCCGGGAGATTTTAACTCATTTGCGGGCATCAGAGAGACCCTATCAATATGCGGGAGACTCCCGGCCGATCTTCTGGGAGACTTGGGATGTCTGTATGGGAAACCCTGATGATAGCCTACAGCTTGGATAACGTACAATTGCGTACGATTTAAAACTTTATTGTTCATTAGACGAAACAAAAGCATTTCATTTTCAAATGCGTGTAAGCCGCGAGAAAGATTGCATATATAGATATATTTTTAAAATATATATAAAAGCAATATTCGAATAGTAACTTCAGCATTCGAATTTCGAATAGTATTGTTTTTTTAAATATTCGAATTATATTTGAATTTCGGAATTCGTTCCAACAGCCCTAATACGCACACATACAAATGCATGCATTAGGCACGCACACACAACATGATACGTTAAAGTTTAACCTCTATCCGCCTCCCAAGTTTCATTAAAAATCATCCTCTTCTGCTGTCTACCACTTCTTTCGCCATGTATTTGTTTGTTTCTTTTATTATTTTATGCAATCCAAAACACTCTAACCTGCCGCGCTTCGTATCTTCAGAGCCCTGTCCGCTTGTCCGGGACAAATGGAATTTTGAAGGACAAGTAAAAGAGAATTGTACTTGCCCGAACGGACAAGTAGCCTGATTAGAACATCAATAACAAACAAAAAATTAATAACTAGGAAATCACTAAACCGAGAGAAGGATTCTGATTTTATTACATTTATTGTAATTTGGTATCGATTGTGGATAATAAATGTATTTGCCTACCGACAGTGAGGTTGCGCTGTTCACGCTCGTGCAGCCTCTCAGGAGAAATCTACACACGCACACACTAGGGATGCACCGATACCGGTATCAGGAATCGGCCTCGATACCACATTTTCTAAAGTACTCGTCACTCGTTAAAAGTCCCCCGATACCGGGTATCGATACCACGGCTCTGAGAAATGGGTTAATCACAGGCGCCGAGTGCCCGCCCCCAGGCCCCGGCTGCAGCTCAGAGCGGGGAGGAGGCGATGAAGTTGCGTCATCATCATGAAAGCGCTGAGACATGGCGACCGCGGCGCTGCTGATGTGTGTCTGTGTATATTAAACTGCCAAACGACACTGCATATAAAACCTGCATGTTCTGCTTGTCTCTGTGTGAATGAACAGTGCAGACGCGCGGTTTCATTTAACGTTAGCTACCTCACACACACACTGAAGCTCGAGTGATGCTCGTGCTGTTCTCCGTCTGCTGCTGCCTCACGATATGATGACATGATTCATGATTTCATCTCCGAGAGTCACTTCATGAGTAACGGTAGGTATTTTACCGTTTCATTTGAGAAAACGATCGTCATATCATTTTCTTTTACTAGGTGTTTCTCAATGTCAAGGATATTTCCCTTTGACATTGAGAACGCCGCAGTGTCTATGTATATCAGACACAGCATAGAAACTCAAAGGTCTTCATTGCAACCCGTCAAAATAAAAGTTTGGTAAGAAATTGACAGAAATAATTATATTAGGCTACTGTACAATAGATTTAACTACGTCTTTATTAATCAAAATTGCTACTACTAATAATGTGTGCATAAGGTTGCTTTTTCTCTTTGATTTTTCATAAGCAATATTTCTCAATATCATCAATATTTTTCGTATAAACAGCATGTAGCCTTCAATGCTTTCATAAATGTACCATCATAAATAAGTCATTGAATTGAATTTTTTTTTTATTTGAAAAACATATATTAGGAAAAAATAGACATATATATATATATATATATATATATATACACATGTATATATATATAAAATGAAATAAAATATAATTAAATAAATTGGAAAAATAGTTAAAACTGATTTTAATCATGTTTTTTTATTAAGTACTTGTATTCAGTATCGGCGAGTACTGAAATGCAAGTACTCTGTACTCGTTTTCCAAAAAGTGGTATTCGGTGCATCCTGATCACACGCATGCACGCACACACACACACACACACACACACTCTCAGTTAACAACATAGTGCCTATAAAACATCTAAATGTGGAGTTTCTATATTTTAATATATGTATATGTAAGCAGCCTCAATTATTTTTCCTGAATACTCATTCATGATCTAAAAATGTGACATTGATTTCCTACAACAGTTCAATAAATAATAACATTTGAGCCACTTACATTTTAGATGCAATATTGGCTGTTTTTGTTCTTTTCAACAGCGAAAATAGCTCCAAACAAAACATCACTGCAGAACCACGTCAACTCTCACAGGAACATTATCCTGTTTTCATTACTGAATGATTCAGCCGTCTGCAATCAAATCGGTTTAGTCAAAGATTCAATGAACCCTTCATTAACATCTAACTCATTCGTGAATGATTAACGTTAACGAACCGTTCGAATGAATGAATCCAATGACTCACTCATTAATACGGCCGCTGCCGCCACCTATTGGCGGTTCAGTGTTATGTTTATAAGTAGCCTAGTATCTTTCCAATGTTTCTTACTGCCACTGAGGAAAGAAATAAAAATTCCTACTGACCCATGACCTCAACTGACAAACAACCGGAACCAAACTTCTTTTTTTCTCACTCACTGATTGGCCTCCATCTATAACACATGAGAGTTACAGGTGTAAACAGGGCCGTGGTAACATCAGTGGTCTGATGCTGTGTGTGTGTGTGTGTGTTCTCTGGTCTGACAGTGCTCTCTATATTCCTATAAATAGCAGCATTGGCTGTGCTGTGCAGGAGAACAGCTGAAGATCCCTCTCTCTCTCTCTCCCTGGGGGACTGCAGTCTATTCTCTCTCACCCAGAATACTCCTGTTCACGCTCACTTTCTCTCTGGACACATCCAGCTCTCTCTACACACACACACACACACACACACACACTCTCTCTGTCAGCTCGTGCCGCAGAGCCATCCTAGCCCAGTCCCGCATGCTTCCATCCTGTCACATGTTCTCTCTCTTGTTTGTTTGGATTTCTGGTTTCCTGTTTCCTGAGTCTGAGTTTTGTAGTTCTTTTGGTTCCCCTCATTAGTCCCTCACTGGTTTCACCTGTGTCTTGTTAACCCTTTAGAACCCTTTTCACATATTTAGGTTTTTTTTACGGTGAAATTCTTAAAACAAATTGCTATATTATTATTATTTTATGATTATAAGAAATTAATGTTATATTTCTTTATTTGATTTCCAAAAAAATCAATATCTAATTTGTGTGGATTTGATATAACGTTATATAATGTTTTGAGTAAGTTTAATAATTTTATAAGTTTCATGATCTTTTTTTATTTCGTAATAATCATAAATATTCATTCTTTTTTAAAGCTATATTTATGCATAATTACAACATTTTGGACAAATTGTGAAACCTGGAAATTGTTTAAATCAAATGTTAAATCGCAATATAAAATACCTATAGGGATGCATCGATATGAAAATCTTTGCATATACCAAGAATTCTTTATATTTGAAAGCCAATAATAACCAATATATTTGACTGATAAATATAAATCCAAATTTTTATATAATTTTTTAGAGCCTGATTACAAAAATAAGTCTCACCATTAAAAGCCACATGTCAAACACACAATTAAAATGTTTATGAATTAATTTGAATGTTATGTAGTTATGTATCACATGTTGCACTACTTTACTGTAATTTCCTTGTTTTGAAGTGATTCCAGTCATATTTCAAGCAGTTGAAAAGCGTCATGTTTACAGTCGCATCTGAAGGAAATAATACAGTATTCATCAGCTTCAGTATATCAGACAAAATGTTCTTATCGAACCGATAACAATAAAATTAAAAATGATCATATATCAGAGTGATCATATAGTATCCGATAAATCATAATCCCTAATATATAAATGTATTAGATTTGCCCCTGAATCATGCAGATTCTGCGAGTCAGAGGGATTCTCGAGTGATGATCGAGAACAAGAAGGGAAAAGCCCTGTTTCACGGAAACATTAATCTGCCAACAGCCACTGAAGTGTTTCCTCACACACACACTACACACTCACACACGCACACACACACGTGTCCGTCATCTTCACAGGGTCTGATCCTGTCTTCTCCCTGACAGATGGAGAGTGAGATGAAGAGGAGGAAGTACTCCACCAGCAGCAACGACTTGAACACCACTGACAGTGAGTGATCAACAGATGAGGAAAACACATCGGCAGAGCGTTATAGAGTGTGTGTGTGTGTGTGTTCATCAGAGTCTCGGCCGATGTGATCTGAGCCGGAGTTGTTCAGCTGGGTCTACATAACATTAAAGGAGTAGTTCACTTTTAAAACACTTTTGCTGATAATTTACTCACCTCCGTGTCATCCAAGATGTCCATGTCTTTCTTTCTTCAGTTGAAAGAAATGAAGGTTTTTGATGAAAACATTCCAGGATTTTCTCCATATAATGGACTTCAAATGGGGATCAAACGGTTCAAGGTCCAAATGAGAGTTTCAGTGCAAACTGTTCAAAGGGCTTTAAACGACACCAGACGATGCAATAAGGGTCTTATCAAGTGAAACGATCACTCATTTAATAAATAAATAACAAAGTTTAAGTTTTATAAGCTCAAATGCTCGCCTTGCTCTGTTCTGTGATGCACGTTTGTGACTCTCCTGTTCGAACTCGTCTATCAAAATAAACGAATTCTTTTTTCGAGTCATGACTCTCGAAGGGTCGCAAGATAAGACCCTTATTCATCATCTGGAATCGTGTTAAAGCCCTTTGAACAGTTTGCACTGAAACTGTCTTTTGGACCTCTGAACCGTTTGGATCCCATTGAAGTCCATTATATGGAGAAAATCCTGGAATGTTTTCATCAAAAACCTTCATTTCTTTTCAACTGAAGAAAGAAAAAGACATGGACATCTTGGATGACATGGGGGTGAGTAAATTATCAGCAAAAGTGTTTTTTAAAAGTGAACAGGAATAGTATATGAGTAATAATATTTATACTTTTATTTGGTTACTTTTTACTTAACTTTTATCTTAGGGCTGACAGAAAGTTACAATAGCATAAATATAGTATAAATAATATAGACACATAGACATATGCAAGTATAGTTATACACACACAAAAAAATATATAATAATATTTGTACTTTGATAGTTTTTAAAACCCAGCCAACCTCAATATTACAGGTGAAACTCAAAAAATGTTAATATGGTGCAAAAGTTCATTTATTTCAGAAATTCAACTTAAAAGGTGAAACTAATATATTATATAGACTCATTACATGCAAAGTGAGATATTTCAAGCCTTTATTTGTTATAATTGTGATGATTATTGTTACAGATATGAAAACCCCAAATTCAAAATTAGAATATTGTGAAAAGGTTTTCATATCTGTAATCCATAATCATCACAATTATAACAAATAAAGGCTTGAAATATCTCACTTTGCATGTAATGAGTCTATATAATATATTAGTTTCACCTTTAAGTTGAATTACTGAAATAAATGAACTTTTGCACCATATTCTAATTTTTCCAGTTCAACTGTATCTTACATTAGTTATAATAATGATTAGGGCTGTAAATAATGTTTATTCTTTAATAATCAACAATTACTCAAATGGTGCAGATGCTGATACATATACTTACTACTTTCAATCCTTTAATCTCTTGCAGGTCATGTGACCACCTGGTCTTCCAAGAACACAGGGACCAGCAGCACATGGGTGCGTCATGAGCAGAAGAAGCCCTCTGAGGTGAGCAGCACTGGTTCACACAGGGTTCAAGTCTTTCCTAAAAACACTAAAAACAAGAGTTGTCCATTTTGATTACAACCTTTGCAAAATAAGCCAAATGCGCAGTATTTGTATATAAAAACATCTACAGATTAATCTACTGGGTGGAAGGCAAGATTTTCAGTGAAGGAAAGTCATTTTATATTAATAACAATAATAATAATACATTTTTTTGTTTATCGCCTTTAAAAATTGCATTCTCAACTCGCTTTACAACACAAGCAAGCACAACAATATAATTCAAACAAATTAGAGAGCAAAAAAAGATATAACACTGAATTAATAAACAACAAAACAAGAGTTAAAAGCAATCCTGAAATAAAAAGTTTTAAGACTCGATTTTAAAAATGAGTAATGAGTGTATGCATGTGGCTTTGTGACGCTAATGTAATATCCTAATGGTCCACTTTCAGCGGGTTAGAGCTGGCCAGATACGATGATGACATCAAGCAGCTGAGGAAAGCTACATGGTTTTGTTTGATTAATGTGAGACTATTGCACATTTGATGCACTTGTAGGGGTTTTAGTGTGTGATTGTGTTCATAACAGGGCGCTTGGAATCCTTGAAAATGTCATGTTTTCAAAATTGTAACTATTTCTTTCACAAAAAATGGTTTGTTTATTAGTATGGAGAAATAAATAGTTTGCTGCGGCCGAACAATTGTTAATTTGGTGCTAGGGATGCACGATATATCGGCCACGGTGTATCAGATTTGGCCGATAAATGATCATTTTAATGTTATCGTTATCGGCCCAGACAAGAACATTTAGCCAATATCTAAAAGCCGATAAATAATGTATTATTTCCTTCAGCTGAGGCACTTTAGATGTGCACTGTTCAACATGATGCTTTTAAATTGCTTGAAATATGATTGAAATCACTTTAAAAAGGAAAATCCAGTTAAAGTGCAAAATGTGCAGCGCAAGTCTGTCATATCGGCTACACAACATTAAAATAAGAACATCATAATTGTGTTTGTATCTTGACTTTTAATGGGGAGACTTTTTTTATAATCAGGCTCTCAAAAATTGTCTAAAAATTTGGATTTAGATTTATCGGCCAATATATCGGTTATCGGCTTTCAAATATAAAGAATTATTCGGTATCGGCCAAAATTGTCATATCGGTGCATTCTATTTGGTGCGATTATGCGCAGCTGAGTGTAAACACCGGTTTACTGTGTGTCGTGTTTGGCTTTCTGACTGATTACAAATGCACTCTTGAGGAGACATACATCCCTTACAAGTGTTTTATTTAACTAAATACATCAGAATCAGCTAAAACTAATGCACGTTACTTAACTAGCACCCGAGTCCGTGATGGCGTCACGTTCCGATGAGTCCATTCGGGAGCAGCCGAACTCAGACTCCTCCTCCAGGTGTTGTGTAGTGTCCGTTTCCAGTGGCCTGGTCCACATGACACCGTTCACATTAGCGATTTTTCATGCGAACCGTGGCCCGTTCCGAAACTAAACTGCCAGTGCGAAAGACCCCTAGACTTTAAGTAAGCCAACTAAAGTAGCCTACTGTAAACGTTAGTGTCTATTTGTTTATGCTAGTTACTGCTAACTAGTGACTGCTTCACACTGGCAGTTTAGTTCAGTAAATAAAGCCCCTTTCACACAGCGCGTTGATCCCGGAAAATTGCCAAAACACCTTCTGTGTGAACACAAACACGACCCGGGATCGATGCAGATCTAGTAACATTGCCGGGTTCAGTCCTGGAACGCACACTGTGTGATGGATGAATAAAGGCTATTTATGAGGCAGGTGTCTGTGCGCTGTCAGAGTCCTCCGGGTTAAAACGTCTCAGATTTAGTTCAGACCTCGTCTACATCAAGGATGTGTCCCAAAATCAAGACCTGTAAAATATTACTGTTCAAATCCCATGTCTTCATATTTTCAGCCCTTGAAATGACTTCATTTGCACAGCCTGAAAATCACATTATCTGGGAAGCAATATTTGGACATTAATATAATGAGTATTATTCATAGGCCGGCCAAACTTCATAGGGTGGAAGACACACACGTCAATATGACTGAACCAGTTTATAAGGCATGCCCTAGATTTGGGAAGACTTTTCTAAACGCATCTACTAGACAGTGATGCGTTTAGAAAAATAAACCCTGTGCTTCGCTAAATATCTGATCCTTCTGCTATTACGAAACTCAATTTTGGCTGTATATAGTGTATATATCTCTTTAATATGATTAAAACACTAAATAAAAATTGACTATGTATTGGTATGTGATGTATGGGGGTGAAAGGTGCTGGAAAAAGCTGGAAAATAGACCTTGAAAGTGCCCGAATTTGACCTTGTAAGGTGTACGAACCCTGCCTCTGTCCACACATCATGCTCTCCAGATCTGCTGTGTTCACAGTGTGTCACGCTGAAAACGTCCCAAGAAACCTCTCGTGACGAATGTTGCCGATGTTCTTTCAGGTGTTTCGGATCGAACTTCATCACCGCCATGAAGTTGCCAGATTCGGCCCAGCTGAGCCCGGAGGAGTTCTACTTCCTGTCGGACCCCTGGAGGCAGGAGTGGGAGAAGGGTGTGCAGGTGCCGGCCAGCGTGGAGGCCATTCCCCTGCCCGTGGTCAGGTGAGGAGACAACACTGTTTAACATGTGACCACAAGACCAGTCAGAGGGGCCAATTCTGAAATTGAGATGAATACATCATCTGGAAGCTGAATAGATGAGCTGCGATACTCATTCTCATCTTTGCAGGGATTCGTGAAGGGTTCAGGGTTCGTAAAAGGTGCTTACAGTACTTTGACTTTTTGAGTCCTTGAAAACTGTCATATTTATGAAGAGGTCCCTGAAAAGTGCTTGACTCTAGGGCTGCAGCTATCGATTCTTTTTGTAATCGATTAATCTAGCACTTAATCGATCAATTAATTCAGTAATCGGATCATTTATGTGTTGGCACTGGCACTTATAAACACTAAATGGGTAAAAATTGCAATAATTAGTTGTGGAGCCAAATGTTTGAGTTGGAATAAATACCTCTAGTTTTTTAAAGAAAAAAAAGCCAAACACCTTATCATTTTCGTAATACATTATTTGTTTTGGTTGCTTAAAAACACAATTATATAACAATACAGTTAAAACAATTTACTGTAAAACATGTTACATGTAGCCCATAACATGTAAAACTTTGAATACAAACTTAAATTGTAAAGGCCGTTTGGTCTTCTTAATACAACATTACAAAAAAAGGATTGCACCTTCTGCAAATTACCCACCTGAAAACAAAAATAAATGAATATAAAATATCAAACCAAACAGGTACACAAATGTATACAATTTAAAATAAAAAATGGAAATAAAACAATTATGTTTACCTCTGATAACTGTAAAGAAATGAAGTGAACCATCAACCATTTAAACGAAACGGTGTAAACGAAAGCAGGCGTCTGTGCCACTCGTTCACAGAGAGTCCTGCAGAACATGTAGGATTCGTATTTAAACAGAAGCGTTCTCAGGTACTGATTCAGCACTGATGGACTGAAGGTGAACCGGTCCTCGGTGGTACTTTGAGTCCTTTGAGCTCATCTCTGAACGCTTGATGCCTGATGGAGTTGTGTGTTCACTGAAGTGTGTTTCCCCAGGGAGCTCCCTGAGGTCAGCCGAATCCCGTTCTTCTCGCCGGTACCAGGCCCGGGGCCCGTCAGAGTTCGGCTTCGGAGAGTCACATGGCCTTCGGCGAGCCGCTGAGCCGCTGACGACCTGGGACGAGCTGGACGTGGCCTGGCTGGAGCTGGTGAACTCTGAGTTCAGAGAGCTGGGTGAGCGCTAAAGCTGAACTCTTTAATCACGCAAGTGTGTTATTTTAAAACAAGTGTTTGGAATTCTTTGGGGAATTATTCTCTCGTTTTCTCAATGCATCCATTACAAGTCCTGACAATCTTGAAACATGGATTTTTGAATCGTGAATCATTTGTTCTGGTCAATAATTGATTTAAAATGCTATCATCGAATGAGTGTGTGTCCTGTGTCCTCCTCTCCTCTGCTTCACCTGTGTGTGTGTGTGTGTGTGTGTGTCCAGCGCTGCCGGAGCTGGACGGAGCTCACCATGGAGCAGGTTGTGCTGGAGCTGGAGAGCCGGTGTCAGCAGAACATGCAGCGGGCGATCGAGACGGAGGAGGGCCTGGGCATCGAGTACGACGAGGACGTGGTGTGTGACGTGTGCCGCTCGCCCGAGGGAGGACAGCAACGAGATGGTGTTCTGCGACAAGTGCAACGTTTGTGTGCACCAGGTATTCCATCAAAAAATTACCCACATTGCATAGACTCCTTTTCCACCGACGTCACAGTTACGTCATAGCGCTAGCTGGAGGCAAACGGACAACTGGAGGCGGCTAATACTATAATTACATTATTATTAGGGATGGGACGGTATGAAAATTTCATATCACGATTATAGTGTCCAAAACTATTCGCGATTATCAATATTATCACGGTTTTCTTAAAATTAGATGAAAGTGTTCAAAAAGAACTGATGTTCACACTGAAAACATTTCAACAAGTTTTATAAATGAAAATCAAACAAACAACAAATAAACAAGCAGCTCTATGCAGTTTTTTTAAGCAAGATTCTATTCTATGGCATTTCCTTCTTTATAATGCCCGTCGTCAATAGCAACGCATTATTACACACACAGCGCACATCAATATCACAACGGACACGCGCTCGTTTTATTAAAATACAACTTGCCGGCCGTCTTGCGTCTCCAGTTTTTGATCGTTTTGAAAATGAAATCAGAGTTGATTTATTGTTTACAGAGTTTGATAATATTGGTGTGATCATCTTGTCTGGACGATTGATTTACTAAATGAATTTATACATGGGTAAGATTTAAAACATTAGCTGGTAACACTTTACAATAAGGTTCGTTAGTTAACATTAGTTAACTACATTAGGTAATATGAACTAATAATGAATAGCACATATACAGCATTTGTTAATCGTTGTTAATGTTATTTTCAACATTTACTAATACTTGATTAAAATCTTGTTAACATTAGTTAATGCACTGTGAACTAACATGAACAAACAATGAACAGCTGTATTTTCATGAACTAACATTAACAAAGATGAACAAATGCAGTTACAAAATGTATTGCTCATGGTTAGTTAATGTTAGTAAATACATTAATTAATGTTAACTAATGAACCTTATTGTAAAGTGTTACCCATTAGCTAAACTCATTATCAATTCAATATGTCCCCGTAATTATGTGGTAAAAATAAAATCGGTGTAATACGTGATGTATCTATACATTACTATCCCTTATAAAACGGGTAGTTCGAATCCTTGATTCTGATTGGTCAAGAGCTGTGCTTTATTCACGATAAAACACGGCTCCGAGCCGCTTCACCCAACGGTTCTATTGATCGCTGCGCAACACTGTGGTTCTATGTTGTTTTTATTTGAGCTTTCATGCATTTTACACACTGGAACGTTGTTGCTGTTCACACTCTGGGACTATTTTGTCCAGTGGAAGGAAGGCTTTTAGTGATTTTACTTCAAGAAAGTTGCACTTATATTGTTTTTTACTTTAATATTGTGTGGCAACCGTTTTATAAAAGCAATAAGATACTCGAGGCAAGTGCTGTATCGTGAAATAAGTAACAGCTCCGCTTGCGTTGAGCCTAACAACGCCCTTCAGCTGTTACTTATTGCACGATACAGCACAGCCTCTCGTATCTTATTGATTACTTAAAGATGTTCGTTCGTCAGCTCAAAGACACTTGCTGCAAAATGTTCTTTGCGGAAGCTTCACATCTATTTCAAATGAGTGACATAAAATGTTTAAACTCAAAACAACATTTCGATGCCCCAGACGTAGTTTTGGTATTGAGGTCAAAGTTAACTTGCCTTGCGTTCGCTATACAACAGTGATGGTTACACAAGAAGACGATCGTGATAAAAAAAACACGGTTTTGATGATAATTACATTTTAAACAATAATACTAACCGTCAGTATATTTTATCATGGTTTATCGCGAAACCGGTTATCGTCCCATCCCTAATTATTATTATTAAATGTCATCTTGTTGTGTTGTTGGGTGCAAGAATCAATGAAAAATGTACATGCTGTATCTGGAATTTTTATTTCTAGAAAATATTCACCGTAATGTCACTCTTAACATTGTCGTCTTCTTTGCGCTGGCGGCAGAACTGCGGATCGTACACACAAGTCTTGTTCATGATCATTCAGCACATAGTTATAGTCATCTAAAGATTTATATGCCCTCAGTTTCTCTTTACACTCATTTTCTCTATCGGATAGGTGTAGAAGTCGGGCCACTCAACCGGAGGGAGCGTTAGTGTTAATTCTGTCAGATCGTCCATCCGTTGAGTGAGCGTGTATGGCTCAGCCAATCTGGTTCCTTGGTTTTGCAAATAACAATCGTGGTCCTGGACACTGAGTGACCTTACACAGTAAGATAAAATCGGATTTTCTCCAGTCATTGTTAAAAAAAACAAGCTAACAAAACTTGCAAACTGAACGTTAGTGAAGCGGCCAGAGGGATCGTTCTGCCTCCCACCTAAGCTCCGCCCACAAAAAACGTCTCCATGTTTACCAACTGAAAAGGGGTCTATAGAGATAGCGTATTTAGGCCACAGCCACACCCACATCAGCAATCCATTGACTCCGCCTCCTTGCATTTCTGACTTATAACAAAAAACAAAACAATGTCTTAACGCTGCTATGACAGGTGTCCAGCAAACAAGCTAAACAACCCAGAACTAAAATAAGTTTTTATAAGCTGTCGACCTGAAAACACGAGCGTTTCAGGAGGGAAAAGTGGATTCAGGCACTTGAGAGAGAGCGCAGCGGGTCATATTACCCTGAGAACTAACTCACGCCCGCTGAGCGACAGGATAGCTTAACTTACAGAAATATAATATATAAAACTTGACATTTGGATATTTGACTTACCAGTGACTAAATGTTTACTGCACACAAAGGGCCAGATGTACTAACGCTTTAGCGCGCACTTCAGGCGTATTTGTTTCGCAAGTGCGCATAAACCCATAGCGAGGTGTGTGCGAAACGGACGCTCCGAGAGGAAAGCGCACACTGCCTCTCGCAGGAACTGAAAATGGCAAATACACTTTCCGTGTCATGCATATGCACTCATGGGATGGTCAAGGGGAAAGTGGGAGTGGCACTACGGTGTAACGCTTCACAAAATGTAAAAATTTTTTAGTCTCAGGATCCCATGTATTAGACAGACTATTGAACTGCTGATAGCGACAGAACTCAGCGGCCGTAGTTGGCTAGCGATGCATTGGGGAAACCCCTGACGTGTGCTCCTGATTGGCTGAGCCGAGTGCTGTTGTCTCCGCAGGCGTGCTACGGGATCCTGAAGGTGCCGCAGGGGAACTGGCTGTGCCGGACCTGTGCTCTCGGGGTGCAGGCCAAGTGTCTGCTGTGTCCCAGACGAGGAGGAGCGCTCAAACCCACTCGCAGTGGAACCAAGTGGGTCCACGTCAGCTGTGCCTTATGGATCCCCGAGGTATCAAATCAAGCACTTAAATATCAATATGAGGCTCCTTTATTTATTCCGAACGTAACGTCCGTCGACACATTTCTGCTTTCGTTTACTCGCCACACTTGTCTCTCTATAAACATTAATTGAGGAAGTAACCTGTATTTTTATTATAGATATTATTACTTAATCAAAACAGCCCAGCTGCTGTTTGATCGATTGTTATTTGTTTTTGCAAATCATCTCTTTGTTGTAAATGTCCCAAATGGGAGAGGTTGTGCTCTTTTAAAAGAGTTCAATCAAATGTTCATGTTATATAGTTTGGTTGCATTTGTGAGTTAATAAAAATGGCACATATAATATCTAAATAGTAAATATCCATATAGCCCTGAATTCGAATCGCAGTATATTTTTTCTGCAAATATTGTATCGCTGGCTGAGAATCGATATCATATTTAATCGTGATGAACCGTCTGATTTACACTCCGGTTATAAGTGTTTCATTTTAGGGATGGTTTCGACAGAGAATCACTTTGCCTCCCTTATTTTAAAGTTTGATGTGTAAAGTGAGCAAATTCAATGCTGATTGTTTACTTTATTGATTTGTTGCAGCCCTAGTTGAGTTGAAATTCACTTTTGATTGAATTTTGCCTCTCAAATGATTGTCTGACAGTAAAGTATTAAAAGCAGAAAGTAAATCATAAACGCGTACACCCTTCACAATCGGACGTGCTCACACATATTCATCTGGAAGACGACAAAGGAAACTTGTGATTAGCGCGCTGAATAATAGATGAAGTCTAATTGAAATGTTTCCTCTTTGTCTTGTCATGTGATTGAAAGAAAAGGCTTTTGAGCTGGGAATGGTTTGGTCAGGCTGAGGGCAAGCTGTTTCTGTACAGGCGTAACACATTTAGCGCTCTATTATACATGCAAAAGGCTTCTGAATATCCGGAGGAGGACAAAAGAAGGATTGACAAGAAGATAAGGGATTTTTGGAAAGCCTGGCCAACATGGGTGTTATAATAAAATGTACAGAAACTGAAGAGCGAGGCAGTGACAATAGCCGAACGACGAGGATGTAGAAAGTGAGTGAAAAGGCTCATCTTCCAGACGCAGAGAATTAGATCCTATTCCCCATTTATGCTAATCTCATCCGTAACACGTCTGAGCGGATTGGAGGAAACACTGTACTGGTGTGTTACAATACAAAGATTAATTCCTGGATGGGCTTCGATGAGACTCGCAGATTTTATTTCATTTTTAAGGAATTGAACTTGAATCTAACATGAAAGTGTCACACCCTAGAGATGCTTCCTCTCATGCTCATTGTGTCATTGAAGTTCTATTGTGATGATTATGGCTTACAGATATAAAAACACCAAAGTCAAAATTAGAATATTGTGAAAAGGTTTTCATATCTGTAATCCATAATCATCACAATTATGACAAATAAAGGCTTGAAATATCTCACTTTGCATGTAATGAGTCTATATAATATATTAGTTTCATCTTTAAGTTGAATTACTGAAATAAATATGCCATATTCTAATTTTTCGAGTTCCAACTGTATGTATTCAATTAATATTTTTATAAAGCTAGTGAAACAGAAAAGTCACAATAAAACAAACAAAATCTCTTTCTCGTTTTTAACTCATTTGAAAGATTTGCTCAAGAGTTTAACCTCATTCACCCACTGATTCAAGTCGGGTTTCACAATCTGCATTTATGAATGAAAAACTTTCCGAAACAACAAGAAATAATTACAATATCAAACTCTTTGTTTTTCAGACAAACACCAATGTATGACATTTATGCAGATGTATAATAAGCGTAATATGATTGTGTATTGGTCACTTCTTGTTTTCTGACTGGGGTTGTGTCATGTCCACACAGGTGAGCATCGGCTGCCCTGAGAAGATGGAGCCCATCACTAAAGTCTCCCATATCCCAGCCAGCCGATGGGCGCTGTACTGCAGCCTGTGCCGCGAACACACGGGCACGTGCATACAGGTGAGAGACCACAAACACATGGGCACGTGCATACAGGTGAGAGACCACGAACACACAGGCACATGCATACAGGTGAGAGACCACGAACACACGGGCACGTGCATACAGGTGAGAGACCGCGAACACACAGGCACGTGCATACAGGTGAGAGACCGCGAACACACAGGCACGTGCATACAGGTGAGAGACCGCGAACACACGGGCACGTGCATACAGGTGAGAGAGGGGCAGAGCGAGCGGACGGGGACTTCAGAGAGTCCAGCCACTTTTATTTTAAAGCAGACTTACAGAAAATCATGTTAATGTTTGTAACATCTTAAAAGCATGACGCTCTACGTTCTCATTTGAGTAGATTAGAGCAAGCAAACCATCAACCAATTTGCTATATGTTTTATATCATCCTACATGAGGGTATTATTTGTTTACCCATAAAGCTGGACATTCTTATATACACTCACCTAAAGGGTTATTAGGAACACTCACTAATACTGTGTTTGACCCCCTTTGGCCTTCAGAACTGCCTTAATTCTACGTGGCATTGATTCAACAAGGTGCTGAAAGCATTCTTTAGAAATGTTGGCCCATATTGATAGGATAGCATCTTGCAGTTGATGGAGATTTGTGGGATGCACATCCAGGGCACGAAGCTCCCGTTCCACCACATCCCAAAGATGCTCTATTGGGTTGAGATCTGGTGACTGTGGGGTCATTTTAGTACAGCGAACTCATTGACATGTTCAAGAAACCAATTTGAAATGATTGGAGCTTTGTGACATGGTGCATTATCCTGCTGGAAGTAGCCATCAGAGGATGGGGACATGGTGGCCATAAAGGGATGGACATGGTCAGAAACAATGCTCAGGTAGGCCGTGGCATTTAAACGATGCCCAATTGGCACTAAGGGACAATAGGAGGTTGACCAATAAGAGCACAGAAGCTTTTCCGTACACAACTTTAAAAAATGGCGAAGCGAAAGAGAGATCAATGGTGCTAACGTTAAAAGTAAAAATATATAAGAAAACAATATTTACCTCATGTTCTCTTTGGAGAATTGACAGCCCATACTGTCCTCTTCCAGCAGGGTTCTCAAGTCTCACGCAATGGCCGTGAGACACACAATTCAACCAGTCCACACGCCACACCGTGTATTTCTCATGCTGAAAAGCAATCAGAGCAATCCAGGAACGTGTCCATTGCTGGGTTTTCTTTCCTTTTTTCCTTTTTTGACACAGCGACTCTGTAACAGACAAAAAAAATCATGTAATCTGAACCAGGCGTTATCATTTCTTAGGCACGGAAAAAAAAGTCGTCAGACGAACATTTTTCGTTAATGAAAAGAAGGGTTTTTATCCAGTAGCTGGTTAGCTTTGGGGTAGAGCGGAGGTGCGCTGACTCGGTTGGTTAGTGGGATGGACACACGTAGAGGACAGTCGTGCTTTCGCTCTGGGACGTGTTTTTCATATATTTTTTGCGATTAGCTAATCGATTTCATTAATCGTTCAGCCCTAACTGTAGTTATATTTTTATGGGAGTTTGAAAGCTCTTGTGTTCCAGTTTTGTAAGGACACGAGCGTGAGTAAAGGATGTGAAACACATGCCGTTCTGTTCCCACAGTGCTCCATGCCGTCCTGCGCCGTGGCCTTCCACGTGACCTGTGCGTTCGACAACGGGCTGGAGATGCGCACCACCCTGGCGGAGAACGACGAGGTGCGCTTCAAGTCCTTCTGCCTGGAGCACAGCAGCGTCTCGCGCTCGACCAGCGGCGTCAGTGCGGAGCCGCGCTCGGACCTGCCCGGGATGCTCTCGGACCGCCTGAAGCAGGAGCAGGTCGAGCGGGAGAAAGCCAGCCATCGCAAGCAGAAGCTGCAGGAGCTTGAAGACCAGTTCTTCACGTTCAGTGGATCCCAAGGATGTTGCGGAAAGCCTTTCTCTGCCAGATGCTCACGTGGACTTCCTCTTCCAGTACTGGAAGCTGCGACGAAAGGCCAACTTCAACCAGCCGCTGGTGGTCCTGAAGAGGGACGAGGTGGACAATCTGGCCCAGCAGGAGCAGGACGTCCTGTACCGGCGGCTCCAGCTCTTCACACACCTGCGCCAGGACCTGGAGAGGGTGAGTGTGGCGTCTCTCATCGCTCTCCTCAACATTATCATTCAGGCATTAGCCCGTCCCCAAGCCCGTCAGACCTCCGTTCGTCTTCAGGACACAGTTTAAGATATTTTAGATTTCGTCCGAGAGCTTTCTGTCCCTCCATTGAACGTGTGTACGGTATACTGTCCTTGTCCAGAAAGGAAATGAAGACATCAAAGTAGTCATGTGACATCAGTGGGTTAGTTAGAATGTTTTGAAGCATCGAAAATATATTTTGGTCCAAAAATTACAAAACCTACGACTTTATTCAGCATTGTATTGTCTTTCAGTTCTGTACATACATTTCAATTATAAATGGATGACGTGTTTAGATACACATTGTGTAGGTAAACTATAAAACTTGCTCATTCTTCTCGCACTTCACCAGCCACTTACTTGAATATATTTCGGGAGACGTGGACTGAATTGACGTGTTGTTGGCCTAAATCTGACAGATTCAGTTCTCTGAACATGTGCGTTATAGATCATGATCATTATAAAGGTCTCTTAAATGACAAAACATGCAACCAATCACAGTTCGATTTTTGTTCCGCGTCATGTTTAGTGTGAAAATGTAAAGTTGACGTCCATACAATAACAGACCGCGTACATCTAATCAATTATTCATTCAATTCATTCAGAATACAGACTTGGTTCTGTAGTGTTATTTAGTGTTGAATTATTGTATTTGGGTTAGGTCTCTTAGGTTTTATTGTGAATTTGTTATGTAGATTTGGTGTGTTTTTTCATTTAGACTACTTGAATATATATATATATATATATATATATATATATATATATATATATATATATATATATATATATATATATATATATATTTGAATATATTCAATTTTAAGAATTTGTTTTATGTTATTATTATTATTTTTTCTATTAAAAAACGTTCTTTAATGTCATTCACCATCGTTTTGAGGCTCTCTTTTTTAAAGTATCCATTTAGGCACCGGTACCATTTTAAAACTATCGATTTTTCACCAGTATAAAAAAAAAACGATACCCGATACCCTATCGAAGTTACGAAGTCACTCTGTAGGCCAAAACGTGGAAGTGAGTTAGCATTTTAGCATTACCGGTTCCCTCGCTCTAAAGTCTATGGGATTTTTGAATGGGTTTTTACTAAATGGCCTGAAATACGGTCTGTGGTGAACAAAGCCTCTAAATATTTTTACATTTTGATCTATGACATAAAACACAGTTATAACCTGCTTGTGTTTTTTTTAACTTTATTGTGTCTGCTTGTGTTTTTTAAAAACTTTATATAGGCTTCAAAAACGTATACATTTTGGATTAACTTGTCAAGTTTATCTTGATAGACAAAACGTGTAAGGGTCACAACTCTTTGTTAAACACAGATCTTATTTTTTTGCGATTTTCCAAAAGTCTATGGGGAAAATGCATTGCGTTTCGACTGAGGGAACCCATGCGCCGCTAGCTTCCGAGTTATCCTACAAAGTGACCTCTTCACTTCAGCACTCTATAGCAGCGGATCTGGGTGGAGCAGATGTTCTCACTGATCAAAGAGTAATAAAACATGATGCATGACGAAAAATATATCATTAGTTGAAACATTTAGGAGTCATTATAGGAAAAAAACTGAGTCAGATGCAATGTTAGTGTTATCACGAGGTTTTACAGACACACGCTAACTCCTAACCATAGCTATCTGAGTGACTGGTGTGTTTTCCTCCAGGTCAGAAACTTGTGCTACATGGTCACACGCAGAGAGAGGATCAAGCACTCCTTATGCAACCTCCAGGAGAAGATCTTCTCCCTGCAGATCCAGCTCTTGGAGAAGGACCTGGTCGGAGGTATGGGAACTCACACAACAATCGCTCATCTTTTACTTTCAATATTTTGATCTATCGGTTTTGATTGATAGCACAATATCTAAGCTGGAAATGAAGCGAGGCTGTGAGAGCTTTAAGCAGTGTTTGGGAGTCATTTACGGCTAAAATAGGGTTCAGAATGACCCTTCAAAATGTATTATCTTTCCTCTTTATACAAATGGTCGGTGAAAGAAGGTGCTCAAACTACGGCTGGGCGATGAACCGTATCGAGATTGTGGTCATTTATGTTGATAAGCTCTGGGTATTTTTACTCTGAATGGATTGACCTACCAGTCGATCAGACATAAATGTGACACATCCAGTCAGTCTCCAAAGAGCCGACGAGGGACACACACTCGCGGTGCCCTCCAAAGCGGAGGAAATTGTTGAAAAAAAGGTAAGAATGCATTACACAACGTGATTTTGCGGAGATGAAGGCCATTCAAACAAGCTCTTAAAATGTGTTTAAGTTGAACTTCTTTAACGTGTTTGTATAATGCCGCGTCATGCATGCGGCGTCACGAAACGCATCCATCTAGCACGTTTACATAGAGAATCGGTGGAAAAGTAGCGCAGTGCTTTCAAAAGACACGTTCTGTGTAGGGCTGTCACTTGTGAAAAAATCCTGTTCGATTTTTGAGACATAAGTGTTCATTGAATTGAGTTTCCATGTCTAAAGACGGTTCCATTTTCAACACCAAATACAGGCAAATCCTCGGACACCTAACAGGCATCAGGACGAGCGTAAAGAGGCGCTTGAGACACACGTCAGCAATATCTCTGATGATTTATTGGTAAACAGGAGCGCAACATTCAGGGATTGAGATTAACTCCCTCTGACTCGCCAGATGCGGTACAAATGAGCTTTGGCGGGAAACGCTGTCCAATCACGAGCCAATCTGGCGTTTCTATGTTTACTCATTTTGCTGGGGAAGTTCATGTAAGACAAATCTGTGCGGATTTAGCGCAAATAAACAAAACGTGACCCTCGTGATATATTAAATACAGCGTAATGCAGAATCTGCGCATTTCTGGCTTACTTGAACACACACACTCGTCACTACGCAACAAATAACTGCGCACATGTTCACTTGCACTGAAAGTAATAGCGAATATTAAAAAGCATTCGTGAACAGAAGAGATCGATTGTGCAATGGACTTTGGGTATTCTGTGTATAATCTGTGTCTCAGTGAGCGCTTCACAAAGCTTACATTTTGTTCCCGCGGGCATTAAATAAAATCTTAAGTCTCAAATTAGAATCCCATGATTTTAACGCCATTAAAAATACATTTATGCTTTTAGGCCGCATTCACACTGCGTTGTTCAAGTGACCCGATTCCCCCCTCCCATGTGACCCAGATCAGATACGCCCCTCTAACGTGTACGCAGGACAAGAGCACATGGATTACGCTGTTCTCAGATCAGTTTCAGGCCTTATTTACATGTGGAAATAAATCTGATATGAATCGGATATGTGCTTGTGTGAGCGGACCGATCGGATATATTCCAGTCATACGTCATTAAAAAAAGTGACTTCTTGAAACATTTCATGGCACAAATATACAGGTGAAACTCGAAAATGGTAAATATCGTGCAAAAGTTCAGAAATTCAACATAAAAGGTGAAACTAATGTATTATATAGACTCATTACATGCAAAGTGAGATATTTAAACCTTTATTTGTTATAATGTTGATGATTATGGATTACAGATATATATACACTTTTCACAATATTCTAATTTTGTATTTGGGGTTTTCATATCTGTAATCCATAATCATCAACATTATAACAAATAAAGGCTTGAAATATCTCACTTTGCATGTAATGAGTCTATATAATAGTTTAAGTTGAATCACTGAAATAAATGAACTTTTGCATGATATTCAACATCTCTAGTTGACTAGCTGAGTATAAATCTCGTTCTCTTGTGTTTAATAAGAGGAGATCTTGTGCTGAAATGTGTTGCTTTTCGTTCATTGGCAGCGACTCGCTTCAGTCCCGTCGTGGAGACTCGCTATTCTTTCCTGTGAAATCACCAAATAAACTGCACACCACACACACACACACACACACACACACACACACGCACTGATGTTGACAGCCCAACACTGATGAAAAGCACATGGTGAACGAGTGAAAGCGCACATCAGCTCCCTGACAGTAGATGGCGCTGACGGAGCAGCAGAAGAGCGGCCTTTACCCCAGAAGCACAGCAACTGCACTACTCGTGTGTCTGAGCAGTATCTACATGTTATACATAAAAAAAAAAAACATGTTCCAGGCAGCCATTAGATGTGTCACATGACATCCAGTGTTTCGCTAAGCACTGTTACATGTTGTCATGTGTTTACTAGTGTTCTAGTACTCCAGTTGAGCACTGTTTACATGGGCACTGATGGGTCACTCTGCATTTTCCCAATACCAGCGGAAAGAACTTAAATTGAAATAATTTCTGGTCATACAGATAAGATCATTCCAAACTGTAAAGGGTTTATTTTTATTTGTGTACACTCACTATAACAACAAAACTTAACATAAAGAAAACAAACAAATATGAACTGAAACAGGGACAGTGTATATTAACCTTAACGGTCACCGTCCCATTTTTATAACAATAATATCTTAGAAAAGACCTAAAGTAATATTGACAAACTATATATCATTTGAAAGCTTACAATCTTTAGTTTCCATATTTGGTGATTGGTGATTTTCAAAATAAATTACATAGGAGCCGTAATTCATCAATTTGCAACAAAGAATATTTTTGTACTCCTAAGGCGTGTTCAGACCTTTATTTTAAAATAGTAATGAACATGAAAAATCATGGGAAAAAGGTAGAAACCTCATGCCAAGGTTCAAAAGATAGCATTCATTCAATTATTTTAGAAAAAAAAGGTCTGAAAATGTTTTAAATTTAAAGAAAATAACAATAAATTCACCGTTTGTGATGTGGCAGAAAGCAATAACGCACATGCCGTGTCTTTTTTGTGTTTCTTAGAGGTTGAAATCATATCAAAATCTGCCAAACTTCCCATACTACTTCTAAATAGGATCTCTATCACGTAAATTATATTGAAATTGTGGAAATGATGGTTCATATTTCAAACACTTTGAGGCGCCCTTATATGGGCAGGAATGGAGTCTGGTTGTCATCTAGTGGACGTGTTTGGTACCTGCGGCCAAACAAAATCTCTTTTTGTGATATCAACCTAAAATTTTAAAACACAACTTGTTTTTCTGCAGTTTTAGAGTAGCCCAGGTTTTGAAAATATATATTTTATATAAAATATGAATAATTATTTTTTTTGCATTGTACATTTCCATAAACTCTAACTTCTCTAACTTTTTTTTTTCACTTTCTTAATTTATTTCACTTCTACAAGAATCTGACAAATGTCTTCCTTAAAACGAGACCAATCTTACATCCATATTCCAAAGCATTCCTGAATTATAACCAAGTTCAAAATGTGAATTTCCATGTCTATTCAAAAAAGGGGGGTGACAGTTAACAGGTTAATAAATGCCAGAATTAGCCGAAAGGCTATTTTTCATCTGCAGTCCTTAGACAGATGGTAAACATCACCCTAACAGAGAGTAAAAATACATATTTACATAACAATATAAAAATTACAATACATTTAGTAAGAAATACTATTATGTTAAAATGTTGCAAACCAACAATCAAATAAACATCAGAGCAAAACACTGAACACACACACACACACACACACACACACACACACACACACACACACACACACACACACACACACACACACACACACACAATACTTTTAAATGAAAGTCAAATTCGACAACAAATATTATCAGTTGATGTAATCCGTATGAGAGTTTCTCAAGTCTCTGCTCATTATTATTAATGTGGCCACACCCACCCACGGTAACTGGTGTACGCGAACCTGTGAACGCCCCGCCTCTCAGTAAACAAGAGCATCACCAGTTTCCTGTGCTCTTCGTGGAGTCTGGAAGACGCCGCTGTGAGGAATGAGCCCTGATTTCCCTCAGGAGGAGGCGATGCGCGGCTTGACTCAGCGGAGGATATCTTTCTGACGCGTAAGTGATTCATTTTTCACACTAGTTAGTGTGATATTTTTACAGAAACCTTTACACAATTTACTTTTTGGGTTTTTCCCTTTCCTTTGGATTAAATTGTGTGAAATCGAGTGAAACTTTGAAATGTAAGATATAAGCAACCTTTCATTGCATCTAATGACCTATAAAGCAGTTTCTTTTGCTCTAATATAAAACATAATACGATATAAAATTAATTTGTTTACACTGTAATATGATGAATGTTAAAGTCTAAGAATGTTGTCTGTGAAATACTGTTTGCAAATATCACTTTTACAACGTGATAATAATAATTTCTAAAATATAAAATGACTTTTGTACATTGAAAAACTGGAAAAATTAGAATATGGTGCAGAAGTTCATTTATTTCAGTAATTCTACTTTAAAGGTGAAACTAATATATTATATAGACTCATTACATGCAAAGTGAGATATTTCAAGACTTTATTTGTTATAATTTATGATGATTATGGCTTACAGATATGAAAACCCCAAAAGGTTAATAATTAATTAGTAATTCTCATAATTCTCCCTAATATCAGCAGGCTCACACGCCTTTATTCTTTCCTTTTTCTTTCTTTTGTTGTTAACACAGGGACCAGATAGACACTACTGATCGAGTCCGCAGACTCTGAACTGTCACACACGCCTCTTCCTACTGTTTTTCTGACAGCGCTGTACCAACATCAGCAGGATTTTCATCTAAACTGAACTAGTATTTTACATGAACACGGTCAATCACTGACTACTGATGGTGGGCCAGTTTTTTTCATTTTTTCAGTGCAAAAGAAGCAGCGACACATTGGAAATATCAGGTATAGTTTACTTGTATCTTCGGTCACACAGGAACTGTTTCCAGGAATGGCACAAAGGTGTTTGACCTGTCTACGTTTAGATTAAGTGTGTTAAATAATGTGTCTTTGACCTTCGTTGTGTATTGATTATGTTGTGTTGAAATAAACTGCAAACAAGGGAAAAAAACATTATTTTAATCTTCTCACTTTCTTTCTTTGGTTCCTCACGGTCACATGACCTTGATTGGGCCATTCGGGGAGGGTCGTTAGTCTTCCCAGTTGTGAAATCACATCGATTCATGGCCATCGACACTCCCCTCGCAACACAAAAATGTATTTAAATCAATATATTGTTAAATCTCTAGGCTACAAGAGTCAGTTCTCAAAAGTCTTGTTCAGTATGTGTTTTATGGGGATCACTGTATGAACTTTGTCAAAAACCTGTTGGCCTGGAATGAAGGATGAGTCAACTTTTCTGCAGGAATTGGGAAAAGAAAGAAACGCATCACTGATTTCTGGCATTCAATATTTTGAATATGATAATATTTTCTGAATTCACGCGACGCAGAAGGGTCATAGAGGGGTTCGTGGGGTCAGAGAGGGGTTCTCGCTGGCGACGCAGAGGCGTCAAAGAGGGGTTCGCGGGGTCAGAGAGGGGTTCGCGGGCGTACGCAGAGGCGTCGAAGAGGGGTTCGTGGGGTCAGAGAGGGGTTCACGGGCGACGCAGGAGGGGTCAGAGAAGGGTTCGCTGCGATGCAGAGGGATCAGAGAGGATCGTGGGTCCGGATGGGGGTCTCACGGTGACACAGAAGGGTTAGAGAGGGGTTCGAGGGTCGGAAGAGGGGTTCGAGGGGTCGGAAAGTGACTCCGAGGCGACACAGGGGTCGGAGAGGGGTTCGAGGGGTCGGAGAGGGTTCGAGGTGACACAGGGGTCAGAGAGGGATTCGAGGGGACGCAGAGGCGTCGAGAGGGGTTCGAAGGGTTGGAGAGGGGTTCAGAGGGTCGGAGAGTGGCTCACGAGGCGACACAGGGGTCGGAGAGGGGTTCCAGGGGTCGGAGAGTGGTTCCGAGGCGACATAGGGGGTCAGAGAGGGGTTCCCAGGGAACGGAGAGGGTTCGAGGTGACACAGGGGTCAGAGAGGGGCAGCCCCCAGGGGACGCAGAGGCGTCAAAGAGGGGTTCCGAGGGGTCGGAGGGGTCTCGCGGCGACCGCAGAGGCCGAAGGGGTCTCGGGTTCTAGCAGGCGCACAGGGGTCGGAGAGGGGTTCGAGGCGAGACAGGGGTCGGAGAGGAATTCGAGGCGCACAGGGGTCGGAGAGGGTTCTAGGCGACACACAGGGGTCGGAGAGGGTTCGAGGCGACACAGGGGTCCGGAGAGGGGAGTTCCCAGGGACGGCAGAGGGTCAAAAGGGGTTTTGCGCTGTCGGGAGAGGGGGATCTTCAGGCGACACGGGTCCGGAGAGGGGTTCGAGGGGTCGGAGAGGGGGTCTCGAGGCGACACAGGGGTCCGGAGAGGGGTTCCCGAGGCGCACAGGGGTCGGAGAGGGGTTCGAGGGGTCGGAGAGGGCTCCGAGGTGACACAGGGGTCAGAGAGGGGTTCTGAGGGGACGCAGAGAGGCTCAAAGAGGGGTTCGAGGGTCGGAGAGGGGCTCGCCTGCGAGCGCAGAGGCGCAAGGGGTCGTGGGTTCGAGGGCGGCACAGGGGTCAGAGAGGGTTCCAAGGCGACACAGGGGTCGGAGAGGGGTCTGAGGGGACGCAGAGGGTCAAAGAGGGGTTTGCGCGGTCGGAGAGGGGGTTTCCCAAGGCGACAGACAGGGGTCGGAGAGGGGGTTCCAGGGTCGGAGAGGGATCTCCAGGCTGACAGGGGTCCGGAGAGGGGTCCAGGCACACAGGGGTTGGAGAGGGGTTTGAGGGGTCGGAGAGGGGTTCCCAGGCGACACAGGGGTCGGAAGGGTTCCAGGGTCGGAGAGGGGTTTGAGGCGACACAGGGGTCGGAGAGGGGTTCTCAGGCGACACAGGGGTCGGAGAGGGGTTCTGAGGTGACACAGGGGTCGGAGAGGGGGTTTTAGGTGACACAGGGGTCGGAGAGGGATTCCCAGGGGTCGGAGAGGGGTTCGAGGGGTCGGAGAGGGTTTCAGGCGACGACAGGGGTCGGAGAGGGGTTTGAGGGGTCGGAGAGGGGTTTGAGGGTCCGGAGGAGGTATCTCAGGCGAACACAGGGGTCGGAGAGTTAACTGAACGCAGGCAAAACAAGACAAAAGAGTATCAAAATAAGAGTCCTTGAACTCAGAGACAGGGAATTGTGACACATAATTGCTCTTTTTTCAAGTATGAATATGTGCACTTTTCACATGTTTTAATCAGATATGAACGCAGTGTTGGGTAAATCAGGTTGTGATTGAGCTCTTTCAGTTACAATGGACTAAAACATGGACAATGAAGAACTGAAATATAAAACAAACTAATTATTGTTTTTCATAGTAGTGTACTCATTGTACTATTATTAATCCAGGAGATCAGCAGGACAGTTTTCACATGTTTTACTGTAAACGTTGAGATGTCTAAATATGCAAAATGATGAAATATTTGGTGTAAAGTTTGTTTTGTCAACTAAAATGTTTATAGACTAATATTAGATGCAATTTTATTTAGTGAAAATTGACTAATATGGAAGGAACACTGACTATATTTAAAGAATATTTTTTAATGAAACGCACTTGTTGACAGCCAGGTTTGTTGTTTGCAATGAGCAATAAAGCCGGTTGCCGTTTGTGTTTGAGTTTGCCTGCTGTGTTGGGGCCTGTTGATGTAATTCAACTTAAAAGGTGAAACTAATATATTATATAGACTCATTACATGCAAAGTGAGATATTTCAAGCCTTTATTTGTTATAATTTTGATGATTATGGATTACAGCTTATGAAAACCCCAAATTCAAAATTAGAATATTGTGAAAAGGTTTTCGTATCATATCCATGAGCGCGATACACTGATTCACTTGAGCTTAGGGGCTGATTGAGACACACTCATTTTCATACTTAAGTGAAAATTTCTTAATTAATTTCTCAGCTCTGCCGGGAAGATTAATTGCTCATTTTAAGTGTATTGGATACTCTGTTTTCTCCACTTCATAGAGAAAAATCAAAGAGGGGATAAAAATCACCGCAATGGAGTCCGGGAACGAGCCAAAGAACGGAGGAAGAGCAGTCCAGAGAAAAAGGACAAATGGAAATCAGACGACGCTCTCTGTTCACGCAGCTGGGTGAGTGTGTGTCCCTCGGGCGTCCTCGTCTGTGCACGTCTTCTGCTGTCTGACAGGAGCAGCTGCGGGAGATGTGCACGGACAAATCAATCAGATCCAAAAACTTGTTTTTAAAGAAAATCAGAATGATTCAGTTCGAGTCAATCGACTGTCCAGCGGTGCGAATTCAGTTGCGCTTTCAAAATGCTTTTATCATCATCAATATTAAAAAAAAATATTTACGCCTTAAAATATATTGAATGTAACTCTAGACTTTTGCCTCATTTAGTATACACTGTTCACTGTACGTGACCCGCTGCCCAAACGCTCGTGATTCGTGGATTAACCATCTTAGAGTGAAAATGTATTTTATTTTCTGACGATTTACACATTCAAACGATTCCAGCGAAACATTCCAGCGAAAGTGCGCTGTTATCTATGAACGCTTGTTTTAATCAAGTGCGACTTTTAAATGCGACTTTTAGTAACAATTGCGTGTTATAAAGTCAGAATTGCAGATATAAAGTCGAATTGCGAGATATAAAGTCAGAATTGCAAGATTTAAAGTCAGAATTGCGAAGATATAAAGTCAGAATTGTGAAATAAAGTCAGAATTGCGAAGATTAAAAGTCAGAATTGTGACTTTTTAGCTCACAATTTTGATTTTTTTTTCATAATTCCGAGTTTATATCTCGCAATTCTGACTTTATAACACAATTGCAAGTTTATATGTTGAAATTCTGACATCTGTTCTAAGAATTGTGAGATATAAACTCGCAATTGCGAGTTATCAGGCTAATTCTAAGGGAAAAAAATTTTCCCTTCAGAATAGTTTAAATCTCACAATTCCTGACTTTATATCATGCATTTCTGACTTTATCATCGCAATTGCGACTTTATATGCATTTCTCACTTTATATCATGCATTTCTGACTTTATATCTAGCAATTCTGACTTAATATCTCGGAATTCTGACTTTATATCTCACAATTGCGACTTTATATCTCGAATTTTAACTTTATATCTATAATGTTATTACATTTAATGATTACATGTTTGTGTGTCGGATTACTGACTGTTAGACCTTACTTTATTATATTTTATTTATCCATGCTTGTAATTTGTGCATTTGTTCTTATTTTATCTCTTGTATTTAAAGTGTAATATGGAATTAGCAGTGGTGTTGAAGTACTGAAAGTGGGCTTAAAGTAATAAATGAAAAGCAAAGTTACATTAACATTAATTAACATTGAGACCCAGACAGCACACGGACGGTCTCCACTCATTGTGTAACGCACATCTCTTCCGCAGGTTTTCTCAAATCTTTCCGCTGGACGAGTCGCTGTTCGACAGCTGGCTGGCTCTGTCGGTTCACATCACCGCGGATAACATGCTGAGCCAGTGGTCTCTGTCCGGGGAGAGCGACGACCGTCCGCCAGCCTCCTGCAGGGCGAGGAGAACCTGCTCAGCCTGATGATGGACCACTCCATGAAGTCCACCTGGAAGACTCCTCAGCTGGGACGTGAAGCGAGAGGCGGGCCGCGCAGCCGCAGGAAGTCCGCCTCGCTTCCTCGAACCGGATCCACGGTTGAAGGCAAGGTTTGTGTCCAAACGAGGAGAGCGATTCGCTCTCACCGGCACAGCCGTGAGCCAAGCCAGACCAGACCCGCTCCAACCAGCCATTTCCAAAATGGACTCGTGCCACATTTCCGAGGAGCACGGGTCGTGGGACGGCACTCGGGGATGCGGATTCGCAGGTGGCCTTTGCGTCTACGCCTACCTAGACCAGGCAAGTCCCGCTCCAAGAGTGAGACTTCGCTGTTGAACAGCACATCTGCACCGGACACCGAGACGGATGGGTATTTCTCCGACGCAGAACAGAGCGACACTGAATTTCGTGTCGTCCAGGCGAAAGTTACGCTTGCCCCAACTGCATGCTGGGAAGGAGCAAGTGGTGCGGCGAAGCGTGCTCGCCTCCTAGATTCCTGGATGTCGCTTTAGTGTCGTCATGTCATCGATGCATTCGCTTCCAGACCCTTATCCAGTTCTTATCCTGTGTTTTATCTGTCAGAGTATATCAGCCAGTCGCAGACATTTATGCAACCATAACCATTTGTGCTTGACAAAACAACGAGGAACAAGAAGTGTGAACACTGTTGGATGTGCTCCTTTTGCGGAAGCAATAGGGTCTGTCCTGGAACTGGGACAATGACGTGGGCATTATAACGTCTGTTCAGGTTGTGTTTGTTTTGAATGAACATGTATGTTGTGCGTCTTCAGAGGATGTGGCTACTTTAAAATGATTTACAAGAGAAAATATGACAAATAAGCACAAATAGCCGTTGGGGAATGTAGCACACGTCATATCCATTCGCTTTGGCTAGTGTAGACGTACCAGCATCACAGGCTGTGTGTTGTGCCAGTGGACAGATCTGAGCACAGTTGGGTCAGTCCACTCTAAGTGGTCCTAAAGAGCTTGGTTGCTTGGCCATTTTTATTTCCCCCAGACTTCCATTAACTAGCTTTGTGAGCTTAAACTCATTTTTACAGCCAATTGAGTTGCATATGTGAATATTTAAGCAAAGTCTCTTAAGGTGGCGTTCTGCACGATAAACCATTTGGGAGCGTCACAGTTTCGTCACACACAGTGTCGGCAGAACAACCATCGTCAGAAGGCACGCTTTTAAACGCAGATGTTTATGGTTGCAAGCCATTAAACGGACAGATGGGACTGATGAAACCTGACGATTACCCTACTCTACTAATAAAGCATGGATCTGACATCAAGTCAAGTATATTTATATAGCGCTTTTCACAATATAGATTGCATCAAAGCAGCTTCACAGTATCAAACAAAACAATAACAATATTCGTTTCTTAGTGGAAAATCAAGAGTCTTACTGATTGGTTAATTGATTCTGAATATCCCCAACTGAGCAAGCCAATGGCAACAGTGGCAAGGAACCGAAAACTCCTTCAAGTGACCCAAGTAAAGTAAAACAATAGATCTACAGAATATTCACATATCAGCCCTATTACCACAAGATATTTAAACCGTAAACATTTTTATCTCACAATTCATACTTTTTCTCGTAATTGGGAGTTTTCAATCACAATTCAGAAAAAAAGGAACATGAACTCGCCGTCCTGAGGGGAAAAAGTCAGAATATTGAGTTTTATAAACTCAGAATTGCAAGAAAAAATATAATCGTGAAATATTAACTTGGAATTGCGTTTTAATTGTTTATTCTGTGGCTTCCATCGACTGCTACCCTTTATTTCTTGTAATACGGCACAGGAACATAGTGTCGGCCACAACCGGTACACATGGATTTCACACGGCCCGGATGTGGGCCGAACACTATGTTTACTATGCCGAGACTATTTCCTGCCACCAGCTCCGCCCACAAAACACCCAATTGGTCTACACATCTACAATAGGTACAACATGACAGCTGAGACCCTTCCTAACAGAACCGGACTGTGAAGTTGACCCTGAGCGGTCGTGATCATTGCATTTGGGCAAGAATGTATCAAATGTTTACATGTTTGTGTATTTTGTAATGTACTCTACTCTAAAGAACAGTTTTAGTTTCTAGCAACATCTCGAGTCAATACTGAGATTTCCGTAAACGTCTGTAACACAAACACCAAATGATAATTTCTCAATACCAATACATAGAGGTAATCGCATTAGAAATGGCCGGGCGACCTCCACTGGACCACTTGTGACGCCGTGACCCTGTTACATCGAAAGAGAATGTCTTACTTTTTTCTTACTTTTTGTGAGATTCAAACTTGTTTTGGTCCAGAAAAAAAAAACTGTTGTCATTCTCCATTAAAGCGTGCCTTCAGTAGGTCTACACCCCATCCCCAAATCAAGCTAATAATCCACGTTTAATAATTAACACGATGAAGGCAATCAGAAAATGGTCCGCAAGCTCGAATGAAAGGTGCCTAGAAAACAGCATCCCACAATCACCAATCCTGCTGTTCCTAAACCAACGTCAGCCGGTGCGTTCTTTAGTTCGTGACGTCTCGTGAATCAGCTCATGGTGTTTATCTCAGGGTTAAAGAGAAGAAGTGATCGCAATCATGTGAAGAGAGTAAACCTGTACATTCACCAACAACACCGTGTTTCTTTGGCAAGTGTGTTGAGAGGATCTGATGGGAATGAGGAAACACCGAGTTTCACTTTTTTAATTATTGTATGATGATGCCAAAGAAAAGCACGTCAGCAGATGCTCTGAGGTGGATGTAAACACTGTGTCCTGATCTCCTGAAGGTCTCAACCCGCACTGATGTCCACCCGTACACTCCTGGATCGCATCATCAGTCCAACACACACACGGACGCTCGGTCCTGAAATGTTTTGTCTGTGAGACAAAACCAGACTGAGTGTGTGTTCTCTCCGCACACCTGAGGGATTCACCCCACTGGACTCTTCTGTCCTCATATACTCAGAGTCGTTCCAAACCCGTATCTAAAAGTAAAAGGGTCCAAACAGAAGCGCTACATTCCAGTTAAACCTTCCCTTCCACCATTAGAGCTTCAGACGCTTGAGTTCCAGTGGTGCTGTGTCTTCTGATCGAACAAACAAGTGGTTGTCATTAGGTGAACCTCAGAAGTCATACAGGGTTTGGGAGCGGCTCCACGTGAGAAGAACCAACTCCTCGGTTCTGACTCTTGCATTGACTTACAGGAGGAGTTCAGCTCAGAGTCACATGATCATCTACTCTCCTCCATCGTCATCTGAGATGATCACGTCTGTCTGTCTTCAGTGAAATGAAGGTTTGTGAGGAACACACTCCAGGATGTTTGTCCATATAGTGTCCTTCAATGGGGTCAACGGGTCGAAGGTCAGATGTGAAGTTTCAGCTTCAAAGTCTCGACATCACCCAGCCGAAGAATAAGAGTAACTGATCTAGACAAACACAGCGACATTTACAACAAAATACACATTTATCAGGCTTTAACCACTAATGCCTGGTCTGTCTGAGAGCTTTTGAGACTGCAGATGAAACTCACATACTACCTTTGACTGTTGACCCCATTGAAGACACCATCTCGGAGTGTGTCCTCACAAACCTTCATTTCCACTGAAGACACATATGATCATCTCAGATGACGAGGAGATTAGATGATCATGAATGTGACCTCTGAGGTGAACTCCTTCTCTAACCCATGTCTTGACCCCAGACCGTGACCTGTACAGATCTCATGTATCTCAGCTGCTTTAATAGGAACTAATGCATAGATGCTCGTGTCATGTGCCGTTCTCTGGTTCAGTCACTGAAAATTGTGCCTTTAGTGAAATAGTTTGAGCCGGCTGCAAGAGTTCACGCTTCATCACGCTCTAACATATATCTCCGTAACCTCTGTACGTGTGAATCTGCTTCTGTGCGAATCATTTCCTCCCAAAATGCCACAGTAGATCTCGTTCGTTGGCAGATCTGGTGTTATTGCAGCTATCCACGTCGACATCTTTGCACTTATTCTTCTTTTTTGTCTCTATTTCTGGCGCGTTCTTATACGGCCGACTGCTGATTACTAAGACCCGACGAGGGATGTGCGATACTCACCAAAAATTATAATATTTCCTGCTAAGAACAATTAGATGTTGCGCCGAGCGCAACCTCCCGTCGCTCTCTTAAATCAACACTGAGTGCAGTTAACTCAGTTGCCGTTCATCGGCCACTAGAGGCTCTGAAGAGAGTCAATCCCATAAACCCGCATGTTAAAAGGCCAGACTTTACAGCAGAAAACATGTTTACAGTCTGGTGTTCAAAAGTGGGTTTGGTCTATATCGCTAATATTGCCTTTCATGACGACTGTGACGGGGTGAATATTTTTATAACTCGTCCATTTAAATTTTATTAAGCCTTAAAGTTCTGCATAATTAGGGGCGTGGCCACTTTAGTGACAGCTGGATTGCCGCCATCTACTATCCGTTTGTCTGCTAGGGCCACGTCACCTGATGCACGTCTCCGTCTTACTGCAGGTGTCGACGCAGTGGCTAAGATCGACGGCGCCGGCTGCGCCCACCTTGGGCTTCAGAAAGCGCTCGTCCAAAAGCGACGCCATCAGTACGTCCATACTTTATCAGTTATGGCTTCAGGCCCAATCAGGGACAGGCGACTCTCAAAACGTTAATATTCTGGTAGTTTGCAGTGAGTTTAGTGTTTTAAAAAAAACCTTTTGGATGTAAAAAAGAATAAAAATGAAATACTTTAAAATATGAAACTAAAACCCAGAGTGAGGAGTTAATGAGTGAGTCACTGAATCATTCACTCAACTCACGAATGTCTTGAACAGACATTACTGTGTCTAAGATGTATAAAATCATTCACATTTGCAGTCGTGCTGATATTGGGGAAAACGGCACACTTGCTCATGTGACTTTGCTTAACTCTGTCATATGATATAAATATAAAAGATGAAGAGCTATACAGAGCATTTCCTGCCTTTGAGTTTCGGGGTAAATCTTAACTCAGTTGTCTCTAGACAGTGTTTGGTGCGAGTGACACACTCAATAACCGTCAGCACACACACTGATAAACACACCCGCAGACGACACATCGCACACCCTGTCCTTCCGCTGAGTGGATTCCTCCTCATCCATGGAGGAACGTTACACATCAGGCCTCACGATAATCAGTGCTCCTCAGCCACACCGTTGAATCTGGCTGAAGACGAGTCCCTGTATTTCATCCACACAAACACAGTATATTTCGCATAAGAGAAAGAAGCAATTTTTAATTTTTCTGCATTTTCCACCGCCAGATATCCGTCAGTGTTGTGGTTTCTGGACATCTATGTGTCCACCTGTATCTGTGTCGCTGGCGTATCGAAGCGTGTGTACTGGTGACACAGATGGTAAACCGAGCGCGGAGAGGTGAAGCACTAGCCGTCTTTAGGCAATTCTATCACATCTACATCCGCTGCTCCACACGGTTCCGATATGATGAAATGAATGTTGCTGGAGTTTATCCTTCTATGTTCTTTGTTTCAAAGAACGTTGTGCCATGTGTTAATAGCAGAGAAAACTATTGAACATATTAAAAAAAGAGCTATTTTAAATTATTTTACTTTTTTTGTTTGTTTTTTTGCTATATTTATTTTCTTGTATTGGAAATCTTTATAGAAGGAGAAAAAAAAGACAAGTATTTTTCATCAGTGCAAAAACCTATTTTTCCGTTTTGTACATTTTCCATGTTAAGCAGTCTTTAGAGCAATATAATGTTCATGTGACTGTATGTGCATGCTGTGTGTGATGCCTTAATAACAGCCCGTCCCATCATCGCCAGCGCTCGGCTGTGCTTGACCTGTGCACTCAATAAAGCTGTGCTTTCTGTCCTCTCGTCTCTGTGTGTGTGTGCGCATCAACACCGGCAGAAACACACATCTCTGTCTCTGTGTATACACACCAGCACACACACATCTCTGCAGAACTGGAGCTTTCAGATTAAATCATTTCACCCAGTGCTGGTGGCGACAGGTCCCTGTCAGGCACATATCTGCTAAAAGCTGTGTACACTCGGAAATCAGGATTCAAGTTCACATTTAAATTTATGCTCACATTTAACGATAAAATGTAGAACCACCTGAAAGCACTCGGACTCCCTGTGGATGTAAATCTGACAGTTTGCCCCGCGTTTATTCTTATTTGATATATTTATACGCTTTATATTTCTCACTGTAAATCACCTGTGAATCAACTACAGTGTTATATTGTGAATGTATCTATAAATAACTTTAAGAATATTTAACAAAGTTATTTACAGATAGAAATATAGAGGAATTTGAAAAGAAAAAATGCATAAGTAAAAACAAAATTGTAGATGTATATACACTGTAAAAAAATATTTTCATGATTTATCACAACCTTTTTCCTTTAGTCAAATCAACTTAATGTGGTTCAAATAACGTAATATTTTGGGATTCTGTTGATTAAACTAAAATTTCAATGAACTCAAAATTAAGGCAACCAGGTAATAACCAGGTTTTACAGTGCACACACGTATGTACACACGAAAACACACTATTCAAGCATACACAGCATCACTCAATGTGTTTTCTAATCATCATCACGGCTTTTGTTTATTATTAAAGTGCTACAATCAGATCGTTCTCCTCGTTTTGCCTGGAGCACACCGTGACCGTACACAAGACCGTCTATCCTAGATCACTCTGGCCTAGAGCACCCGCTACTGCTCCTGTGTCCAGCTAGAATGAGGCGCATTGCCGGGGAATTCCAGGTGCTCCTATAGAGCTGTAAGTTCCGCCCATGAGTAACCTCGAAGTGGACCTCTAGGTTGAAAAGCGTCAATGCAAGTGAATGAGAGAAAATAATTCATCTCCTGATCTCGTTTGAATTGTGCCATGAATGTAACATATGTTGCTCTGTGAATTTTTATATAATTTCTGATGTAACAGTTGCTGACAGTTTATTGTATGATTCTTTGGCTAGCAGTTGTGGAATAGACATAACGAGAAGACTACATGTCCCATATGTGATGTTGCTGCTTACACATTTTCCCTCTCACAAATCACGGTTTTCACCACGTTCAACTAGTCAGCTTCTCCCCCTGAAAGAAGGTGGTGAAGTGCACCAAAAGTCACAGGCATGTTTAGCGGTATCCTGTGTGTTAGTGGGGGTGATGTATATCAAAACGCTGATAAGAGTTGTAGTTGACAAAGGTGCTCTCACACAAAGCTCAAGTATGAAAATGTCTACAAGCTAAATTGTAGCACTCTTTACACGAAACATTATATAAAAAATTCACAGACAACATATGTTACATTCATTGCAAAATTCAAACGGGATTAGAAATAATTATTTTCTCTCATTCACTTGCACTGACGGTTTTTCAACCTCAGAGGTCCAGCGGGGTTAGCTGAAGGGGCGGGACTTACCAGCTTATACATTGAATATGTACAGTGGATAACTGGATGTCGAGGAGGTTGGGGAGGATGCCTACTGCACAAATGCCCTTTCTAGCTACAGCTGCTCATAATCCTGTAGTGGACTCTCCTGCGCACCCATGGACAGGTGATGGGGCCGCGCTGGAGGAGCTGAGGCGTGGAGAAATGTCTCCAGGCGTGTTCTGTGTTTGATATGAATAAAATTGCATATCTGGAAATGCAGATTCACACAGGAAAGCTTGAATCAAAAAGACAGGCAACTCTCATGGCTACCATGCAAATATTTCTCTGGCTCAACGAGTTTCCAAAAGTCCTGATTAGCTTTTAAATCTCCATGTCAACCGCTCTAGAAAGCAAGTTAAAAGCATCACTTAGTTTCTCAGAAATGTGGCAAAACGTCCACTTGCATGAAAGGATTTGTAATGAATGGCAAATATCTATACAAAATATCTTTTTAACATGTACATTTTCTTTATCGTCCCAATTTGGATTTTAATACTGTAATATCCTGGACAAATGGTTTCTGCACCCCAAGATTAGGATTGCCTATCAGACAGAATCTTGCACTCTTTCTTTAGTATTTCTGTATATTTTCTTAATATTATATATATTTGTATGTGTATTTCTATTCTCGGTTGTGATTTTAGACAGCATTGTGTGTGTGAGTGTGTGTGTGAGCCTGTGTGTGTGTGTGCGCGTGTGCGTGTGCGCGTGCGCGTGTGCGTGCTGTGTGTGTGAGAAAGAGAGAGAACGGGACTTTGATTTTGGCCCGCTGATGTGACGTCATAAGCAGCGCCACACTCCAGCTTCTGTTGTGGTTCACCCAAAGAAAGGTTTGCGGTTTTACGCATTTAAAGTTTAAGTAAATGGAAGCTGTTCTATCAATTTAATCGTTTTTACAAGCTATGTAAAATAAATAAATAAATATTAAATGTAACAATGTATGCCTCATGTAACATTTGTGAACGTTATTTTTCGTGAATCATGTAACTTATCTATGCATGAGTAACAGAAAAAAGTGCGTCTCATTTGGCTCTCGATATAGCATATCAGTTTATCGTAAACATGAATTAGCTCAATGGCAAGTAGTGATGAGAAGAAATTGATCTTTTTCGTCCAGTCAAATTGAACCAAATGATTCACACAAAAAAATGATTCAGTGATTAGAATCGCTGGATCACTGCACGTTGAAGAATCTTTTTCTTTTGCATGCTGAAGAATCCCGCTCTTCAAACCCGTGTAATGCAACTCAATAATGACAACGTTTACCAACCAACTGAAAATGTTTTCATGGAAGTGTAATCTATTAAATGTAAACAACAAAATAAATAAATACCATATAACTAAATCCAAAGTGTCCAATTTATAATTTGTGTTCTTTTTTATTAATTTGTAGTGCTAGTTCTGTTTTTTTGTCTAATCAGTATGTCCAGTAAGTCCAGTATGCTGACTACTGAACTATAGAGAGCTGACATGATAACACCCTAAAGTATAATTTGGAATTATTCTTCATTCTGACCTTAGATGAAAGAGTTGAGAATTGCAGAAAGACTCCAGGAGAAGCGACTTAGACTCTACATGTGACCTGGGCAACGTCAAGATGGCCGTCGATTAAGAGAGGAGAGTGAAGACATGAGGATTGAAGTGAAGCAAGAAGAGACTGAGGAACAAGCAGGTTGGGTAATTCTCAGGTGTTCGTACCCTGTCTTCCTCTTGCAGCTTTCTCTATTTTCCTTTTTTGAAAGTCCTGATTTAAACTAAGTGACCAATCACAGAGCTTGTGTTATTCTGCACCTCTGGCCGAAACGTTTGTTGAGACCAGGGCCGAGACATTCTGCTATGCTAACCTCCCGTCCGACACCTAAATCAAAAAACGAAGACCTAAAACAGTAGAGTTTAGGCTGTTTACACGAAACGATTTTGAAGAGAAAACGCAAAGTGGGCGTTCGCGTTATCACTTTATTATTCTCCGTTTATACGAGTGTTTTGGGTGGGAAATCTGTGTGTATATGGTGATGCAGAAGTGTGTGAAATTCAATGTAGTATGCACTCTCAGGCGGCTAGGTGGCGATGCTGGAGCACTGCCACACAACAGCACGAAACCTCCACGCGCCTGCGACAGACCTCCATCTGTCTCAGCAGACTTTTGGCGCGTTCTACCCTCTACACGGGAAGACGGCGGTGGAGCGTTGTAAGGTGCCCACTCTGGAGGGTAGTTTCACCTTCTCAAGTTCCCCAAGAGCGCTCAGGGTCGGCGTGCTGAGCGAAAGGCACCTAGCGATATGGACAAAACGAGGAAGTTTTCGAAACTCCGGCGCAGAGGCGCTCTGTCGGCTTATGATTGGGTGTCACCAGGGCAGGGGCAGTACTCCTCTCCCTGATTCGTCAGCCCACCGCTGGTAACACTCCGGCACGCACGCCCTGCATGTTGGTGAACGGTCGACGTGATCACGCGTTTTCATGTGGACAAGAGATCAATTTTAGACGCGCAGATAAAACGCTGGTGTGGACGGGAGATACTCGTATCGTCGTGAATTACTCAGCTTCTAAATGAAAACGCAGTAGTGTGGGCGGGGGTCTAAACACAGGAGTCAAGAAAGATAAGGAAAATCTGAGAGCGACTTTGTGATTGTAATCCTAGCAAAAGCAGTTGAATGAAATAAAATTTAATATTTTCATTTATATGAGAATTATTATTTAAAAAAATTCATTTTAATAATTTGAATTTGTAAAATGGATCGATTACCACAAACTGCAAAATGTGAGTAACATCTTGCATTTCAAATCTAGCCTTTTGCAGGAAATGAAACGGTGCTACTGGCATTTGGATGTATATGAATTTTGACAATTAATGCTTGTGAAAACGTTTTATGGCTTAGTGCGATTATGAACTTGCAAAGGCTGTGAATTAGAACATGTATAGTTTGATGCACCGTGTTTCAGAGTGAAGCACTCTCCATGTGCAGAGGATCCAGTGTGTTCAGTGTCTCAGCAAAAGTCAAGATGTCACAAACTGGAAAAACAATGTCCACCCAAAAAGTGACTATCAGAGACTATCTTGGTATCTTGGCTAAACATGCCAGATGAATTCGGAATCAAAACTCGGCTCCACTTCATCTGAGTCTGAGCCATGATCTGAGGGTCCACGCCAGAATTAGGGATTCAGCGCCGATCCTACAGGTCTTGAGATCTGAAAAAATTCTCTTGAATCTCAACCAACAGTACACCATTTTGAAATTTGTCAGAAATTGCTATATCTTTTAACATATTGCCACAAAATTTGGCAGAGATTCCTCTGGAACACATGTCCTGATGGTACCTGAGAATTTTTGAACACAGCGCCACCTACTGTTCCCAGAGATACAAGGATTTTTGCAAAAACTCTTATAACTGTAAAGACAAACCGTCGATTTTTATTTTTTCTCTATGTCAAATGTTCCTTGGTTTATGCAGCATTCTCATGATATCTCATTTTCCATCAATGTGCCTGTCTGCCATATTGAAATAAATGAAAAACTGTCACTCCTTCTACAAATTTAGCCCAATATTCACTAAAATCTTATCAGATGATCTTTGGGCCAAGCTGCACTTAAACGACTGACTGGATTTCTCACACTTGCTACCGATTCTGGAGACATACGAAGCCCGACCCTGCCTGTGTTTGTTGTCTTATGCTAATTAGCATAGCATGTTAATTCCAGTGTGTGGCTTTCATTTAATATTAGCGTAGTAGATGCCATCAGTTAATTTTAAATTCAGAGCCATAGAGCCAGAGAACTGTTCTTCAAATCGTTCAAAGCTTTGTGTGTAATTAGAGTAAATTTTAAAATTCAGATAAAAAAAACCTGAATAAGCGTTTAGTGATCAAATATATATTTCTTGCATCTACTATGCAGTCTAGCCTCTGCATTTTTAGCCAACCACAGCATATTTATTTGACTCTCCCAACATCACTACAGGTACAAGGAAGCTGGTTCTAGCAAAAAATGTTGAAAAACAAACTGTTCAAACAGCCGGGATTCTTCATCTTGTCGAGAGAACCGCATTTACAGTACATACATCGAGTGAAGCGTCTAGATTTAGAGGTATTGTTTTTTGGCAGAATTTAATTGAAGAACATACTAGTTATCCTGTGTTTTATATATACACTCTGCTATCTCTCTAGAGAGTTAGGAAAGTTTTGTCAGGTTGTGAAGAAATACAAAACTGGGTTTTATTAGCATAAGAGTTGCAGTGTTACTATCTCTCAAATGCTTCAGATTGGTCTGATGGGGTTTTCTTCCTTCAATCTATAGAATTTCTATTTGTTCAATCTTTGATTGTTCTTTAATTTTATGGTGAAATTCCTGACTGATGAGGTAAATTGAGTAAGACTGACACTTTTACACTAGGCTGTCTCAACCAAAGAAATCCTTAACCGACCAAGGTCTTGTCCTGCACGACGGTAGTGACTAAAAAAAAAAAACAGATGTTTCAATTTGAACATTTTTTAAACAATTGTCATAGAGCATTTATAAAACAACAACGAAAAAACATGGAAAATAAATAAAACTATAATAATAATACAAATTCTTTGAAAATTAAGTGATTTGTTTCAGACTGCAAGTGAGGGAGCTCTGTCCTTGGTTCTATAGTGGACGGTCACGAGTCGCGCACCTGTGATACACAACACACGCTACAAAATAATGTAACTGCTATCTGCCACTTAATGAAAAATCCTAACAAAAGCTCTCGTTTATACAGGCTGTATTCTTTTTACTTACAAAGCTATGGGTTAACTTTTGTACCAGCCGATACTGTTACAGCGTACTTAAAACAACAGACAAAATAGCCTAAAAACTATCTGAAATCTCAGGCTGTGTTGTCAAGATGGCATATAAGTTTAATTTCGTTTTGTTACATTACTTAGGCTACTTTCAAATGAGTTAAGTGTACAGATAAAAGCCTATTAAGAAAACAATCTATTGAGTCAGTATGATAAAGCCGTTAAAAGAGCTGCTCACGTCTTTGCGCGCTCAAGTTTGATTTCAAATAGGGCACGCGAATGTGCAGCGCTCATAATGGAACAGCAGCGGTCGCACCATCGACCTGCTCCACAAACATGTTAGCCAGACAAAAGATTTCAGATTTCTTGGACATTCTGTACGACTAAAGTCGCAGTGAACTGAATGGAATACAGCAAAACCACCTACGGTACATCCTTTATCAGCGGAGCAGCAGCAACAGCCAGGTAGGTGCGGTTTCCGAGTGTGTTATGTGTGTGCGCTAAACTGTGGCGCAGTTACAAGAAATAGCCTAAAAGCATTTAAAGTCGGGGATAAAACGTAGGCTAATTATATTTAGAATACAGTAATAAATAACTGCTTTATAAAGGAATAAATATCAGGGAGTAAATCATTGAAAATGTATTTCTCTTGGCAAAAAAAAATAAAAAATGCGACTGGTCAACCAATAGAATTTCAGTCGACCAAGACAGCATCTGGAATGATTAGTGGACTAAACGACTAAAGTTGACAGCCCTATTTTACACGCTAGAAAAGAACTTCCAATATTAGTTTGGTGCCACTTTGTGAAACTTATACTTAACCAGCTGTCTTGTGTGAGGAAAGTTAAATAATTTACAGTGTATAGGATTTAAAATACCTTGTTATAGGAGACTATATATATATATATATATATATATATATATATATATATATATATATATATATTTTGTGCCCTTAAACATGGGTTTAAATGTATTTGTTTGTTTTGCCTTAGATCTGATGGCGCTGAAAGAGGAGAGTCAAGAACTGAATGGAAATTCATCATGAATTCATTACTGGAGAAAAATCCTTTAGTTGCTCACAGACTGACAAGACTTTCACAAGAAAGAGCTCAAAAGGCCACAAATATAAGCTGTTTCACATGCCAACAGTGTGGAAAAAGACTTCAACAGGAAATCAAACTTTAACTCTCACATGAGAATTCACACCGGAGAGAGGCCGTACACATGCCCTCAATGTGGAATAAGATTCACTCGAGAAAGTGATCCTTGACCGGCATATCAGGATTCACTCCGGAGAGAAGCCCTTCTCCTGTGAACTCTGCGGATACAGGTGACATTAGGAAAGGATGCCTTAAAAACCACATGAGGATTCATTCCGGAGAGAAGCCTTACATCTGCAATCTGTGTGGAAACAGTTTCCTTCGGAGAGGAAGCCTTGAAAGCCACATGAGGATTCACACTGGAGAGAAGCCGTTCACCTGCCCTCAGTGTGGAAGGGGTTTTACACACAAACCAACTTTTAATTCCCACATGAGAGTTCACACTGGAGAAAGGCCTTACATATGTCCTCAGTGTGGCAAGAGTTTCACTGAAAAAGGAAACCTTAAAAAACACGTGAGAGTTCACACTGGAGAGAAGCCGTTCACCTGCCAACACTGTGGATGTGGATTCACTAATAAAGGAAACCTTAGAAACACGAGATCATTCACACCGGAGAGAAGCCGTTCACATGTGGGCAGTGTGGGAAGAGTTTCCGGACATAAAGTATTCCTTAATTCACACATGAAGATTCACATGTTGTGACCAATGTAATAAATAATATCCATATATTGCCACTCACATACACAGATACACCTGAAACATCATGCTTATGTGAGACTTATTTTAGTACTTTGTGTAGAAAGTGTTTAGAATAGCACTAGAAAATGCATATTTGTGAATTGCGTTCTTGCCTCAACTGAATTTGGGCCAAATCTGATTCTTCGCCTTCATGACCACTTAGAATAGAATAAATCTTTATTGTCCACCGGGGTGGAAATTTTTCTTTCCACTTCTTTCACACTTGAGAGTAGGGTTGGGTATCGGTTGGGTTTTATCCGATACCAGTAACTACTTGGTGTTTTTTAAACGATATGATCTCTATATAAAGGCTAGATATCTCGTCCACGCTGCCGGCCAATGGAGGTCGACGTCTGCACCTGGCGGCCATCTTGTCACAGGCAGCTCGCTCACTCGTAACATTGTGTTAATGGTACATGTACTATTTAAATAACTATAACTTGCTCAATTTTCAACCGATTTTCAAACGGTTTGGTTTGTTATAAACGTCAGAGATGTAGTTATGACACAGCATACTTATGAGTAATAAGTGTATGAATAAATAATCATCCAGATAATTATAGCCACGTTAATAACGTTTTAAGAAAACCAACCCGTTTGTAAATCCGTCAAGATTTCAACGAGATAAGAGTATTTGTGTTCGTGCTGATCTACTCATCTCACATCAGCTTACCTGTGACAAGATGGCCGCGATGATGACGATGGAAACTCCGCCTTAAAACATCTAGCCTTTATATAGATATCTATGTTCAATTCAATGCATCAATTCTTTGATTTAACCAACTTTCAGAAACACATAAAAAGTCCCAATTCGAGTCGGGTTAAGAAGTTATGTAATCGGTCTATTTTTGGTAGATTACTCTGCCACGCAAAGATTTTACCCCAACTGGTTTTAAAGTCCCCCTCCGATCAGTATTTTGATCTATTTTATAAACATTCCCAGTGGTCTTCAGGAATTATGATTATGCCATTTTTAGCCAAAAATCACAAAACCTGTGCCGTTTTATGGCACTTCACTTCAGCAGAGCGGCAGTAGCTCATTAGCAATTCACCTCTGGTTTGTGGGCGGAGCCGTTGGCACGGAGACAACCCTCCCCTCCCCGTTGCTGAGAGCTCTCAGTCTTTCCCGGTAGCTTACACTTACAAATTATAAGCAACTCAATCAAATGTTGTATTAATTTATTAGTTGTTGAGTCTTAAGTTCAGGCTATTGCTGTCTGATTCTGTTAGTTCACCTCACCTCCTGATCCGAGACATTCTTTCCTTTGCAACTTCATATTATCAGGTTTGTTCTCCTCCTCTCGTGTCTCGATACGTTAGCTGTCGACTCGTCAGTGTCTGACTCTGATCTGTCT
>JAQIUQ010004877.1:0-163015 GCA_030378365.1 Hybognathus amarus
CCAATGTGTACTGAGCTCAGTACATATTGTTTCTGTATTTTTACTTTTTAGGTTTGTTATTTTTTACATTAAAAAAAAACACAAAAAAAAAAAAAAACACATTCTGTTTGATTTTAGAAAGCTTGTTTCCTCACAGGCACCTCAATTGTGTAACACCAGTCCCCATCAGTCTATGGTTTAAGATTGAAGTCCCCACTGGGATGGAGAAAACATGTACACACAGACACAGGAAGTAGCGGACACAGCCGCTTCTTGAGACTTATTGGGTTTTGCCATAATGGTTTTTCTTCTGTACAAACTGTATATTGTATCCCCTCTATCCCTAAAACTAGCATTTGTCCAAAATGTCAGGTTTTACAGACACATGCACACACACACGCGCAATATCCACCTTGTCCAAATCAAAAATAATTTCTTATTTTAAACCTGTTAATAAACAGTTCATTCTAGATTTAAGAATTTTCAGCAAGAATTCAGTGCTATTGTGACCTTTGTGCGAAGAAGATGTCTTCAAAATAATGCAAAACATGAATAATAGACTTTTGTGAGTGTGTTGTTAGAATTCATGCTTTAAAAAAAGGAAAAGAGAAATAAATGGATTAAAAAAATTCTCAGTATTAATTTGTATCAATTTTGGAATTTTATCATTTATTTATTGTAAAACAATGTAAAAAATACTAGTTAAATTAGAAATATACACTACCAAATTGGAAAGGTTTAGGTGATAAGGTGTATGTTTTTAAAAGAAGTCTCTTCTGCTCACCAAGAGCTGCAATTTTTTGATAAAAAATACACAAAAAACACAGTAATATTGTGAAATATTATGACAATTAAAATGACTTTTATGTTAATATATATGTAAAATGTAATTTATTCCTCTGAAAAAAGCTGAATTTTCAAGCATAATTACTCCAGTCTTCAGTGTCACATGATCCTTCACAAATCACTCTAATATGATGATTTTATGCTCCAAAAACGTGTATGATTATTATCCATGTTGAAAACAGTTTTTTACATTTTATATTTAGGAATTCTTGATGAATGGAAAGTTAAAGGAACAGCTTTTATTGAAATGGAAAGCTTTTGTTAACATTATAACATTACCTTTTACAGAAGTTTGAGGTAAGTAAGAATTTGTATCTTATTTTGGGGAAATGATAAATATGATATCTATCTATTCGCTAGAAGAATAAATTCTTATTGATCAAAAGTTACAGTTAAAGACATTTATAATGTTACAAAGATTCTGAATTAGAATGAATGCTGTTCTTTGAACTTTCTCTCAGTCGAAGAATCCTGAAATAAAAATGTAAAAACTGTTTTCAACATGGATAATAATCATACATGTTTTTCGAGACATGAAGTAAATATTAGAGTGATTTGTGAAGGATCATGTGAGCACTGAAGACTGGAGTAATGATGCTGAAAATTCAGCTTTTTTCAGAAAGGAATAAATTACATTTTAATATATATTAACATAAAAAAGTCATTTTAAATTGTTCATAATATTTCACAATATTACTGTGTTTTTTGTGTATTTTTTATCAAACATTGCATCTCAGTGCAATTTCTTTAAAAAATAAAATATCTACGACCCTAAAATTTTAACAAATCATATAATTAAAAATAAAATATAAGCATTTTTATTGTCGGCTTAGACTTTTAGACGTGACGCAATCTTTGGTGGATAAACTCGGTGTATTTGTGCTTTTGCGTCTGTGCCTTGCGTGCATATGTCGTATTTTCCTGATAATAATGTGTATTAGGGATTGTGCTTAAAGCTGCTGCTTGAGTGTTTTCCAAGTGAGGCAGATGGTGTGTGTGTGTGTGGGTTTAGGGGGTTTGAAGGGCTTCAGTTCTACATGAAGTCAGGAGGTGCGATTGACCCATTTTCCTCCCCAGTGGAATCCAGACATGTGGAAACACACGCACACATTTGGGGTTTTGTATGTGTCACCTTTTCCCTCCCCGTTTCCTACATCATCATTGATTCCCCTACAGGAAGCGACACGTGTGCGTCTTTTGCTCTCAGCACTGTGAAAGTGAACAAAGGAAGCCTCAGAGTGCAGTGGAGGAATCAAATCTGGATAGGAGACGGGGAGGTAGCACGGATGAGGGGGTCTGCAACCACTCTCTCTCCTAATGATGTGATGTGATGTGACAAGCGTGGTGCTCATGGGGGCAGAGTTACCAATAGCGATTCCCAGACACACCCCATCTGTGGCAGTCTCCCATGCACAGCATCCATATTTAATGCAACTTTTACTTAGTGCAGTTCAACTGCCCAGCCACACTCTCTCTCTCTCTCTCTATCTCTCTCTCTTTCTTTCTTTCGCGTTCTCGTAGTTATATTTTCAGAAGTGAGATACATTATACATTTATGGGCTCTAGGTTATAATTATTGAGTTTATGGTAAAGTTTTCCAGCCTGCTGGGGAGAAGAGAGGCCTTTAGGAGCTATCATGCAGTTATTGTAGAGTTATTGTAATCTGGACTTTTTTTGTACCACTTTTGTTATAGCCAGAACAGATGTTAACAGTTTTCTGCTCAGTCCAACGATTAGGCTATTTCTCCGCACGCTTCGGAAAGCGGCTTACTGCTTACTGGGCTGACAGCTTTGAAGTGTGAGAGAGTGGGAAATTGTTTTAAAGGGCGGGTTTTCTGCTCTTTTTCTTTGCATGAGTATGTGTTTATGGGGTGCAGATGTGGCATGTATCTGGTTGTTCTTTCTTAAAAGTCTTATTTTTCATAAATTTCACCTTTATTGTAGCCATTATATCCCTAAACGGGGGACGAATGACTTCCTGAGTCTATGAACACTCCTCAGAATGACGTTGTAACTCAGATTGGCGTTGATTTGGTTAAATATATTGTGATTTGGTTAAAGTACGCTCACGTATTGAAGATGGCGCCATCCTTTATGGGCGAAACGACGGCATACCAAAAGGTGGATAACATCAACGGTGGATACACGTAAATAATGATGTTGAAACTGCAGTATCAGTAAGCAAAATCAGAACAGAAAACCGAATGAATAAAATAAACAAATCTTCAACACACGGACATGATAAAGGTTTCTGAATGATAATTTGCTTCATTTTTTAAACGTAATACACGACTGTTTTACACAATAGCATCTGACTGGCAACGATAGCAACTGACTGGCTAACTAATGTTATACTCAAAACAGCGTTTCCAGTGTTGACTTTCTTGATCAGAATCGAAAATAAAGTCATAAAGCATATACATGAAAAATACGTTTACAAACATTCAGTACTTATACAGGAGTGGGTCCATAATGTTTGTAGGCGTTTGCCGTAAGCACAAAATAGCCTAACTGGTAGCAGCTAGCCCAGTAAAGCCTACAAAGCGGCTGACATTTGAATAAAAAAACAAAACTACGTGGTAGTTATACATGCAAATACATTAAAATGAAGTCTTAGCCTACTTACAGGTGTAGCCCAACAAACTACTGACTTTTCTGCTGAGTTTAAAGCTGGATGTCTTCATGATTTAAGAAACAGTTTCTTGTTGCCATTAATCCGGTATTGAGTAATAAAGTATAGAAGCTCGTTGGATGGAGGGCACAGAGAGCTGGATTTCATTGATCATTATTCAGGGAGTGAGCAAACACAATCTGCAATTGTTGAAAGTATGATATTCCGTGGGAAGCCCAAACACAGAACTCTGAGCATCTGCGTAGAGCACAACTTCACTACAACGCATGCCCTTTCCTGCATATTTGGGAGGAGTGGTTAATACAAATGTGTAGGTTAGTGACGTACCATAACCAGCTGTAGTCCAAACAAGTGGTTTTGTAGGCAATTATACTTCCTAATTTTAAAAACAATATCTCTACTACACTAAACTTTCATGTTTGAAATAAAAAAAGTAAAATTGCAGTAAACCCGCCCTTTAAAGTTTATTGTCTCGAGAATGTTTCAGCACGCTGGAGGACAATTATCTGTCAGTATTCTCTGAACCAGGTTAAAGGAATAGTTCATCCAAAAGGGGACATGATTAATTCCACCCTCAGATGCCCCGTTCCGAGCATTACACACGCTACACCACTGTTCAGAAAGTTGGGAAGATTTTTTTTTTTAATGTTTTGAAAGAAGATTCATATGCTCCAAAGGCGATCTAAAATATTGTGAATACAGTAATATTGTGAAATATTATTACAAGCTAGAATAACTGGTCTATTTTAAAGTTTAATTTAATCTTGTGATGGCAAAGCTGAATTTTCAGCAACCATTATTGCAGTTTTCTGTCACATGATCCTTTCAAAAATAATTCTGTTATGCTAATTTGCTTCTCATTAATATTTCTTCATATTAATCTCAATATTGAAAAGAGTATTGCTGCTTAATATTTTTGTGGAAGCCTTAAATAGTATTTTTCAGGATTCTCTGGTGAATAGAAAGTTCAAAAGAACTGCATTTATTGTCTTTTGTAACATTATATAACATAATACTTACTGTCACTTTTGATCAATTTATTGTCCTCTGCCAATAGAAGTATTCATTTATTTTAAATAAAATGTATTTTTCCTTGGAACACTGAAGAGATCTGTTGCAGGATGTCTTCATGGAACTTTTCTGCAAATGAAATTGAATGGGGACTAGGGCTGTCAAGCTTAAAAATACTATAAGTTTAAATAAATATATAAAATCATAGAAACGGATAATGTGCCAGTTTTGATGTCAACGATCGTCCTTGATGCACCATATTTGAATATGCCCTAAACATGAATGACAGAACTTTACATAGTTAAACATTTCATTAAGCGTACAGCTTTAGAAGATTTATTTACGTTTGTCCATTGATTCATTCAGGGCTGGCAACGATTAATCGTGATCAATCGCATCCAAAATAAATTTTTTGTTTACGTAATATATGTTTGTGTAGTGTGTATAATTATTTTTGTATATATAATTACACACACATGCATGTATATATTTAAGAAATATTTGCATTTAAACTTTATATATATATTTATTAGGGCTGTGCAAAAGTTAATTGCGATTATTCGCATCCAAAATAAAAGTCTGTGCTTACATAATATATTTGTGTGTGCTGTATATAATTATTTTGTATATATAAATACCTATGCATGCATGTATATATTTAAGAAAAATGTGTTACTTAACTAGTAGGCAATCAGAATACTTTTTAATCTGATACGTAATATTAATTAAGTGTAAAGGGATCGTTAGGGCTGTGCAAAAAGTTAATTGTGGTTAATCGACAATTCCAAAATAAAAGTCTGTGCTTTACATTAAGATTGTTTGTGTGTGCTGTATATAATATATTTTGTATATATAAATACCTATGCATTGATGTATATATTTAAGAATTATTTTGCGCTTAAATTCTGTATAAATGCATAATCTATATTATATAAATATTTTATATATGAATAACACATTTTCTTAAATATATACATGCATGTGTGTGTATTTGTATATATACAAAATAATTATATACAGCACACACAAATATATTATGTAAACACAGACTTTTATTTTGGATGCGATTAATCACATTATTTATTGCACAGCCCTAATATTTATACATAATTAATATTATGTATCAATTTAAATATTTGATGGCCTATATTAAGAACACATTTTTCTTAAATATATACATGCATGTGTGTGTATTTATATAGACAAAATAGTTATACACACTACACACACATATATTATTTGAACGAAAACTTTTATTTTTGATACAATCAATGGCAATTAATTGTTGCCCAGCCCTTCTTTCATTTTTTTTAAATTTTTTCATTCTTTTTTTTTTTGGCGAGCTCAACACCCCTTGATTCGGTTTACAACAACATTAGGGTGTGTAAATGGGTGACTAGTTGTGCCTTTAATGCAAGCTAGACTCTCTTCCTGTGAAGGCTCTATGTTAAATGATATGTTCATTGTTCAGGAATTGATTGACCACTGAGTAATTTGTTATCTGATCCTCAGAGAAAGTCTTACACACAGAGCACTAATTGATTAATGCAATCGATTCATGTCATGTGCTGCAGCCTACACATGTGACTGACAGACATGGTTGCTTGTTCACATGTGTATTTTAGGTTCTGAGTGCACTTACAGCTTCGGTGATCCACATAAACAGACAAGCCAATGAGAGGATGGCCAGAGGTGCACATGATCTACAGAAGCGCCTACCAAGCCCGGTACTACTTACTTCTACTGAGCGTGCTCCAGCTGGCGCATACGCAAAGTGAGTACACGTGCATCAAAACATGTGAACAGTGTCAGAATCCTCTGAAACTCAGAATAATTGCTGGCTCTTTTCATGAAATGCTCTCAGTTCCCAATCCCCACCAGTGTAAAGGATACAAGGCACACTTTAATGCAGCTTACAACGTAGTATGTAATTTAAAAAATAAGGTTTGTGAACATGCTAAGCAATTTCATAATGCTAAACCAGTTGGATGGATTATTATATCTGTCCTCCATTTGTTTCTTTCACTACACCAAATGTCCGTGATCCAGTGTTTACAAGACAACTGTGCCCTTCGCTGACTACGTAAAGAAAGATGACGTCAACATTTAATACATGGATTTAATCTTTTCATTCTGCAAAACATTTAAGCAGAGATAATCAGGCCTGCATTTTGGTAGTAGAAATGCCATTGTGTTTTTAGTTGTTTTTAGAATTTGAATGCAGAAAAAATGATTACATTTCGATTAAAATATAGTTAATTGTATTCATTTAATTTATTACAGAGATTTATTATGTGGGTGTAAAAAGTATTATGAAATTATTTTTATTTAATTATTTTATTGTGAAACATTGTATTGTTCTCTGCTGTTTTTATAATGGGATATAAAATATAAATATAAATATGAAAGGCTCAAGAGTAGTTGCACACCTGCTTTTTTTTTGCACACCTGGCATCCTCTTTAAACGGTTCTCATTCAGTGCTTGAATATGTTTCACATTATAAAATCTGGTGAAATATAATACTTAACATATACATCTTCATTAGAGTAGCTATCTTGATAGATATATTTGCTTCTTCTTGGACTATCAAAGTGTTCCTGCCACGGGAGTATTCTTCTGGCTAGAGCGCAGAACAATGTAGAGTTTGTTTGGGCAGAAGTTGCATGCCTGCGCTTGTATTTTGGGTTAACAGCCTGTGTTGCTTTGACATTGTGTAAAATTGAATAATAGAAACAAAATGTACTATCCTTTTGTACCTGCTATTATCCTTCAAATTAATCTACTCGAGAAATATTCATTGAAATTTGTGACGTTGTTTTTGAAATGGTTATTGCTACGTGTTCCTTTATTTAGGCCATTAGTTTGTTCATTTATTTTAATTTTCTTTTATTTACACACATTGGTGTCTCACAGTGGATTCAAACCTGGGTCTCCCACACCAAAGGCATGTGTCTTATCCACTCTGCCAACTCCACCAGACGACGGAGCTAGTGTCCACGTGGCCTTACTAACCGCCGCGTATGGTGTAATAACCCTGCTCCACAGAACCCACGAGGTTGGCTGAAGTCAGCGGATACCGCATTAGCCAGACGAGCAGAGAAAGGCTGGTGTCCAGGATCCGGAAATCTTGTGATGCAGATCACTGAAAACTGGCAGCTTTAGATTAGCTTTAGACGGATGCCACCACGGGGCTGTCAGGCCAGTCGATAGCGAGCTTTTCCATAACGTGCGACACGTCAGTCCCAGCAAGCCGCAGTGGCCACATTTCCTGTTGGAAGCTGCATATAATTATGCCCTCCACCCCAAAGGAACTGTTGCTCCTGGGCTGGGGCAAAACAATAAACCCGTTCTATTCATTGGAGTTATGGGGAACGCCATATGATTTTGAAAGAATAGCACATGCCCCTTTACACGTCAATATAACATGCAGAACCCAAGGCGTCATACAGGTTATTGGCATCCTTTAGCGTCAATATGAGACGGAGACCCTACCCCAGAACTGTAATGACCCAGAAATATGGTGCATGTTATATTGACGTGAAAGGCTGTGCCGCTATAGTGTTTCGACAAAATGTCATATGGCATCACCTATATGATGCCAAAGAATGAGAATGTGTTGAAAGAATCATGCGCAAACTCTGACTGGCATGCCACGTGCACGGCCCGGGAGAGGGAGGGAGAGAAAGAGTGACACCCACTTGCTCATACTCCAAATCCTCGAACTGTGACATCGAACCCCAGGTCATGCATCTTCGGAGATGCATTGGGCAGCAGTCTGGAAGCCGACGGTGAACTAATGACTTCTTCTCAAAAAACTCAAGCCTTTTCTGCGGGCTCAGAAAAACGAAGCGAAGGGCATGAATGGACACTTGTGAGAAAATCTGAGGAGCAGATGGCACGCGCTTGTATAATGTTAATATAAGAGCTGTTCGGGCCGGCCCTGCTGCCACTCAGCCAATGAATTGCGTGATTCTATAGGGGCTTCAGAAAATGGCAGCACCCACAGTGTGTTCCCACTGCGTGCTAAAGCTCCAGGGTGCTTGGATGCCATTCTTCATTGAAGATTCAACTTGATGGCTGTTGCATGGGAAAGAATGGAAAGATAATTAGCACTGCATGCCAAGTAAATAATTTGTTTTAGTTTTTATATAGTTGGCCATTCATACAACAATGAAACTGATGGGACAGTCGTTTAGACAGCATTCGTACTAAAGCTCATCCATTCAATACAACAATCAATGGCCCGTGATGACCAGTGACATAGACAGCATTCATATGAATGACCAGACATAGAACCAACAATCACACTGATGGCCGGCCATCAGACAGGACAATGCAATTTTATATATAGACCCTTCCTATCTATCCTTACTCACCTATCTATATATATATATATATATATATATATATATATATATATACTTATATATATATATATATATATATATATATATATATATATATATATATATATATATATATATATATATATACATATACATATATATATATATATATATATATATATATATATATATATATATATATATATATATATATATATATATATATATATATATATATACATATATATATATATATATACTATAATTGCCATCACACAAATACATTACATTTTAAAATATATAGGATTTGTAATAGGATTTTTACCATCTTCACATTTGTGTCACACAGTAGTGATGGTAACATAAGAGGATTTCAAAAACAAAAAACTTTCCAAACCCACACTTTTTGGCATACTATAAGATTATGTAAGGATATAGAGCAATTCATAATTATATAAATACAGTATAAAACAATTTAATATATAGGAAGACGTTTATATGACAAATATTTAAGAACCCAGTGTCAGTAACGGCATCTCTTGTGCGACCACCAATATGTCTTGCCACTTATCAGGGTCATGCCTGTTCAGGACAAAACTCTTATTTAGAGCTTTTTGCTTTGTGTCAGGTCTGGTTAGGACATTGTGTTGGCTAGAGGTGGGAGAGATGTATACAGAGAGGAAACGATGCTCTTTAAAGCATCTACAGGGAAAGAAGAGACAGCAGTAAGGAGCAAAAGGTGGGAAGAACGATTTTAAAAATCTGTCTGATTCTGTCTGCAAAGGAAGTGATTGAAGAGAGCCGAATCCTTTCATATACAAAGAGGTGCAGAGACAATTCAGTGTTTTTAACATTCCAGATATTCAAACATCCTTAACAGCATCCTCTCGGCTCCTTCTCCCCAACTGCACATGTTCACTTTCCACTACGTTATAAATTCCAGCAGAAAAGGCCACTTATTCTGTCATAAATCTCCTCTTGCCACTTTCAAATTACAATGATGTATTTGCAAAACCACCATGCCAAGTGTAGAAAAAAGGCAGGAGCGGGAAACAAAAAAACTCCCTATCTTTTTATGAGTCAACAGGGTGCATACAGTGGGTGGTTTGTATCTACACTGCATACAATTTTTTTTTCTTCTTTTTTTTTCTTTTCAGACAGGGGGACGGTGTGCACCCGCAACAATGGCACTGACAGTTTCCGCACCCTGATCTCATCTGTTCCGGCCTGTGCACTCCACAGAAACTACTTAACTTTCATTAAACCGCGTTTGATATCACCTCAGAGAAGAAACGCAAGCTGCACAAATGCTCATCTGCTTCCCTTCATTCGAGTCGATACCTTTTTCTTTCTCCCAGATTGTGCCTTTCTCATAGTCCTTGTCTTGTATTATCCTTCTAATAGACCTTGTTCAGAGCAGCGCCATGACAGTTGTGAAAGCAAGGATGTGAGGGATAGACTTGCTGTGTTTTCAATGGCATGGCGATGTAAAACGCTATATAAAGCTCCTAGATCACTTGTTATAATTTTACACAGCTCATATTACACAGAGTTTTTTGTCTACTGAAATTTCTTGGAAAGATATTTTTGCTGTGTTTTTTCATCAGAACAATCCAAAATCACCCTAAATAACAGTACAACCCACTGAAGAAATGTATGTCTATCCATCACAACCTCGCTTTCATTCCCATTAAAATCAAAGTTGGCTGCTGTGAATAGTATATACCTTCGTTTTACACTCTTTCACTCAACTGCTCATCTAAACCCCCTCTTCCTCTCTGTCAGACCTGTTCTGACTGACTAAATGGCAGCCCGTTGAAGGTGTGGTTAGACTTCGTTCATGGCTTTGTACTTGTTTCATAGTGTTGAAACAGTGATTCATGTTCAGCTCACACAGCCTCCATTAATTTCATGTAATGTAGCTTTTATCTCGCTCTCTGGGACAACCATCTCCAGCACTGTCTCACGGGTCAGCATAGTGCTCACAGACTATTGCTTTCTCTCTCTGCTTAACTCTCTTCCTTCCCATTTTTATTCTTTACTTCCCTCTCTACTTCAAGGCTGGCCTGTGGGTCTGTGGGACCTCAGGCCAGAACAATGAAAAATGGCCATAACACCTCTTATTAGACCCTGAAAAAAATAGTTTTGATCAAAAATACAGGGGAAAAACCTAAAAAAAATTTAAATATTGTTATGTAAAAAAAATGTATAGGCCATACAATTAATAAAGTATAGGCCTATATATTTTATACTGGTTAAATTTTTCTATTGGCCTAATTGAATTTCTGTGAATTGAATTGCATATACTCAATTGTGGCAACAGTCTGCCTGGCTCAATAAATTTATATATATATATATATATATATATATATATATGTATATATATATATATATATATATATATATATATGTATATATATATGTATATATATATATATATATATATATATATATATATATATGTATATATATATGTATATATATATGTATATATATATGTGTATATATATATGTATATATATATGTGTATATATATATATGTGTATATATATATGTGTATATATATATATATATATATATATATATATATATATATATATATATATATATATATATATATATATATATACACACGTATATATATATATATATATATATATATATATATATGTATATATATATATATATATATATATATGTATATATATATATATATATATATATATATATATATGTATATATATGTATATATATATATGTATATATATATATATAGGTATGTATATATATATATATATATGTATGTATATATATATGTATATATATATAAATTTATATATATATACATACATTCTGGGATTGAACATGCCTTTAAATGTCTAGCAATACAGCCTGTGTGTAACACTTCGTCTTTTTTAACGCAAAGCTTTTTGCGAAATATATTGACAGTAAAAACTGAGTGCCCACACATGTGTTTCTTTTTTCAGTCGAAAAAGAAATTAAGGGTTTTGATGAAAATATTCCAGGATTTTTCTCCATATTATGTACTTTACTGTTAACCAAGCGGTTCAAGGTCCAAAAGACAGTTTCAGTGCAAACTGTTCAAAGGGCTTTAAACGATTCCAGACGATGAATAAGGGCTTTATGAAGCGAAACGATTCGCTCATAAATAAATAAAAATAAATAAATAATAAATAACGTTTAAGTTTTATAACTCAAAGTAGCTTGAAAGTAGCTTTTGATGTGATCGATCCTTGAGTTTGAGTCCGCCTTTTGGCTCTTCTCCCTTTTTCCATATGAGATCGGATAGGCATTTTTTTATATACAAAAATAAAGAAAATTGTTGATCAATTTAATACATTCTTGCTGAAAAAAAACGTATATTACTTAGTTCAATATTACTTACTGTATATTTCACTTGAATGAACGACTGGCCCTGTTCTGCTTTTTCTGTCTTTCTGCCTTCTCTCAGTTACTTCTGTTTCCTTTCATAGGCGTATTTCTATTATAGAGTTCAACTTTAAACCTCAACTGTAAATGATGGGGAGTGTGGTGGAGGTGTTGGATGTAGCTTCAGGGCAATTCTTTCTTATTTCTTTATTTCCGTCCTTTGCACGGGTTTCTCGTAGCAGGGCGACACACATCCACTGATTGGGGGAGTTTGGATCAGAGCACAGGAAGAAGTCAAGCTAAAGCAGTCACGAGCAGAGAACATCCAGCTCCTCTATCATCCGCCAAACACTTGACCCACAGTAACTCTTGCTTTGACAGAGCATCACAGCTCTTTCTATGTAAGACAGAGCCTGAGTTTCAGGAAATGTGATTATGAAAGACATCCAGTCGTAGATGTGCTCTCTCTCTTTTCCAGCTTTGTTCAGAAGGCTGACAGAAGCCCGCTCCTGGTTACGTTTTGTGAACTGGTCATTTTCCCGTAAGATAACACCCCTGCACAGAGACTTGGAAATGCCAAGGTTCAGAGTTTACAATTTAAAAGTTTAAACGCAGAACCACGGGTCACCGTGGGCCACAGTAAAGGTCAATGCCATGACGACAGCTGTGGATATTGTTCACTCAGCCCCTCGAGTTACATGTTCTATCTTCATCTCTCCATTTCTTCTCTGTAATTTTTGCCGTATCCAAATTGGAAATTGGAATTATGCTGGTCAAAAAAACATAATAATTTCATACCACATCAAAACCCTAACCAGGTCTTTGCAATTTCTTAAATGAATAATGTTATTTGCAGAGAAAGCTATGCATGAGGGTGTTTCTAATTCTCTGTGTTTTTACGAAGCTGGGCCAGATATGGATGAATTGGCATTCGGCGCTATCATCCCACTGTGCGATCTTCTGAGTGAGCATAGCAGAGACACAAAGACACCTGTGTCCCTAGCAGGACTGGACCTCCTCTTTCTTCTTCCGAAATGACATGAAAACATCCGAATAAACCTGTTTCATACACGTATATGATTAACTGATCAGCGCCTCCACTCATCTGAGGCAAAGAGGCCTTAAAAAGCGAAGCATATTGGCTGCACTCAGTGCCAAGGCACATCCCTCTCCCCCTCTCCCCTTTCCGGCTTCTGACATGGGGCTCACTGGTCAGTGCTCCATCCCTGCAGGGGGCCCCGGAGCCGGGCTTGTCCTGACACTGCAAACATATGTAAGGACACCTGAGCTACGGCCTCCAGCCTCCCGCCACCAAGGGTTAGTTTTCCACCCAGCAGTGCGGCAGCCAGACTTGGCCAAGTTTCCTGTCGCCCACAGTGCACCACAAGCTGTGTTTGGGAGCCAGCAAACAACATTAATCCTGCCCCTATGACGGATCGCATATGCAAAATGTCCGCCACCCTACGCGTTCACACAGCTAGGCAGGTACGGGGACAGGAAGAAAGACGACGTACTTGGACAGAGGGAAGAGAGATTACGGGATTGGAGGAGGAGGAGGGAGACTTGTGACTGTACTTCATCACGCCACTGGAAGTTTCAATCTTCCTTTTGTCTTTAACATTTTCAGGTGCCGATGTGTGCGATGCCAGGAAAGGTCAGGAGATGATTTACTGAACATTTATGGAGGCTTTATCTTCAGTCCTTGTCACCAATTCGGGGTGATGCTTCATCAGAGGGTCGCCAAACAGACGTGGAAAAGAAAGAGCATGACAACGCCACAAGCCGCAATGACACAGTAAGAAACAAGAATGCACTCTTTCATTAGCAAAGCACCGCTGAGAATAAACACTCTCATTTTTTTCTCCTCATCCCATTCCCTCTATCTCTAAAAGGGGGAGTAGAGTTCTGGTATAGACGTTTCTCAACAGGGTTTCCTCTTTTGTGTGTCCATTATGAAACCTCAGCATGAGAGCTATGTCCATGCGTCCGTGACTGTTCTACAGAATTGAACAATGTCATCTAAAGTGCAACAAAGTGACACTTTTCCTAACTTTCTTTTTCTGTCAGTGTCATGTATGGTAAGCAGCAGTGGTGTGATTTTTTCCCTTTGCTTTTTTTCGTGCACAGATTACAACATTGACTATGTTTACATGCAGCCAATTTTCGGATTTTGGTCGGGTTAAGGTCACTATTCTGGTTTCTGAAACATTAGGGATAACCCGTTTACATGCGTGAGAAGAGAGTTTCTCCTGTATACATGGAATTGCAATATCCCAATGTAAACAACGACGTGCGGTTAGCGTCTAGACGTACGGACCACCTTAAGACGCAATATGCGTCATTTCCGATTTTTCTTCCTGTATCCAAGACAACAACAACAGCAGCACGCGGATAATGAATAGTTTGGAGCAGATCGTGATCGCCTTTGTTTGCGCTTTGATGCTGGTAACGTTACTGAGGTCACTCCAAAAGTATGCTGTGCTGTGTCTCGCCATGTTTACTTCCGGCATACTGCACGCAGATGTTTGTATGCACCGAGAAGTTTCTCTAGTCAAAAGACCAAGATTCCTTGCGAATAGAACATGCATAGAATGGGGATTTGCCGATACGCGTTTACATGACCAAAAATTCGAATATTCAGGTTAGAAAAGGGGTACCCCAGGTATAATATCCCGGTTTTTAAAATCCCTAATATGAGCATATTCTGGTTTTTACCGGTGTTTACATGGCCATTCGCGACCGGGTTGTTGCTAATATCCCAGTTTTGAACGGGTTATTGGCTGCATGTAAACGTAGTCATATAAAACAATCTGTCACAAGAATCCACAAAAAGGACTAAAAACACTGTGCCTAAAAACACATGCCAGGCCAGTAGTTGGCAATGTCATTTTGTAAAGAAGCAAACACGTATGCGTGTGGAGTGACATTTCTCAGATTTCCACTTTTGTTGTTTACATGGAGACAATAACAGTATTGTTTTCAAAAACTTGCACTTTGAACCCCTATTTAAAAAGCTTGTGTTTTCAGGCTGCTAAAACGCTGTTGTCGAGTAAATGAACAGCCAAAACGCATACGTTTTTATTTATTTTATTTTATTGTTTTATTATTATTTGAAAACAGTGAAAAGAAATTTGAATAAGTAGATCCAACACTTACATAATGATTGATTTGAGTTTTACATGTATAATATATGTTTATTGTTTCAACATATAATTTATATATTTAATAGTCAGTCAAATTCGATTAGTAGCTACTACAATACTGCTGTAAAATGCTTTATCAGTAAAGCAATTTCTTTGTTAATATAAATCTACAAAAAGCTACAATGTCATTTCAAGTTTATTTTGGTTCAGACATGACTAAAATTATTTAATTGTTAGAGTGATGTTCACTTGACCCATTCAGTTCAATTTTAGCAACAACATTATCATATTGACAGAGTAATTGACCAGTCATAGAGCAATGGAGACACTATCTCAGTGATTGGGAATTTTGTTTTTATATCGAAATTATTCAATATCCCATAATCATTTTATTTCATATTTCAATGTATTTCTTAAAAAAAGTTTCTCCTTTTGCATCTCAGAGAAACCTTGGTTAGCTGATAACAGTCTAGTACTTCAGGAATGAAGGACGCTGGACAGACAGACTTCTCTCCTCAGGACTTTGCGCCTTTTTCTCAGTGTGTCAATTGTCCAACTCAGCATGATTCATCATCTCGCCTTAGCCGAACACCGCCCTAGACCCAGCACCGCCTTCTCCACGTTCTTCTTCCTGTCTTTCTTACTTACTCCAGAAAACCAGTGTCAGAACACTCTGCTTTTTCTTTGGCCTGCATTATTCTTGTTGGATGATCTCCTTGTGCTGTTCAAATCATCCACTTTACAGCTGTGATGCAAAAGTTGTTTTCATATATAGTGTAAATAATATTATGTTTGTTCAGACTTATTCGTCAGGGCTAACTCTTAATTCAAGGGCTTATTCAAAACTTGTTTTCTTGTCTTGCTGTTGTATTGACATCACAGGGTCTTGCTAATGACAGCCTGTCATTGTGGTGGAATTGAAAATGTTTTTTTTTTTAAATACAGTTTAAAGATTACATATTTTAATTTAAGGGAAATCACAGAACCTTGGAAGATCGGGTAGAATAATTCTGGTTAAGTACTCTGCCTCTTTCGTGAATCAATATAAGCCAGAGGCGTGTAAAATATTATTACATGTACTTTGCATTTATTTGATTGTTTGTTATTATGCACAGCATGTAGGTTGCTAGGTCTAAGGTCACCAAAATTACAAAGCGAGTTTCCTTTTGTGTTGTGTGGTGTTTCACAGCATGGTCAAAAGGCAAAGTTCATAACATTTAGACTTACGGTCCCAAAAGCTCTCTAGAATTTCCACAGGCCCATCCTAGAAGAGCCTGAAAAAGATAACTACTGAAAACAGCATTATTTCAGAAACAACCAAGGGTGACAAGAGGTTTCAGTTGCAGATTAAAAATCAATGATCTTTTCAGCTTGTGCCGGCTAGGGTTAGCGCTGCAGAGAAAGAAACGGCTTTCACAACAACCATTTGATTAACCTGGATGATTTTATGTGCTGATAGCGTCCACGGTGAGCAAATCATTATTAGATCTCATTTTCTGCACGGAGAAAACCAGTGAAGCTTAGCTCCACGCCGTGCCCTGTGCATTGAATTTCTGTCTTTGACTTAAATAGGAATAAAGATGAGAGGAGGAACCGTGTGAAAACTCAGCGTGGATGTGGCGAGCCGGAGAGTACAGGCTCTCTATATGTGCGGTGCCATAGGAGGGCAGTGCCCGCTGCGCCCCTCTGTGTCCGAGTTTGTGTGTGCGCCGTAGAGACAAAGGCATAAACCTCCTGCAGCAGAGGTGCTGTGAGTAATGGGTCCAGAATACGCAATACCAACACACTCATCACTCCTCATCCTCCGTATCCAAGGTCACGGAAAACCTCTACATTACCTCTCACATCTCACTCTTGCGCTTTCGCTCTCGCTCCCTCAGTCAGGGTGGCCATGTCGCCCTCTCACCCTGCCGACAGCGGGCGGGCGAGCTGAGTGAATGTGTCTCAGGGTTGCTGCTGCGAGCGCTTGATCTGAGAAGCAGAATGGATGGGAGTGTATTGTTCAGTACTGTCGATTCAGCCAGTCTGCAGCAGCAGTAAGCCTTCACAAAATATTAAACTGCTTTCACCACATAAAAGCTGTCCTCTTATACTGCTGACATATGGTTTGAAAAGCCGCCTCTGGTTTGTTTTGGAGAGTTGGAAATTGAACACAACGGCTATTTGAAGTGGGTCGAGGCGCTCTTTCTGAAGCTGAATATACCAGTGACAGTATAGAGAGAAGAAAGCCTTGCCATTACAACCTGTGAGTTTTTGAAAGTTAACAATATAGGCGCGAGGGGATAGAGATCGAGCTGAGACTTGTATGTGTGTCAAGTGGTGTAGCAACGCTCAAACGTCGGCCTCCGGCTCTCACCAAAAGAGCAAAACTTGGGCCCCCATTCACACGTGGTTTTACAATCAGCTTTGGGATACAGTCGCAAGTGGTTAAGCGAGATCTGGTAGTTTCCTCTGATTTTATCACTTACAGTATGTATGTCTCTCACTATGTGTTTTACTACATTTTGATAAAGCCCATATATATAGACACAAAATTTATCATTTGAATTATACTATAACACTGTAAAAAATATTGTTGGTTTAACTTAAAGTAAGTAACCTGGTTGCCTTAAAATTAAGTTCATTGAAATGGAAAAAGTGAGTGAATACAATGAAGGAGAATGATTTAATCAAGAAACTCAAAATTTTATGTTATCTGAACTAAATAAATTATTTAAGTTGGTTTGACAAAAGAAAAATGTTGTTATTACTAATCATGATTTTTTTACAGTGAACATATTATAATTGTTAATATTATCATCATTAAGTAACTTTGAATATGATTAACTTGAATTTGTATCCCTGCAGGATGATGTCAGTCTTTTTGCATTTTATTTATTCCATTTCAAATGTTTAAATTAGTCAAACATGTCAATTTATTTAGAACAGTGAATGATTGATAAGTGAGTATCTGAACAGATCATTGTTGACACTATACATACATTTTCATCTCAAATCAGTTCTATTTTAGTGTGATTTACTATTATACTATTTATATTTTAAAATAGTTTTAATTTATCTTTTCATTTTAGTTTATATTTTATCTAGTTTATGTGCTTTTGTGATTTTTAAATATATATATATATATATATATATATACATACTATATTTAAAAAATATTACTATTTAGCTTTAATTTATTTTTATTTCAGTTTTAATAATTTTAGTGCTTTAAATTTATTTTATTTATTGCCAAGGCATATTTTCTAATTTATATGTTTTTGATCTAATATTTACACTGTCAAAAATAATCCTGTAAAAAAATGGTAAACTACCTTAAAACATACCGTAAAAATACGGTGTTACTGTTTTTGAAATTAACAGCTAAATACCATATTGTCAGGTACAGTATAAAACTTTAATTTAACAGATATACTGTATGCTCTAACACAAAAACCGTAACACACCGAATAGTTACAGTATGATGCTGGCATCCACAGCTGCCAGTAGTTTACCGTTTTTTAACAGATATTTTTTTTTCAGCTAAAGTTCTTTAAAGTAAGTCATATTAAACAGTTTTTGTTTTAGTTAACAATAACAAAAGTGCTCCGAATGTGATTTGCAAGATCAAACAAAACATTTTGCACCCAGTTTACACTTATATTAAGTGCTCACCCCTTGTAATTGGATAATGTGATGGGTCTCGAATGTAAATGAGACCATGGAGGTGTTCTTGCAAACTTCTGGCAGTCTCTCTCTAGTTCCCCTAACCTTCTCTGTGCTCATTTTTACACTTACATGAAATCTATCCCACACCCTCCCAAGCAGTGCTGGCTCAGAGAGAGATAACAGTGGATTTAGTCCCGGCTGGGCCAATGATTTTCACATTGAAAATGCTATTCATATCAGAGAAGCTGCCTGAACATCAGGCAAGAGAAAAGGTGTGAATAGCGCGACCAATCTGGAGAGTTCTGGGCAGACAGACAGTGTAAGACTGTCCAGGTGTCTTATAATATGAGGATTAGAGCTTTGCCAAGGATTGAGCAGCACAGGCCTGATATGATAAGAAGAGAGAGAGACTTACTGAGGACTTCAGAGACATCAGAGGAACTGCCTGTGCTGGCAGAGTGCCACAACCAAGACCATCATTTTCAACCCCAAAATTAGAGAGGTGACCATCTGACAATAAAACAGCCCGTGGAGAGGAGAAAAAGAGGCAGACTTCCATTATAAATATTAATCAAATGGAAGCCTTTCAGGGATGGCATTTCTCTGCAGAAAAGATGTGGTACTTGCCTGTCAGGGCAGCAGTGGAGGTCAGCATGGCATTTCCCTACGAGTCAAACTTGATTTAGCCCTTTTTGCCAGTATACAATATTAGAATATTAAAACCATGTGATATTAAAATAAAATAAATATAGAGCAAGATAAACAACTGAGAAAGTGTACTTTTCTGATGTTGAGAAGGAAAAATGCTAAGCTTACATCATCCTCTGTTCTATTGTTCTTCTGCAGGTCTTTAACCAGTCCAACTCTTGGCAGGTACAGAACGCTAAAGGACCATTTTATTTCTAAATGAGTCTGAATGGCGCTCCACAGAAGACTGGAAATGCTGCTGCCCTTTCATTTTAAATGGTACGTTGGCATTTAACATTACACATGTCAGCAGAACTTCACTCCATTTATGGATTCTTAATGTATGTGTATTTGTTCACAGCCACTTATGATATTGTTGTCATGGGCTGTGGAAAGGGACATTTAACATGTAGATAATGAAAAAAAAATCTCTTGTGATCATAAATGAATTAATAATTTACTTTCAAAGACTCCCACCTTTGAAAAAGCCTCCGTCACTTCCCATAGCACAAAATTCTTGACTTTCACTCACAGAAAGGAAAAATTAATTGAGAATACATGGTAACAAAATTGTTCTTTCTTTCTTTCTTTCTTTCTTTCTTTCTTTCTTTCTTTCTTTCTTTCTTTCTTTCTTTCTTTCTTTCTTTCTTTCTTTCTTTCTTTCTTTCTTTCTTTCTTTCTTTCTTTCTTTCTTTCTTTCTTTCTTTCTTTCTTTCTTTCTTTCTTTCTTTCTTTCTCTTTCTTTCTTTCTTTCTTTCTTTCTTTCTTTCTTTCTTTCTTTCTTTCTTTCTTTCTTTCTTTCTTTCTTTCTTTCTTTCTTTCTTTCTTTCTCTCTTTCTTTCTTTCTTTCTCTTTCTTTCTTTCTTTCTTTCTTTCTTTCTTTCTTTCTTTCTTTCTTTCTTTCTTTCTTTCTTTCTTTCTTTCTTTCTTTCTTTCTTTCTTTCTTTCTTTCTCTTTCTTTCTTTCTCTTTCTTTCTTTCTTTCTTTTTCTTTCTTTTTCTTTCTTTCTTTCTTTCTTTCTTTCTTTCTTTCTTTCTTTCTTTCTTTCTTTCTTTCTTTCTTTCTTTCTTTCTTTCTTTCTTTCTTTCTTTCTTTCTTTCTTTCTTTCTTTCTTTCTTTCTGATGAGTCTTGATTTCTGTTGAGACATACAGATGGTAGAGTCAGAATTTGCCGTAAACAAAAGGAGAACATGGATCCATCATGCCTTGTTACCACTGTGCAGGCTGGTGGTGGTTGTATAATGGTATGGGGGATGTTTTCTTGGCACACTTTAGGCCCCTTAGTGCCAATTGGACATCGTTTAAATGCCACGGCCTACCTGAGCATTGTTTCTGACCATGTCCATCCCTTTATGGCAACCATGTACCCATCCTCTGATGGCTACTTCCAGTAGGATAATGCACCATGTCACAAAGCTTCGAATCCTTTCAAATTGGTTTCTTGAACATGACAATGTCAACACTTTACTAAAATGGCCCCCACAGTCACCAGATCTCAACCCAATTGAGGATCTTTGGGATGTGGCGGAACTGGAGCTTCGTGTCCTGGACGTGCATCCCACAAATCTCCATTAACTGCAAGATGCTGTCCTATCAATATGGTCCAACATTTCTAAAGAATGCTTTCAGTACCTTGTTGAATCAATGCTATGTAGAATTAAGGCAGTTCTGAAGGCGAAAGGGGGACAAACACAGTATTAGGATGGTGTTCCTAATAATCCTTTAGGTGAGTGTATATGAGGAATTCAAATGCCAGCAGCTTTGTATAATGCCACTTACTGTATATCTGTCTATCTTTTGTTTCTTTTCTTTTTTTTTCTTTTTGCAGTATACATGCCTACAGCCGTATCTGACAATTCTCCCCTCCTTCAAACTCTCTCTCCCATTTTCCCTTTTTTCTGTCCTCCCATTATGAATAATGAACTTGTCCTCCTATGATCAAGTCTATTGGGGATTTCCGCTGCGTGTGTCAGGGCCTGTCTAATGGATTGCTGTATGCTAATTTGGCTAGAGGATGATGGGCAGTTCTCTGCTGGGGTCACCGGTGAAATAAAAGAGCCCTTTGTGCGAGTCTGAGCCATGTGCCTCTGACAGACCGGCACAGACCTTGAGAGTCTTCCTTTATACTTGTGCACAGCTACTGGAGAACGAAGAACAATGGGAAACACCAGGCAATGTCACTATTGATTTAGGGAGGGATGTGTGTCTTGGTGTCCTAGACCTCTGTAAACTCCTTCAAAGTGTGTAGGTAACCGGCAACACACACACTCTTGGATGGTTTCGGATAAGCCGCTTCCATCCTCTGCGACCCAGCATCAGTCTCACTGGCCAATTTCCAACCCTCAGTCCATCAGCCATTAGCCCAATAATGAAGTAACCTCACATGGTTATTGACTGGGTTGTCAGTAGCCCTGCCTGAGTCCTTAATAGGAGTCATTGGTCTTAAGTTAAAAAAGGGCTGAAGGAGGTAGAGCAGGCCATGCACAGCATCTCAAGTGCCCTGCAGAGGTGAGCAGCTGCCAGCCCATGCGAATTATCTGGCAAGAGACGAGCTTCTGTCTGGATGAATGAAAGATTCTGCCATTCAGCCATGGGATCAGTACAAACAGAACTCATTTAGTGTGCTGGGCCTTTGCATAAGAATATGTACAGCACAGTTTAAAGAGTTAAAAAGATGTTTTAACATCAAGTATTGTGTCTCTACTATCATCTTAAAAAATGAAAATTGTTTAAAAAATGAAAATCTTTATTTATTCACCCTCATATCTTTCCAAACCTGTATGGTTTTTTCTTTCATTAAACACAAATACCCCACTGACTATTGTAATGCTTGACGTGGAGCAAGTCAAATTTGTAGTTTCCTTATGTCTCATTAGAGCGACAGAAATGCGACCACATCTGGGAATCTTACAGTACATAGCGTGGTTATAGCAGATATAGGACCGCAAAGCGTATCAAAAGTGCCTTTTACCGTTAAGATTTAATGAACCACTGAAACGATTTTGGAAAAAATCTTACTTAGTGTTGCTTTAATGCAGCAAGGAGCCTTTTGAGGGCTGATATCCTTGTATACATGTATGCTAACATTATAAAGTGTGGCCAGGATATGAATCAAACATTCACGCTGCCGTTCAAATGTTTGGGGGTCGGTATCAATATTTTAAGCTCACTAACACTGATTTATTTGATCAAAATACTGTAAAAAGGGTAATATTATGACATTTTGTTGTCTATTTTAATTCTGTATATTTTAAAATGTAATTTATTCCTATGATGGCAAAATTCCTTTTTTAGCTTCATTAGTCCAGTCTTAGATCAGAAATTGCTCAGGAAACATTTCTTCTAATTATGAATGTTGTAAAAGGTTGTCTTGTATTATATTTAGTTGAAACAGTGATATTTTATCAGGATTCTTTTTTGAATCATTTTTTGAGAATTTTGTAGCATTATAAATGTCTTTAATAGTATTTTGAGCAACTGAATGAATCCTTCCTAAATAAAATGAATTAATTTCAAGTCTTACTGACCCTAAACTTTCAATGGAATTGAACGCTTCACCCAAAGAAAGAAACACAGAAGTACAGAATGACACACGGGTGAGTAAATCATAGAATCTTGGTCTTTTTGCATTATTTTTAAGCATCTCTCTCTCTGTCTCTCTCTCTCTCTCTCTCTCTCTGCTCTCTCTCTCTCTCTCTCTCTCTCTTTCTAATTTCAGGCTATCGGGTTCATCATGCACAGAAAACTCATCACAGAAAATGAATATAAGCGGGTTGGAGAAGAGACAGGAGATGTGAACTGTCCCTCTGAAGTTTACTAAAAATGTCTGATGGTTTCGCCCAGACAGTTAGGAGAGCTGTGTCTGAATGGGATCCAAATCTCTGGTATGTGGTGTAGTAATGACAGAGAAATGTTGTCCTAATTATTGTAATTTCCTTTGATTTAGAAAGTTGGTGTAGTTTTAATTGAGCGGACAAATTTAGCTGTTCGACAGCTGAGTTCATGAATGTGACTTTCTTTCTTTCTTTCTTTCTTTCTTTTCTTTCTTTCTTTCTTTCTTTCTTTCTTTCTTTCTTTCTTTCTTTCTTTCTTTCTTTCTTTCTTTCTTTCTTTCTTTCTTTCTTTCTTTCTTTCTTTCTTTCTTTCTTTCTTTCTTTCTTTCTTTCTTTCTTTCTTTCTTTCTTTCTTTCTTTCATTCTTTCATTTCTTTCTTTCTTTCTTTCTTTCTTTCTTTCTTTCTTTCTTTCTTTCTTTCTTTCTTTCTTTCTTTTCTTTCTTTCTTTCTTTCTTTCTTTCTTTCTTTCTTTCTTTCTTTCTTTCTTTCTTTCTTTTCTTTCTTTCTTTCTTTCTTTCTTTCTTTCTTTCTTTCTTTCTGCTAGATTACTCTAAACTGCTATATATATATATATATTTTTATATATATATATATATATATATATATATATTTTTTTTTTTTTCTTATTCAATGAAAATGTCTATTCCAGTTATTATGCATGAAGATACATTTCAACCCTAAACTCAGCCCAGCATTTTATTCTCTCAGGGTATCATTTGGATTGTGGCTTTAAAACATTCCCATTGCTCCTGAGAAAATCAGAATGCATCAGTGAAATGAGATAGTTAGCATGTATTTCTTATAACGGATAATTTGTGTGGGCATCTGTCTGTTATGACTGAATCTTTACATATCACAATAGCATCAAAACCTCGATTTCTGACCGAACTCATGTCAACATGTGAAATTGAATTGAGTTGGTTCCAATCAGAATGTCAGATGAATGAGATGCCCGGGCTTTGATGCCCTGCAAAGGGGACAAACAGTTACCATAGCTGTATTTACAATATCAGACATTCCATATAAATGTACAGGTTTATTGATAGGTTCCAGTTCTCATGGCTCTTTTGGTATTGATGAATGGCAGTGGGTGTGGTGTGATGGCTCGTATGCTGTCATAATTCATGATGAGTTGAGCATTCTGGCTGGCTTTATGGCACTTGTGGGCTCGAATTGAAAGGAATAAGAGGGTGTTTTAAGGCAGAGTGGATTTCAGCTCTATATCCTGACTAATAGACTTACTCAACATTAATTCAGCTCTAACTGAAACATTGTGCAATAACATGCCGAGAAGCAAGATTTGATAATTGCATTTGGGTTTTGTGATTTGAATGTTGTTTTATAAAAGTTTATTGTTCTTGCAGCTGTCTAGATGTGATTTGAAAACACACAAAAGCCTCCAAAAACTGATTGATCTGTTGGAGTTGAATCTGATCATTGATCATTAACAAGAATTATAGTGTAAAATTATACAAAAATGAGATTTCAGGAATACGATCCTAAAGGAAAGGGTTTTTTGTATAAGTTTTGCTTTGTTTCTATGTTTAGTTTTGTCTTTGAGACTACATTCACATTATATGATTTAAGGGCCCACTGGAGTGCTTTTGAATGCGCAGCTTTGTACGATCCGTTGACAAAATTTCCAATGAAACAGGAAGTTAATGCGAAACTATTGAATGACTCCTCCCCATTTTCAAATAGCTAATAGTGTTTAGTTTACCTGACAAGGTAAGTCTGGACAGCACCATGAAAGCGAATCCGAGCACTGATGATACAGTAGGAAAACAGAATAAAACTTGAACGTTTGAGCAACTGAACACACATCTCCAACCCATATTGTTCTGTGGCGTGTCAAGGGTCACTTTGGCCAGGTGGTATTTATAGCATAGGGGTGGGTCGCTTCCGATTTTCGAGAGAATTTTAGAGATTTTGGAAAGAAGATGTGATAATGTGCTTTCATTTTCTAAAGTTTCTCATTCTAGGCCAGGGGTGTCCAATCCTGCTCCTGATGGGCCTGCAAAGTTCAGTTCCAACCCCAATTAAACACAACTGAACCCGCTAATCAAGGTCTTCTAAGGCATACTAGAAACTTCCAGGCAAGTGTGTTGAGGCCAACACATTCTCATCCCAAGACGTCATCTAACTGACGCTTTTGACCATACGTCAACATCCGACGTTTTCAGGGCACCCTTTAATGTCAGTTAGATGACGCTATCTTGGGGCATCATCTAACTGACGCTTTACCTTTAGCGTCAGTTAGATGACGCGGGTAGGTTCAGGTCTGGGGTAGGGTTAGGGTCAGATAGCAACATCTAACTGACGTTAAAGGGTGCCCTAAAGTGTTGGATGTTGACGTATGGTCAAAAGCTTCAGTTAGATGACGTCTTGGGATGAGAACTTGCTGTTGAGGCAGGTTAGAGCTAAACTCTATGAAAGTGGCCCTCCAGAACCGAGCTAGGACACACCTGTTATAGGCTCTTCTTGTTATGGTCTCCTTCAGATTTCCTCATACTTGTTCGACGTGGTCTATAGGTTAACATGTGAGCTGTGACACATCTAGTTCACCCATCTATCCTAACTAAAATATAAATCATTTTTATTCAATAAGTTCAAGTTGACTCTCAAGTTGACTCTCTTATTTTTCTCCCCACTATTAGAAGTGTTGAAGTAACCTAAAGAGAAACATAAAACTACAGCTGTCAATATAATAATTGTGATGTCTGAAAGCATAACGAAACATGTAATACTTTATTCTCTCTCTCTCTAACATGAAATCGGCTCTAGACATAAACTTCGCTATACACTTGAATAGTCATTCTTAGAGTCCATTTCCTTAGCTTATCACTGCGCTACAGTGGAGCTGAGGCCTGAGGGCTGTGTGTATATACGGTAGCTCATTCACCCTCAGTCGCCTGAATGAGAAATGTGCATCTCTCCCAGCACTGACAACAAACCACGACTGCATGTCCCCAACAAAATAAAGCTCCCTCACTCAGTCAAGATAAAGACAGTGGGGTTTGGTTTTCTCTCTGTGTGTGTGTGCTTGCACATGTGTGAGTTTTAGAAGCTCCCTCTCCTTATTTTGTCTTCCCAAGGTTACGGTCATCTTTTTATATGGGATTATAAAAGGTTTCAGCCCGATGGAGGTGTTCAGTGTTATTTTGTAATTAGAATGTAATCCTCCTCTCATTGCACACATTCATTGGTAGACGCTCCCTGCATGCAATTGGAATAATGTGAATGAAAATTGTGAATAATAGCTGTGTCTCAAAGCAGCTTCTTTATAGGAAAAGGAACTGTAGAAAAACACATAAAATCCCCGTCTCACTGGTACTTTTAAAGATAGATTTCTCGAACAAAGGTCTAGTTTTATTACAAACTCAGTGTTTGTTTTCCATACAACCTGCCTTGCTAATGAAAAAGCTTCTGATTGCAACTACAGACGGACTAGTCCCTATATATTCAGATTTAAAAACAAAAACAAAACAAAAAAAACTGCAGATATCAGAGAAAAAACAAATAAAAAAGGCTCATGAAGAAAAAAAAGACTAAAATGTGAGAAAAGTTGGAGACAGAAGGGACAGGAGAAGGTAAAAAAGGGAAAGGTTAGTTGGGTGGCCTTTATAGATCTTTATGTCTGTTGAGGGGATCAGCAGGCAGCGGCTGATGAACTTCAGCTTTCTATTAGTGGCCATGGTGGGGATGTTCTTCTCCCTACCGATCAATAGGCTGAAGGACAAGAGTGTCAGAAAAATGAGAGACCCTTCTCTTTCTTGGCAGGGCGGTCTCAGAGCGGACGGCGAGGCACTGAGTGCCAGAGACCCTTAGTCCCTCTGGAGTGGCTTTGAGTGAGGGAGCCATTTTGGGCGGGGGCGCAGAGGAACTCTCATCATCCGTTGTCCTTCGGTTAACAGTTTGAAAAGGATAACTCCACCAGCCGAAGGACTCCACAAAACCTATTCTGAATGGTTGGAGGTTGTTTTGTTTCATCTATGATTGTACTATACAACAGTAGCAAATTAACAGAGCTATAGGAACTTGTTGAAACTCTTTCTATTCTGTCTCATTCTTAAAATATTTCAATACAAGTTACGTTCTGTTGGCAGCATTTGTTACAAAATGTCAACTGTGAGTGTGATATTGATTGTGTACAATAGTTAATATGATAGAAGTTAGAAATGTAGTAACTAACATTTTAGATACAATATTTCTGTCAATGAAAACGACTCCAAAGGAAGCAAAATGAAATCGTTGCACGTATCTGAGCAACTCACTGTAGCGTGTGTTTTGAACAAATCGATTGAATTGGATTGAGTGAATGATTCAACGACTAAGCTGACAGTCACTTGTTTCAACCCTGAATGAATCAGTTGAGTGAATGAGTCAATGTCACTTTGGTATCTCTGCTAATTAAATTAAGGACTGAAACTATATGTTATTAATATAATAATAATAATAATAATAATAATATACAGTATATGTTGCTGTGTATATTACCGTCATTTAAACTCTTAAAGGAGTAGTTCACTTTTTTAAAAATACTTTTGCTGATAATTTACTCACCCCATGTCATCCAATATATCCATGTCTTTCTTTCTTCAGTTCGATTAATTAAGGTTTTTGATGAAACATTCCAGGATTTGTCTCCATATAAAGCACTTTAATGGAAACCAAACGGTTCAAGGTCCAAAAGACAGTTTCAGTGCAAACTGTTCAGAGGGCTCAGTGCAAACTGTTCAGTGCAAACTGTTCAAAGGGACAATTCCAGATCGATGAATAAGGGTCTTATCAAACATAAACAATATCGCTCTTAAAAATAATAATAATAACAACAGTTTAAGTTCTATAAGCTCAAACACTTGCCTTGCTCTGTTCTGTGATGTGCATTCGCAGACTCTCCTGTTCAAACTCGCTCATCAAAATGAACAAATCTCTTTCGAGTCAATTCATTTATTTCTTCGTTGAGTGAACAAAATGACTCCAAAAAGATTTGTTCATTTTAATGAACGAATTTTAACAGGAAAGTCACAACATGCATTACAGAACAGAGCAAGGCGAGCGATTTAAGGCTTATAGAACTTAAACTTTGTTATTATTATTTTTTTTAAACAAGTGATCGTTTCACTATATAAGACCCTTATTCATCATATAAAAGTGATTTCAAGCCCTTTGAACAGTTTGCAGTTTGCACTGAGGCTTTTTTTTGTACCTTGAACCGTTTGGTTCCCAGTAAAGTGGGTTATATGGAAATAAAAATTGATGGAACGTTTTCGATCAAAAACCTTAATTTCTGATCTGCTAAGAAAGGCATCGTGACATCTCTCGGATGCTACATGGGGGCTAGTAAATCATCGGCGAAAGATTTTTTTTTTTTTTTTTTTTAAGTGAACTACTCCTTTAACTGTTAACCATTTTGCCTTTGTGCTGGACCTGAAAGATTCCTTTAAATGTCTTCTCCTGATTAACTCCTGTCAATTATAAGATTACAAGAGCTCTCATTTACACTTGTCTGCTGTTCCCTGGACAGCATCAGCCCAGAGAGACAAACAGCAGAGGAAAGAGAGTGGATCACTCCATCAGAGACAGTTCTTTGATAGCTTCTGTGTGTTCAGGACTGAGGGTTAATGTCCGACCACCCACCAACCCCGGTCATGCCTATTCAGTCTCTCCAAATCACACAGACAAAATTAAGCACTTCCATATCCCGAAAAAACTCCCCTTCCTTTACAAATGCTGAATATGAAATTAGCTTGCAACTATTGAAAGGCAGCAGAGGATCATTTTGTGCTGAAAGGAAAGTAAAAGGTTTGCCTCGTGTTTCTCAAATGCAACTGATTTCCTCCGTGAAAGGAAACGAGAAAGGAACAAGAATGTAAAAGAGGGGAACGTGTTGTACCTTTTGTCCTGTCTGATTTTTTTTCTCTCTCTCTCTCTCTCTCTCTCTCTCTCTCTCTCTCTCTCTCTCTCTCTCTCTCTCTCTCTCTCTCTCTCTCTCTCTCTCTCTCTCTCTCTCTCTCTCTCTCTCTCTCTCTCTCTCTCTATGTATATATGCCTGTGTCTTTCTTTCCAGAGGCTGTGTTAAAAGCAGGTTTCGATGTGACCAAAAACTTCAGGCTAATATGTTGGTTTACATTAAAAATCAACAACATTAATTTCCATAATGCATTCTAATGGATTAGAGGGCTGTTTGTCTGGCTAGGTCAGCATTCTGGTTTTAGTCAACACAGCAACCCACCTGACAAGAGCTATTATGTTTATACCTGTTACAAGCCATGGAAATAAAATGCACATAATTAGCTATTTCAGCCATGATCTCATTTATTCGCGGCGTCCTGTTTGCTCACCTTCGACCTCTCATTTCATATTGTAAACCATCAATGTGGGCAAAAGATACATCATCATTTGTGATATCAGGTGACAGCTCACTCTCTGTGCGTGTTTGTGAACATGAGGTGGGGGATGTAAAATGTGCTGTACACAGACACCAATTAAACGTCTATTTGATGGGGGCATTAGTTCATTCTGGTAAATATCTGAAGCATTTAGAAGCAGATATAGGGAGGCTTTGTTAGCATGCCATTTGTTCTCTCTTAACAAGAAGGACCTAATTGAAAGGCTTTTTATTTTGACAATGCTCTATCATAAACATCTGTTGATTCGTTACTTAAGGGGACAAAAATTCGCTAATAGTTTGAATCCAATGACTTTTTATTCTTTTTTCACTATGGTAAGCTTAATTCAGCAAAGATACATTAAATTGACAAAATGTGACAGACTGAATATAAATGCTGTTCTTTTGTATTAAGTATTAAGCAGCACAACTTTGTTTTGTTTTTAACAATAAGAAATGTTTCTTGAGCACCAAATCATCATGTTAGAATGATTTCTGAAGGATTGTGCAACACTGAAGACTTGTCTCAATTATGCTGTAAATTCAGAATTGACATCACAGGAATTTTATCAAAACATATTAAATATATTAAAATAGAAAACAGTAATTTTAATAATGTTGTACTATGAAGGTCAATGACACCAGAAACTGTCTGGTTACTGATATTCTTCTAAATATCAGAAAGTTTGGCTGAAAGGATTCAAAAACGGTAAAACCCAACTGTTTAACTCTGAAAGGAGTTGTAAAATGAGCCTGTTTCCAAAAAAGTGGTGTCCCTTTAAGTGTCTTTGCTCAATAATGACATGTTGAATGCAAATATGGCATTGTATAAGATGTCTTTGTTCTGATACCTGACATAAACCATCATAACCTGTCAGTGATGCCTTTGTCATGAGATACTTGACATAAAAGTAAGTAACTGTCATGTGGTTGGCTTTGACATTAGCTGTCTCTGAGGCATTGTAACGTCTGACAATTGTACAGATTGAATTTGTCATTAAAAAGTTATAATGACCTCAGCCAATGTCAAAACCAACCACCTGCCAGTTTAACACAGTCTTATCCCAGACGTCATTTAACTGACCGCCTTGGGACGCCTTTTGACATACGTCAACATCCGCCGTTTTAGGGTACCCTTTAACATCAGTTACATGAGGATCCTGGGACGTCATACAACTGACGCTTTACCTTTAACTTCAGTTAGGTGACTAGGTAGGTTTAGGGGTAGGTTTAGGTCTGGGGTATAGGGTAGAATCAGATTCGAGAACGTCATCTAACCGACGTTAAAGGGTGTTGACCCAATGTCAACGGATGTTGACGTATGGTCAAAAGACGTCCCCAAGATGTCAGTTATGTGACGTCTTGGGATGAGACTGGCGCTGCCAGTTTTATGAAATGTTAACCAGTAAAACTGAGGTGGTTTCTTAAGTTTAAAAATGAATCTGCTATGTCATGTTAATGACAGGTTGTGTTGTCTTAGTAATGTCAATTCATTGCCAAGACACTGACAGATTACTGGACGTATTGGTTTATGTCAAGATGTAGGGGAGCACAGGGCACAACCTAACGTGGGGTTAAATGTAACACGGTCCGTTTACATAGTTCGTCAGGATCAAGCAGGCTGTCTTTCCGCTATTTTTCTCTTGCTGCCAGAGGCACGGTCTTCCCAGCGAATTTGCGGAAAGTTTTGATTATATTTCGTGAAGATACTGGACAAAGAGTGTTAAGAGGAATTTTTTTCATCATAGGTTTTTTTCAGTTTCTGAGTTGGGTGTATACAGTTTCCAAATTGAACTTTATATTGCCTTAATCACTGTCTTGTTGGCTCAAACATAGCACCGTTTTGAAACATGTCAGCAATTCCTAGCGACTGTTAGCTAGGCTTAAAATATGAAATATACATACAGGGTTGAGTTGCAACAGAGTGTACAATGATAATCAAATGAAAACGGAGCCACACAACTTTTCAGGTTGGAGTATTTATTTATACATTAAACTTTGTTAAGATTTTCCACACACAATGTTGGAATTAAAAATGTTTAAAATTTAGTGTACTATGAATGATAACTGAAAAATATGGCCTGTTTTAATGCAATAAACCCTTTAATTTTTTGTATTATTATTACTGTTATTATTATTATTAATAATAATAATTGTACATGCAGCTGCCACACACAAATCTAATTTAATTGCAATTACTATATTTATAATTATTATTTTTTATAATTTATTATTATTTATTGCAAAACTATGCAGCCCTTTTCTATGTCTCTATCCATGATATTGATCCATAATAGAAGGATGATTGGATGAGGGATGGATGTATGGATATCTGTCTATACAGATGCACAAACAATATCAAACTATACAAATAAAATAGTACTGAATTATGTGTGTTACACACAAGTGTTACAACTAACCCCTCTATCTGTTACAATTAACCCCGCATAGGGGTAAGTTGTAACATTTGCACTTCTGTCACTTTCAGTGCAACTGTACGAAAATGGTAGGTCCTAGAAAAAAACTTTAAGTGGTCATTTGTAGCAGAGATGTGTATGTTGCTTGTGTAAAAAAAGTATTAATCTAACCTAATTATTTTTTTAATTAATTGAGCCAAAACCAAAAAGCGTTAGGTTGAGCCCTGCTCTCCCCTAATAACAAAGACATCTCAAAACAATGTCATATTTGCTGTAGGAGCCATAAGGCTATTATTAATGTTACTTAATGTCATGGTTGTATCTAACTACTGTCTGCACTCCCCCTGTGGTAAGGGGAAGGAATTGAACCCCTTTTTGGGACTTCCTGAAGGTAGCCATCTTTAACAGGAAGTGATGTGGCTAGGACAGAGGGGAAGGAAGACAGTTTTTTGACCTACAATACACAGCACTGTTTGTTTTGGAGCACAGAGTTTTGTCTTCAAGTTTTCACCTTTTTGTTTCAATAAAGCTCAAGTCTTGTTAAAACAAATGTAGCATCAAACATACTTCCCTCACGGAAGTCCTTAAGAAGGAAAGAAGCCACTACATTAAGTAAAAAAAACTCCCATGAAGGACATGCAGGCATGCGGTAGGCCCAATCAAGGCCTACATCTGGAATGATCAAGCCATGAGTGACGTGTATCGACAGCTTTGAAAGGATTCTGAAGTTCATCCAATGCGTGAGTAAACAAGGGTTAACTTATTTCTAAAAGCTGTGGTTGAGAATGTTGGCTTTGATCAAAGCATGGTACAAGAAGCTGTTGCTTATGTGTACATTGTGGCCTGCTGATTCTATGGAAAGCTGGATACTTGATTGTGCTTGTTTGTGTCAAACATGGCTGATGAAATGTCCAAAAGTTGAACAAAGTATTGGATCCCTCAGTTCTATGCATAGTGGAAAGCTTGGTGTGTGCACATGTAGGATGAATGAAGTAAAGGCATTGCTTGCTGAGGGTAGTGATGTGGAATCAATAAGCGATATTTTTTATTTCACTTGAAGAATTCAAGACCGCTCATTACAAATGTCATAACTGAGCGAATGACACTTAATGACAGCTATCACAAACATACATAAAACCTCCTTCATATTCATAGCATGTCATGATTATGAAGGTGTCATGTTAGTCTTATGCACACCCCTTCAAGTAAAGTTTTACCCAAAGTAAAATTAAAGTCGTCATTCTATAAAATTTTTGCTTAAAAATAGGCTAACATAAGATGTATTTTTTTTTTTTACAATATAAACATTGGTGACATTGTTACGTAACTGGAACATGACCAATTGCCATTGTGCGTTATGAGACCATTCACAATGCATAAAGTGTAAATATGTGGAAGAACAGGGAATATATGAGAGCTACCATTGAGGAATAACTGACATATTGGGGCTTCTCTTCTCAATTTTTTTAAATGGTGCACCATCATGGACTGCTTTTATGTAAGGTGCTTTTTTATCATTTTGGAGCTTGTTGGCCAGGACTCCAGATTGACTTTAATGAGTGAATCATTCCAGAATTTAAAATTTTTGTTTGAACTATCCCTTTAAGGTCACTGATGCACTGAAAATAAGCTACATTATTGAATGTGATTAAATCAAAAACAATATACAGATATTATAGTGGATGCTTCATTAGTTTTTGTTCATTTAGCATTTCTCATACTTGAAGAAGCCAGTGTGCCAAGAATGTGCTCGTGCTCCTTTGAACTCAGCAAAAAATCGTCTCCTCAAGCATTTAAATTTAACCTACAGAACAAACTTCTGTTCCTCTAGCGGTCTGCGCTAAACTGATTTTTTGTTTTAATTAATACTCTAGATGACCACAGCTGCTCCGGGAGCCTTCCATTAGAGGTCTTCTAAATGAGCCCATAGAGAAAATACAGAGATCCGCATTCACATGCAGTGGCCAAAGGCCTGCGAGCGTGCCTTCACATATAAGTAAAGTTAAAGGAAGGCATGTTCATATGCTCATAGCACTCCCACACACACAGTAATTGCTGTACAGGGCAGGTTCATGGCTTGTAAGTCCTCAAATATGGTTTTGACCAGTGCATTCCTCAACATCCGTAACGCACATGGTGCTTTCTAATAAACTCCAGCTCGGGCAGCGCTCCAGATGGGGGTTAGGAGAAAGGAACACTGATGGTGGTAAGTGGTTTCAGCAGAGACAGCATGGCCCTTCATCCCAAGCCAGTAGAGAGCTGGGTGTTAGTCGGCTTTGGCTGCAGTCTGCACTTTGGGTTTCAGCCACATTTTCAGTGTGTGCGCGCATTTGTTTTTTTATATCCTTGCTGGCCATTTCCTCCGAAACCCAACCTGGGGTTTAGGGTTCCTTTCAGCCGGATGTTTGTACCCCCGGCAAGAGCTTGCACTGCCTTTTTTTTTTTTCATTTAAGCGGTTGCTTTCATCTCTCTTTCTCTCTCTCACACACGCTACACAGACCTGCTGTGGCTTCCCTATGGTCATACCGGGCCTGTTTAGTGGAATGGCCCAGAACAAACCACTCTTATAAGAATACCTGTCTGTGCTGCGCACTGCCTTTGTTTTTTACCTTTACTGTTTGTACGTCGCCTCCGGCTACATGTCAAATACAGAATAAATTCTTGTGTTCCAACAGAAGGTATAAGGCTGCAGAAAAGTCACATTCTGAAGGCATTAAATTGATCAAAAGTGACAGTAAATGTCAAATGTTACAAAAGGTTTTATGCCGAAAATTAGGCCCACAACATTACGGATAAAGAGTTTTTCATTTTACACATGGGGTACTCTCAAAAAATTACTAGGTTGTTTTAACCCAACTTTGGGTCAAATATGGACATTGGGTTATTTTTTTTTATTATTAATTTTTTTTTTAACCAAACATTTGGATTTGTCCATATTTGACCCAAAGTTCGGTCAGAAACAACCCAGCATTTTTAAGAGTGTAACGCATAGCAACCTATATATAATAAAATATAATTATTATATAGCTCCGTTAAATATTGTTTCAAAACATTTTACAGGATAAAAACATTATATGCAAATGATACAGTATATTAATGCAAATTACACACCATAAAATAAAATTGACTCATGATACACAAAATGCTTACATAAAGAGTGAATTTTCTTTTCTACTCTTTTTAACAAATAAAGCTAAAAATAATTAATTTGTTAATTTTGAGAGTTTGACATTAAGCATAATGTCCTTATTTTTTGTTAATAAGCAGAAGGGCACTTTTAGAGTGTGGAATGAAAGCGGCAGGGACTCAAGCTCCTCTGCCCCCCTCTGTGTACGCCACCTCTATTGGGGATGCCATCTTTTATTGGGCAAACCACAATAGCCACAGACTGAGCAAGACACAAGGTCAGCAGAGGTTGTGAAGTTTGGCTGGAGAGGCTTTGAATGATCCATGAGACACATTGAAGACAGGGCAACACCAGGTGGGTTGTGACCAATTTAATTTGGATGAATTGGGCATAAAAACCAGCCATATTAAAAGGGGAACCAATCTATAGTCCCTATTCTTTGTTAAAAGACAATGAAGGAGAATGGCTGTCTGTCTCTGTAAAGACTGGACGGAAGAATGGAGGAATGGAGGGAGGGATGAAGGAAATGAGGTCTTGCAGAGAAGAGAGACAAAGTTTGGAGAGCTGGGTGAAGAGACAGGGAGGGGGCGTCAAGGGTTACTGTGTCAGATGAAAGAGCGACTGAAATTAGTATTTTAAATTAGCCATGTTTATACAATGTCTATATATGTGAAAGATGTTTGCTTTTTAGTGCTGTCCATCGGTTCATTACATGACACATTAATCATAATTAATCACAAATATCAATATTTGCTGTTTTTGATTTCTGTGGCTGATGACTAAATAGACATTACAAAAAAAGTGATAATTGAAGTCAATATACATACATTGCTGGTCAGAATGATTTGCCCCCTAAAGTACCCCTTGCAACTAAAAAAAAGATTAAAAAAACAAAATGCTGGGTTGTTTTAACCCAACTTTGGGTCAAATATGGACAAATCCAAATGTTGGGTTAAAAAATGTAATTAAAAAAATAACCCAATGGCTGGGCTTGTCCATATTTGACCCAAAGTTTGGTTAAAACAACATAGCAATTTTTAGAGTATGTTTTCGATTTATATTATTATTTGCTTTTATAATTGAACAGTGTGATTATTATTATTATTTTTCCAAGTTGCTCACTTTTTCATGTTGTAAAGCTATTATATATTGCGGTTATAAATATTATGATACTAGACATGCTTTATTATGACTATAGCAATCCAAAAACATTTTACTTGTATGTATAATTCATTATAAAGGTATTCATAAAACGTTATAATGCATTATTTCATTTCAGAAATAATTGTAACCAAAGTTAAAATGCATTATAAAATTCACAGATTCCCTTGTTGCATCTGAAATTGGTTGTTTGTTGTGTTTTAATGCATAATACTTTCTAAAGGTGAATTACATTTTAACTGTGGTTACCATACATGCATTAAAATTACTTTTATGTTGCTTTATATTAAGCAAAGTGTTGCAAAAAATGGTTTTATACCATTTTATCCAAATTGCAATCAAAAAAATTAATAAAAGAACAGATATTTTAAGTTGGTTGTGTAAATAATAGTTGTGCTATTTTTTAAGGGCCCTCGGTCTCTGTCTGCCCCGTGGAGTTCTGTGCACACCACTGCCCCAAACTTTGTAAAGGGTCACCTTTAGACCATTAGCGGATCATTGTTTCCCCTTGGCCCAGCCTGTGCCCCCTGCATCAGCCCCCAGCCAAACCCGCACAAATGGGAGCTTTTAATTATCATCCTCTCTTTCTCTCTCTCCCACCTCCCACTCTTCCAGAGAATGCCTCTTGTCTTTTTGGTCATAGTCATGCCATGTCCTAATGCACTTGGATCCTCACAGAGAGCCATAATGCGGCTCTCACCGCTATTCTATTAGCCAGATCCATTTGCCACAGAGTAACCCCCCCAACCGCCACTGCCACTACGCCTGCTTTCGCTCTCCCTCCACCTCTTCTTTGTGCTGCCATATGAATGCACTTTGATGGTTGAATTATGCCTGTCCTTTTGACACGAGGATCCACGGCCTGCCCTTGTTAAGCCAGTAATTAGCCTGTCCTCCTTATTTATTGAAGAAAGTACAAATTATCCCTTCTAGTGGGCACTGGCCATTCCCAGCTCTCGCTCGCTCTTATTCTCACTGTTTCTCCCCTCTCTACCAGCTTTCCGTTCTCTCGTATCTCCTCAGCACTTTTGATAGGCTGAAAGCAGCTGCACTAAGGCAAGATAAAGCTCGCACCATCAGGATGATGGAGAGTGTGGATGGAGAGGCGCTGTGCCGAGCACAAAGGCCGTGGAGGAGCGGGTGAGAGTGGCGCTGAGGACAGCTGAAGAATGCCGCAATGAATAGCTCTCATTTGTGAATATACAGATCTGGGTGGAGGGAGGGCGAGACCTGCGGGGAAATCCACAGGTCATTTAAATAAAGTTTGGGGAATATACAGTAGAAGCTAACGACAAACATGGAGATGTTTAAGTAGTGCCAGAGATGGGCGACTGAAACAATGCGCCTCAGGTTTGGTCTTTCCAGGGCTGCTCCGTGTGGGAGCTGCATTCTCTTGGAGCATGTTGCATGGAGGCTTAATTTCAATTGCATGCTATGTTTAAACCTTGTTTAATACGGTATGAAAAAGGCTGTGATCAATATGTAGCTTGTTGTCACAGTCTATCTACCATGTAAAATTATTCAAAACTTGTATACACCCTTTCCCTTCTGGTCCCCTTCCCTTCTTTTCTGTTTCTCAGCCTTTCTATTTTTTTTTTTTTTTTTGAAGAGGTCTGGAATATTAAGCTGTGCAACCGCCCCGTTGTCCCTTTCCCCTCCTCAGCTCTCTCTGTGTCCTCTTTAGCTTGGACAAAACCCATTTGCTCCAGTACAGCAGGAGGAATGGTTTTCAGGTGGTCCCCTCCCTCTCCTTATGCCCATAAGAGCCTCCCAATCAATAGAGATGTAAATAAGTTCAGACAGTTGCCAGACCTTTGTCTACGTCTTAGGTTGGAGAGGCATCACAAGGATCTATTTTGTTGGGCTGTGATTTTTAATCTGTTTAGTTTCAGTGTTCGGGGAGAAACAACACAATCTTTTAGACTAAATAGGCTGGATTACCAGTCACACTTGTGCAGTCTTGAGTTTGATCTCTCTTTTTTCCTGAGTAGATATACAATTAGTTTCATGAGTGTATTTATTTCCTGCTCTTGTTTAGGTCTGAAAAGAATAAGGGATCTGATTGTAAAGTATGTATATATCCAGATATACCTGTGTGGATAGTTTGTCTCTTTAACCGGTGGTTCATAGCGCCAAGTGTAACTGATATGCAGTCACAGAGATGTAGCGTTCACGACACAGAAGAACTAAAACATCTGCATTGTGTAGATGCATTGCACTGTGACAAATGCTTTGCTGCATACCTCTGGTTGTAACGGTGGTTATTTCAGTCAAAGTCCTCTTCTATCAGCTTGAATCAGTCGGCTCATTCTCCTCTGACCTCTAGCATCAGCAAGGCAATTTCCAGCCCGCAGGAGCTGAAATGGAAAACCCTAGAAAGGGCTTGTGCGCGAAAATTCCCAGTAACTGAGCAGATTGTGGAAATGACTCAGGCCTGCCCGTCTGGCACCAACAACCATGCCATGCTCAAAATTGCTTAAATCACATTTCTTTCCCATTCTGACATTCAGTTTGGAGTTCAGGAGATTGTCTCTGACCAGGACCACACCCTGAAATGCATTGAAGCAACTGGCATGATGATTGGTTGATTACAGTAATTGCATTAATGAGAAAATGAACAGGCGTTCCTAATAATCCTTTGGTGAGTGTAGATTTAGTTAAAATAGTTTTTATTAAATTAATTAAATTAATAAATTAATTTTATGCAATTAATCAATTATTAAAATTGATTAATTGCATATGTTATATTATACTCCAAATTGAGATAATTCAAATTACTTTAATAAATGGGAATTGAATAGACATTACAAAAAGGTCCATGCATTGTTTGTTTTCTTTCTATACCATTGCAAATCAGTGGCTTAGTCCAATTTTGAGTCTGCCATTAATTTAAGGGCTGTCTAGCCATATTCTTGCTAGTATAAATGTCTGTCTTCCATCATCCTTCATCATCTTTCAATTAGTAGGAGTCTAAATATGCACACACCTGGGCATATTATCAGTGCTAACGTACCAAACCCAGGAGAGTGAAGGTACAATTCCCCCCCCCCAAAAAAAAAATGTTAATCATTTATCTCACCTCATGTAGTTCCAAACCTCTGTGACCTTTTTTCTGTGAAATACGAAAATATATAAACAACATTGGACCCTGTTGATGTTCGTTGTATGGACATTTTAGAAAAAAAAAATCTTCATGTATGTTCCACAGAAGAAGTAAGTCGATATTGAAATTGTGGTTTGGATTGACATGAGTAAATGATAACAGAAATACAATTTTTCCGGTGAAAGTCCTGCAATATCACAATCAACCACAGTGACATAATTCCTCAGAATATGAGTTGCTGCACCATAGCAATGCCCTTTAATTGCAGTTGAATACTGCAATGTTCTAAAGAAACTAAATGTGTAAGTAAATATGTTACTTAACTATTCTAAACATCTTTGGTTACAAATTAGCAGTATGATAATTAACAAGCAGAAATAAGCTCATGGTTACTAATTGTTTTCTAATTTGAATGGACATTCGTGTTTTGTGCAATGTTCTGAAATGGCTGAATGCGCCTGTTGGTTGATTTCAGCATTTTTAACATGCTTTTAAAACAGGCTGTGTGGTGAAAGCCATTAAAACATAATGAGATAAAAACTAGCTTCAGAAAGAATGCTTCATATTTAACTGATACACTTGGTCGACTGGTCCCTTCACCCAAAGCCATATGATAATTCTGATCTGTGTATCCTAACATTACAGAGACAAGGCTATTTACACTTTCATTTAAAGTTTCCTTTCTTCTTGTCTGTTTTTGGAACAAGGCCTTTTCTCTACACACATTCAGCTGAACTCTCCAGGGATTCGCTCAGAGTCCAAAACTCAAAACAGGAAGTCAGACATAACAAACACCCTTAGCAAATGAACATATCGACAGACCCGTAAACAAACACAAAGATATGTGTGTTTGTGCAGTCCAGTGGCTGTCAGTCTCTGCTTTTGTAGCTTTTGACTGTCTGTACAATGTGATTTAAGAACCCAAATAACATGTTTGGTGATGGTCTGGAAGCATTAAAAGCATCGGTCAGGCTCCTCGCATATCTGTGTGTGCTTAATTACAAGCGCTTCGGCTTGTAAATTAAAACTTCATTTTCAAGCAAAGCTGTGGCGTCCTGGGGGCAGATCTCCTGCCCTTTTATTTCTGGATCCCAGACCCAAACCCTGCTGCGTTTTTGGACAGGGTCTGTGGACGTCTGTGGCCCAGCCCGCCCGCGCTGCTACTCAGGCCTGTTACTCTAGGCCACCGTGCTTGAAGCTATGGAAATGTCTTGCTGTGAATGTGTGTGTGTGTAACAATGTATCTCCAAACAAGCTGGAGAAAGAAGAATGGAAATAGAAAGCCAGGAACAGTGATTGGTAGCCACCAGAAATGTAATTAACGAGCAAGTTTCTCATGATTAACTTTTATTAAGCTGTACCCCTTAGCTCGGAGACATCAGGTAATGAGTGAAGGCTGCAGAACAGGATGGAAAATACACTCCGTCACACTGTATCTTCACATCTTTGGACTTACACAGCCATACGGTCTAATTACAGCCAGCTCAGTAGTACTGCATTTTTATTTATTTTTATTTTCTTGTAGCAGTGCTTCCCAAATTTGTGAATTTCAGGTCTGCAGGTTGCAGGTCTGCTGTGATAGGGTTACGTTCAGCAGGGAAAACTAAATAAAAAAATGCAACTAACCGGAAAATTCCGGTTGACATAGTAAAAAGCCTCTCAGACTTATTTATAAAATGCTTTACATATCTTTTGGTGTTGATGTTAAAGGCTATCCTTCCAATCTACATATATATATATATATATATATATATATATATATATATATATATATATATATATATATATATATATATATATATATATATATATATATATATATATATATATATATATATATATATATATATATATATATATATATATAATGAATTTGAAAATAATAATATTAATAATAACCTATATATATATATTTGATAAGGAGATTATTAATATTATTGTTTTCAAATACATGTGCACCATTGCATCTTAAAGAATTTAATTGAAAATTACTCTTAAATTCCAATGCAACAGTCACACTCATTAACTTCTTCAGTTCTGAATTTTGCACAACCCTGTCTGTCACATGGTAAAAGTTAGTCATAATGACAGATGTCAACATGTAATACAATGCATTGCATACAGTACTTGCAATACAATATCTTGACTAATCTGGTGAAAATGTATGTAAGAATATTATTTGCGTTGCATGAAATATATATATTTTTTTCTATTACAAACATTAGGTTTAGGTTAAACCAATAATTCAAATTAAAACAGTTCAATGTTTTATTCTAAAGGCATTTTTGTTTACTTCTGTATTCATAAATAATTTTGGTAATGCATTTGGGCTGATATATAGGATAAATGAATGTTTAAACTCTTTGATTGAATCTACATGAAACTTTTTGGGAGTATGATGTGAGGTTCTGTACAGTCTGTTCTTGTTTGAGCCCACGGCTCGACAGAGGACGTGAAGGTGCACTTGTCCAGTAAAAAATGGAAAACGGTAGCTTTTGTAAAATAGGTGTGGTAATCAGATTTCAAAATTGAGGCTTATGAAATAATAACTAAAAATCCCTGCAGCGAATGCTTGCTGATGCCTGCAGCTGACTAGCTTCAGCGCATGGCATGAGGCTGGGCATTGTCTCTTATAAGATGGCACCTCATAAAATGGCATTAGCTTCCATTGCTAGGGCTTGAAGCTTCATCCTGCTGGGTTTAGGCCCAGCGTGTTTGCCAGCACACATTATTAGAGTGACATCTGCTTTACAAGTCCTGCACCCAGGAGCAAACCTGAACAACTCATTTCAGCTCCATTCTCTCCGCAGACCCTCCCCGCCGCCCCTTCGCAAGCCTCCCGAGCAGAGGGTGTGTAACTCATTTTGTCCTCTCTCTCTCTCTCAATTTTAATTTGCATATGGTGTCATTTCTCTTTCTTTCCTTCCTTTCCTGCCTTCTTTCTCTGTTTGCAGCCCTCTGGCCAATGAGTGTTGCACAACAGAGGGCTTCACTTTATCAATCAGCTGTGGCACAAACACTTCATGCATTACAGCGACCATCCTTTATTTCAAAGCTCTTCACGGAGGAGGCATGCAAATTGCTACTGCATCAGCCGCCTTGACAAAAGAGCAAATATACCCAATGCGCACAACAATTTCTGAAGGCCTGAAGAGGACGTTGACTCTGGCCTTTTTCATTTAATGTGAGCAATGGCATGTATTTATGCACAGTTTATGCTATCAGTGAGCTGTAATGATTGAAAATCGTAAGTTAGGGTTTACCCATCTAAATTTGCGACATGTTTGGGCTGTCCGTTTGTCTTTTTGAATACTTTCACGTACTGTAAATTATAGATGTTAAAATGTTCCGTGAAGGTTCTTGCTGTCGTATTGGGTCATACTGAAAATGAACAGTATTTTTTTCTATGACGGTCATGCTAGTCAGACTGATGGACTAGATCTCTGAAATCCCATGCGATAAGGCTGGAATGAAACAAGCATTACAAACATCACAAACTCTGTAAGACAAGTTTCCTCTGATCTGTTTTATCAATCACACACACACACACACACTGAGGCAGTGATAGCTCAGCCAGAAGCTCCTTTAAGTCCGCTGTCAGCAGGTATCCTTCCAATTCAATGAAAGCAGCATCATGTGCTGTTTCGCAGACTGCCAGCCTTGACCATCAATAAAAAACAGTTCTTGGCACTGTGTGATAGTGGTTCTCAAACCATTTCTCCATCCTATCCATCCATCTATTTGTCTATCTGTCTGTTTGTCTATTTCATTTAAGTATCATAGTACTCCAATAGTAATACTCCAACATTTGATACAATGCATTTGTAATAAATCCAATAAGACTTAAATCGCTTCACTGACTTCCAGTTTCTCAACCTGTAGTGACTCTCTTACACAACCCAAATTAGTTAATTCAGTTAACTCAGTTTAAAGCACACCTGATTACTACTTTTCCTGGTGATTTAATTTCCTCTCCTTACTTAAGTTTATATTTAATTGAATTGTATCTCATAGTTTATTTTGACTCTCTTCCATGTATGTGTACCCGTGACATTGTGCACCGTAAAAAATAATATGCTTTATCTAATCAATAAAATTGTGGCAACAGATTACAAGCAATATTATTAATTAAATTGAACAAATTAGAATTGAGTAATACTTAATCAAAATATTCCTTAAAAGTTAACCATTTAAAATGAGTAAAGTTTACACAAAAAAATGAAACAAAAATATCTGAATAACAGACAGACGTCAAAGATTAATTATTTTATATTATCTTTATTTTATATTGCCGACATTGAAGACACCTGATGTTAACAAGTAGAATCACTGATGGAGAAAACCGTCATTTAAAGTAAAACAAACACAGAGCACCATAATGGTGACTTAAACATACATTCTAAAAACAGTTTTACTCATTTTAAATGGTAAACTTTTAATGAATTAATTTGATTAATTATTACTCAATTCTATTGTTAAATTGAATTAATAATATTGCATGTAATCTGTTGCAACAATTTTTTTGATTAGATAAAGCGCATTCATTTTTACAGTGTTTTAAAAAGTTGTTATACAAGTAGTTTTACTTGTATTGTCAGTATTCAAGTGATCATTCAAAAAACTTTCCTGTAGCATTCAAAGCTTTCCTGTAGCTCAAACAGTAGAGCGTTGGCACTTGCAACGCCAAAGTCATGGGTTCGATTTCCAGGGAAAGCAAGAACTTATAAGACTGTAAATGTGTACCTTGAAATGCATTGCAAGTCGCTTTCATTAAAAGAGTAAAATGCATAACTGTAAATGCAATACAGGCAAAAAAATAAGTAAAACAATAGCCTTTGTAATATCATATTTAGACAGTAAATTTGACAATAGTGAGTGATGTATTTTGAAACAGCAGATGAGGTCTGCAGGAAAGAGAGACAATTCGGTTCATTCAAGTTTTAGTTAGTATTCCGTGGGGATATAGGATTGTTTCCCTGAGTAGCATTCCTTCAGTGTCCTGTGGCCGGTGTTCCTTGTTAGGCTGTGGCCCTTCCAATGGAGAAAAAAAGATAGATAGAGGGAAATAAATAAATAAAGAAGAGAGAGTGAGTAGGATGAGAAGGGAGAGAGAGAGGGCCGCTTCGCCAACACCTTGACGTAGATGTACAGCTGCTCACATTGCGCCTGTCTCACCTTTAGCCTCGTCTGTCTGCTGCCGCTTTTCATTTTCCGCATTCATACATCAATGAGCTTCGCATGCTGACACCTCATTTTGCAGGCTACTTTGGTTATGGAGGCCGTGTTTTGCATATCGCAACCCACCCCCTCCTGACACGCCGGTGATCTTTAAAGAGAGTGAGAGAGCGGCACAGAAGGAGAGCGAGTTAGCTACTTCTTTTCTTTCTGATGCATACCTTCATCACTTTTCTCCTTGTCGTGCAAAAGTTCTCCTCTGCGTGACACCGGCTCATCTTCTCCAAATCGAGCTTAATTGATTGATTTCTGTCTTTCATTTTCCCGTGTCTATCATTGCTGTTCCTGCGTTCTCACCCCCCTACCCCCCACCCCGCTCACGCTTCTGTCTCTCCACTTTGTCTTTGCTCTGTGTTTGACAGCTTTGGTCTGAGCTTACAGGCGAACGGCTTCCCTCCCCACCACTCCTCTTCAATCTCTGTATTTCAGTGAAAATTAAGTTCCTATTGTATTCAATAATGGAGACTGATTTCCAGGACAATTATTACTGGCTAATTAGTCAACACCACTAACAGTTGAGAACAGACAACGTGCGGTTTTGCGTTACTGGACCCATTATAGTTTTATAAAAATGTCCCTTCTTGCTTGGAAAAAGGGAATGACAGCTTTAACGTTTGATATGTATATTTCTTGGGTGTATGTCTCGTAATTATCTGTCTATTAGTTTGCATATACTGCTTTCCATATAGGGATTGGCAAAACATTGTTTCCCCCATATGTGAGTGAGCAAATTCTATTGATATTCTATACCTAAATTCGTAACTCTCTTTCTATATGTTTTACTAATTTGGGTATATAATATTAATATTAAAACAATTTTAGGAAGATGCTGATAATTATAATAATTAATTATACACTGTAAAAATGCTGGGTTGTTTTACCCAATTTTGGGTCAAATATGGACAAACTGAAACATTGGGTTAAATTTAATTTAAAAATGTAACACAATGGGTTTGTCCATATTTGACCCAAAATTGGGTTAAAACAACCCAGCATTTTTTAGAGTGTAATACAATTATAATAAATGTTCTGTTGTTGTTTAATATTTTTATTGTTTTAATTTGTTTTGCTTTGTAAAACTTTGTATTTTTAAATTAAAGCAATTTATTTCATTTACAGATTAAAATATTAATATTAAAGAAGTAATATTAATAATAATTTATTAATATTACTAGTCATATTAAGACTTATTATAATGCATATTTTAATTTAGGATGCAGGAGGACATGAGATATGCATTCAGCTTAGACATTGTGAGATTCCACACCCGATGTTCTCCTTTAAAAGAATATAAAATGTAAGGTGAAGCTTTGACTAGATTTACAGTATTTTATTGAATTTCTCATAAACTGACATTCCCTAACATGAAATGCTTTAGAGATATGCAATAGCAACATTCACATCACTCTTCAAACCAGAGAGCATCATTGTTTTTGTGTAAATGTTTTCATTTATTTACATTCTAACTTTCAGTAGATAATTAAATACGAGGGTTCCTGTAGAAGCAGCACACCCCTGAAAAATGCTTTTGTCCCCGCTGCCTTACATGCTCCTATGAGCTAATTGTGAATTAAAATCTCGACAAGCAAACAAAATGTTTGGTTGGAGCGAGGGTGACAGCCGTGAGGAGGTGTTTGGCGAACGAGAGAGGTGGGCTGCCGAATGAGGTGATGAAGGAAACGACAGGAAGAGTGTGAGGAGTGAGTGAATGTGTGTGAGTGAGTGTTTGTAATGGAAAGGGGGTGGGTTATTTGTGTCGTATAGGTATCATATGGATTTCTGCCAAACCTAATGTAATAAATTGATGTTTTCCTGGGCCTGAAAAGAGGGACCCGGGCTTTTAAGTGGCGAGGGGCTGTCATCTCTTTGCATTTGTGAGAGGAGAGGGGAGTGTGAATGTCACTTTCAAGTAGAACTGCAGCTCTCTCCTAATGAGAGATGGGGTCTGCCTCAGAGCCAGCCAAGGGGCCAAGGAGGAGACGCCACCCTCCCGTAGCCTCCAATCCTCAGAGGGGCTGACAGCCTCCGATAAATCAAGACGCTCGCTTCCTCTCTTCCCTCCCTGCGCCACCTGCGGTGGGTGGAGAGCGCTCATTTTCCACCCAGAAAGAGAGAGAACAAGAGGGAGAAGCCGAGAGGTGTAAAGAGAGAGATAAAGTGACGGGGAAAAAGAAAAGGCCCCGAAAAACCCATCCGCAAATGTCCTTTGAACTACATGTACCCGTCTGCGCCATCTTCTTGTGTACAAAGAAATGGTATGCCGCAACTGCGTTTTGTTTGCTCGTTATGTTTGCGTCAAGTTAATTGTGTTTTTGTCGAGACGGTGCGGGGTCGCTGGGTCGTTGTGTAGCGTTACCTTTAACACTGTTAGTTATCTAGAGCAGAAGAGTCGCACGGAGGTAATTATCCTGTTAAATAAGTTCAGGTGTTGGATGAGGCTGTTTGCCCCTGCTGTCCTGTGGAGCTAATGTCCATGCCCTGCCCAAAGGCATCCAGTGACCCATTACTGCGAGCAACAGCACTCACAAGCAGATGTGTACCATTTAAAATAGCACCTCTCCATTATTAACCAACTCGCCGTTTTTTTTTCCCTCTATACTTTAGCAAACACTCACTTGCATTAAGCAAAGCTTAAAATCAGATCACATCTGATCTAAAATATTATGATGTCCGGCATCAACAGTTCTGTCATTTCTGTCATGAATGCACCATTTGCATCGTTTGCAATCAGAGGAATTTGTGAAGAAAGTTACATAAGTTAACACTGAAACACTGTTTTAGTCCACTTTTGGGAATATGTAACGCTCAAACATACCCACAACATAAGTACCTCCATTTGCAAACTGACAAACCGAGTGCTAGATTTTGGTGTATGCCGTAAACCGCAGTATCACTATCCAGTATAGTATAGTATCCACTATCCATCACTGAGATCCAAGCACCTCGGCTCTTTAAAGGGTTAGTTCACCCACAAATGAAAATTCTGTCAGTATTTACTCACCCTCATGTTGATGGGGAATGAGATCTGTTTGATTAAAACATTCTTCCAAATATTTTCCTTTGTGTTCAGCAGCACAAATAAACACATAGAGGTTTGGAACCACATGAGGGTGAGTGAATACTGACAGAATTTTCATTTTTGGGTGAACTAACCCTTTAAAATGAAGAGAGTAGCACTCGGAAGGCCTGGATATGATATTTGATGTATTTGATGACTTGTATGTCCCCATGATCAATAGGAAAAATAGAAGCATCTGATCACTGGAATGTTCTTTACACATTTATTTAGGCTACGTCCACATTAATCCGGATATATTTGAAAACGGGGTTTTCGTTGAAAGCGCTCTCCGTTTCAGGCGTTTTCAGACGTTTCAGTGTGAATGAGAAACTTCTAAATTCACTTTACTGCGCATGTGTGAAACATCACAAAAGCTCACTGAGATGATACAGATGGGAAAATAAATAATTATATTATCGCACAATAACAGGATAATTTTATTTAGCAAAATATCTCACCATGACAGATACGTCCAGGTCGCAGTCAGTCACAATATGTTTGGTCTAAAACGCAACTGCTCTGCCGCAGGACAGCAAATGTGAGTAAGCTACATTATCTTAACCTGACTCCGCCAGATGGATTTGCTCCGCATATCCATCTGGAAACCTTCCATTGAAGTAGTTTTGGTAAGGGGCGACAATACTGGTTAGCTGATTGGCCTATGTTGGTGATAGACGGGCCAAATCAACCAATCAGATCAACGAAGCACATGACGTACTAACTTGCTGCTGCAGGTAAAGGCTCGTTAGCTCAGCAAATAAGCAACATGTCGGCAAAGGATATTTGCCGTTTATGTAACTACAATTTGCAAATAAAAGGCACCATTTCAGCTGCCCGGTCCATATTTCACAAGAAGGATGCAAGAGAAAAAAGCATTAGCCAACGGCTAAAAGAATTAGGACTACCGGTGTCTGAAAATGTTTCTAGATCGCGTTGCTTCCGCTTGATTGCGTCACACCTCAACCTGCCTCAAAGCCAACGCTGATTGGACGTTCGTTTGGTGAACTGCTCCCAAATTTTCTTTAACGGAAAGTATCCAGACTGATCTGCGAGTGAAACCTTGAAAGCTCGCGAGATCAGGATGGTCTCACGAGGCTAACATTATCTGTCATCTTTGCAAAACTGTGCTATGAAGAATAGCGCATATTAAGTAACATAGAAAGTAACATATTTTAGCAATAGTGTAAAAATGAATAACGCATATCAGGCACAATACCGATAAACATGAATATCTATTGGTACTACATGGATCACATGACTAAACTTACATCATCGTTTTGAAATACCTCCGGTTTCACTGTCCACACTACAACGGCGTTTTCAAATTTATCCACTTTGGAGTGTTTTCCAAACGATACGTTTTTGTTGACTTAAAACGGCGTCTCAGTGTGAACGGAAGGCTAAAACAGAGAGAAAAATATACGTTTTCAAACGAAAACGTATTAGTGTGGACATGGCCTTATTTAGATCATTTGGCTCTGAATATATCTTGCTTATATCTGGGTGCTTATTGTGCTAAAATTGCTAACAGTCTCAAAGTTTGTGACTGTTTAGTACAATTGTTTTTATAGCGGGCCATTATGGACTAAATGCATCCTACTTGCAGTTCACATGAACTTAACTGATTTGACAGTGCTCAATGTTGTTTGGTTTGTTTCTCTATAAAACTCTGTGAGGAAGTCGCTAGAAAGGAAACTCCAAGCTTGATAAATAATTCAGAAGTATGTAGAGAAGCAAAAGATTAGTGTTAGGGGTGGCGGAGAGGGGCATAGATGAATTCAGTGAGGTAGCGGGCCCAGGTGCTGCCAGTATGCAGATTAAAGAGCGGGAAGGCGGCGTGAACCTTAGACAGATGGCAGCGCCTCAGCGGAAATGGGAGAAGAAGGAGGAGGAGAAACAGGGACGGGAAGGGGATGCGAAATCCAGCGATGCGACCTGCAGGAGTAAAAATTGCTTGCATTGTTGTTTTCATTATCTAGCTACTGTCATTTCATGAGCTTTGTATTTCTGAAATGAAAGAATGAGACGGGAGGGTTTTAAAAAAGCAGAGGATTATGAAGAGGGGGAAGCAGGGAGGGCAAAAAAACTGTGAAATTAATCTTTTGTGCAGGTCCTGATGGAGCAGGAGACATGCTCAGACAAAAGGTAGACTGGGAGAGAAGCGCTGTGATTGATGAATAAAGTAAAGGTGTCAGAAGTCTGTTATGTAAATGAGTGAAGGCACGGAGCATTTCGGGAAGGGAATGGGCGAGAGGAGAGAGCGCAGCATGTGTCACTGGGGCTATCGATCCCCCAGCGTGAATCCTGCGCAATCTTTTATCTAGTCAGACAAGCTCGGCCCGCAATCTGTACAGCAGTGCTGCGAAGCGTGAGCTCAGGGTACTTGAGGGGAGAGAGATGCTGCGGCTGGATCTGAGAGAGTGCGGCAGGCCTGATTGACCATCGCTGAATGGAAATGTTGTTAATATACATGTGTACTCACAGGTCCTCTTCACACGTCTGTGTGATATTGCAGGACAGAACTGAAGTGAGAAACAGGGTGTCAGATTGACAGAGGTAATGGAGAAAGCTGGTGATGATGGGACTTTGGTGAGAGTGAGGTGTTCACCGCACCTTTTGGTGTTGTTGTAAAAAAACAAAATGGATAGCGCAGGCTATGTGTACTGTATATATTATCTTGCTTGTGTTTCTTCAACTACAAGCACTTTTGTTCCAGTGATAGAATTTTGTGAAATATAATGGGATTTAACTTTTTTTAAATAAGTTACAATCTAAAAATTGCTGGGTTGTTTTAACCCAACTTTGGGTCAAATATGGACAAACCCAGCTATTGGGTTAAATTTTTTAATTACATTTTTAACCCAACATTTGGGTTTGTCCATATTTGATTCAAAGTTGGGTTAAAGTAACCCAGCATTTTTAGAGTGTACTTCTTTTCTATAAGTTACCATTAAACTTTTTACCATGCTCCATCATGTATTTTTCATCTTTAGTGAATTTGTTTGTTTTACTGTTTTCCCAGACTTCCAGTCTTATTTTTTTTTTATGAAAAAACACATATTTCATAGTTCTGGCATGAAACTCATGAATGGTGCAGGCTGATAGGTCTTTAACTTATAGACCTTATGTAGCACCGCCCCTTTTCAGTGCTGCGCTCGTTGTCTTTTGCCTTCCGGTCTGTATTTTGACAGTGATCTTGCATAGGTATGAATGAACTGCTCGTAAAAAAAATCCCGGTCGACATTTGTTAAGACATCCGCTTTACAATGCTTATGATAAACATTACAATGCTCATGGTAACTTTTGTTAACTCTACAATAAGTAAATCCACTTCACCATCTAATTATTCCTCAACAGCGATGTCATAGAAATATACAGAGCGACCGCGAAAACGGAAGTTCAAAGACAATATTCTGCAGATGACGGCGCCCACGTTTCTCTGGTGCATAAGGTCTATAGAGTGCCGAAGTTACAACGTCACTCTGTAGGCCAAAACGCGGAAGTGAGTAGCACTACCGGTTCCCTCGCTCTAAAGTCTATGGGATTTTTTAATGGATTTTTGCTAAATCGCCTGAAATAATGTCTGTGGTGACCAAAGCCTTTTAATATTTTCACGTTTTGATCTATGACATAGAACACACAGTTATAACCTACTTGTGGTCTTTTAAACTTTATTGTGTCTGCTTGAGTTAAAAAAATTATAAAAATATATATATATAGACTTCAAAATGTATACAATTTGGACTAACTTGTAAAGATTACCTTGATAGACAAAACGTGTAAGGATCTTATTTTTTGCGATATATTTTTTATTTATTTTTAAGTCTATGGGGAAAATTCACAGCTTTTCGATTGAGGAAACCTATGCGCTGCTAGCTTCCGAGTTGTCCCAAAAAAGTGATGTCATCACTTCGGCACTCTATTTGTAGCAATCATGTTATCTACATAGCACAGCTGATTGGTTGCTGTTGCATTAGCGGCCAATGAGCTTGCTGCTTAAACATTCAAATACTGGGCATTATTTGCTGCCTACTATTATTATTATTATTATTAACAGCCTGCAGCGCACTTTCAGGACCCTCCCCCTTCCCCAGCTCCACCTGTATAGATCTGCTAGGGGGTAATTCTTGTATGGTACATGTGCAGCTAATTGACGCTAAAGGTTGGCAGTCACCTTTATGATGCCTTGGGTTCTGCGTGTTATATTGACGCTAAAGAGTGCCATGTGCGTAGTATTTCGACGAAATGTCATATGACGTCAGATGGCTATATGACGTCAAAGGATGAGTACGGGCTCAAATACTATACATACCATACTGATACTAAAAGGAATGACTGTGTCAAAAAATGTTACAAATCTTAGCTTAACTCCAAAATAACTTTAGATAGAATGGTGAAAGTGATATTGGTAACAATTTACAATAAGGTTCCATTAGTTAGCATTAGTTAATGCATTAGTTAACATGAACTAACCATGAATAACATCTCTGTTCAGCATTAGTTAATATTTGTTAACGTTAATTCACACATGTACTAATGCATCAATTCTAAAAAATGTATTGTAAAGTGTTACTGTGATATTTGATGGTTTCGGGTTGAAAAAATTGACATTATTAATTTTATATTCGTTGTTGGTCAATATTTGTAAACACATTCAATATTCATTTTCAAAGTGTGCTTTAAAAAAGGGCATTTTCAGAGAGTTTTGAAAACACTCATGCATGCAAACCCACCGAGAAAAGGTACTGGGTAGAGAAATTAAGGATACATCACAGCACCTCCTTTCATTCATATAACTATGCAGAACCTTTTTAATTAGAGGAGCAGGGCATTGGTGAGCCAGTCATTAAGGCCTCAGACAGCGAGTGGGACGCAGGTCATGCCCCGTATGAGCCCTCACCCTCAGATGCAAACGGGCATCATCGTTCATAAACTGACAAAAACAATCAATCACCAGCACATGAAGGCAGAGCATTAGGTTGGAGTTTAGGGAAACTGATGACATCCTTGCTTTAATTCTACAGCGCATAGCGGTCTTGTGTGATCGGAAAAGATAACGACACGTAGGGTTACCTCTGGAGGAGGTTCGGCTAATTGCCGGCACTTGTTGTCGCGTCTTAGCTTTGTTTAAGTCACGGAGGCTAACTAGCTATCTCTCCCTGATGCACACTGTTTGTTCAGCTAACGCACTGCTGAGAAAGCCGTTTTCATCAAGCGACTCATTATTAACGGGTTCATAAATAAACGGGACTCTAATATTTCTCTCTGTTAGTGTTTATTGTGGGCTAGCAAAGTGCAGCGGCTGTCTTTAATGAAAGAGAGAGCCACGGGTAATTGAAGCTTATTATGCGCGGGTGAGAGACAGTGGCTGAGAGAGAGAGAGAGAGAGAGAGAGAGAGAGAGAGAGAGAGAGAGAGAGAGAGAGAGAGAGAGAGAGAAGGCTGGCACTGTCAAAAACAGTCTGCTTCTGTGACTACTTATTACATCATGACAAAGCGATTTTGGACCGCCTGTGGTGCTGTGGTTTACATATTTACATTGGATGCAGAAGTGGCAGATGAAATGACTTGGATTCCTTGTACACAGTGCCGGCCCGTCCTATAGACGATGTGCCCGGGGGGCCCGCAAGATGGTTCATAATAAATGAGCAGATCATAACTTGTGATATGAGAACACTTCTCATCCAATTTACACTGACATCGAGCAGCATGAAGACAAAGATATAAGTATAATATGTTTTTAATGAAAGTGTTATTTTCCAAAATTATTCATATTATTTTACAAACATATATATAGTTTTGTTGTTGTGCTACACTATGGAGCTAATGTGACTGAACCCCTTTTCCTGTCTAATGTGCATGGATGTCAAAATGTAACATTGCAGTATCTTACTGTAGATAAGTATTTTCAAGAATCTTTTGTGGGAAAAACTATTTTTTATTTTATTTTAATTTATTTAATTTATTTTTATTTGATTGTTTTGTTTTATATTTCATTAATTAATTTGTTTGTATTTTTATTTATTTATTTCATATTTCATTTTAATACAAAAGTATTTGAGCACTTCAGCTCCACGTGTAAATCTATGAAAGACATTGCATTAAGCAAAATATCGACACCAGAGGGTTAAAGTAATTGCAAAAAAAGTTTTTAAAAGCCCTTGCACCATGTTTGTGTAAATGGCATTTCCTTTTATTATTTGTTGTTTATGCAATTAAATTCACATTTAAGTGTGAATTATGTCTTTTTGGGGCCTTTTGTGTTCTTTTTTAAGGTGTTCTGTTTCACTGTAGATTAAATTATTTTAGGGTTTATGCTATTATTATTATTATTATTTAAAGGGATAGTTTACTTTGAAATATTTTTTTTATAAATTAATGTTTTAGCTTACCTCTAGGGCTTCCAAAATGTAGGTGTCTTTGTTTCCATAGTCTTTTCAATTTTGTTATTTTTAGGTTAAACCGTTCTTGTCTGTCAGTCATATAATGGAGGTATATGGGGTCCACCTCAAAGAGCATGCACAGAGAAGTCCAAATTAAACATGATTTATTGACTTGTAAATGTAAGTACATATTGATGGCCTAAGACACTGAAACGAGCCATTTGTGTGAGAAAACGAACAGTATGTATATCGTTTTTACCTCTTTTAACCACAGCCACGTCCAAGTGATCTAAGGCCGGGGCGCTTTGGTCTGCTTTCCGGAAAGCAGCGGAAGTGATCTCTCACGAGGTTGCAAAAAAAAAAAAAAAAAATCAACGTTGTCTGTTGATATATCGAAATCGTCTACCATTGCAATTTCCTGTATATCTAAATATGTTTAGATCTTCACAGTGAAAGGTAACGCTTCCGAAATCTCTGTGTAAACAATGAGTGACGTACACGCGTGAGATCACTTCCAGCGCTTTCCGATGCTTCCTGGCACTTGCGCCGACCAAACCGTCCACGCCCTCAGATCACATGGACATGGCTGTGGTTACATGAGGTAAAAACAATATAAATACTGTTCATTTTCTCACACAAACCACTTATTTTGTGTCTTAGACCATCAATGTACATTTACGAGTCATTAAATCATGTTTAATTTGGACTCCTCTGTGCATACTCTTTGAGGTGGATCCCATAAACCTCCATAATATGACTGACAGACAAGAACGATTTGAGCTAAAAATATCAAATACTGTGGAATATATATATATATATATATATATATATATATAATACTGTGGAAGCAAAGACACCTACATCTTGGATTCCCTTGAGGTAAGCTAAAACATATCAATTATCATTTTAATATGGGCTAGACCTGCTTGCCATGTTTAGCTCTGTCAGACACAATTTAATGTGTGTTCAATTAGACAAACAAAAGTAGCCTACATTACATACTATTGCTTCATTGGACTTCAAATACAGAAAGAGACCATTTTAACCATTGTTTCACCAAATCAACCTGAAATCATTTTAAACTACCATGGACCATCATGATGAGCTTAAGAATTCATACCAATTCATACCTTGAAGAAATTTCAACAATATTCTACTTTCAAACTGTGTGCGCCACATATATCACGGTCCACCTGCTTGTAGGAATGCTGTCTTCCCTCTCCGCCATCACACTTTTTCAACGATGTCGTCTCTCGTCTCTTCAGGGTGTTTCAAATGGCTGAGCTAGTCAAATTTCCCCACCTGGCTATTTTTCAATAGAGACGTATCTTTATTCTGCTCAGAAAAGCGGCGCATATGTCTGGCTGATTCTTGTTTTACCTTTTCTCGCTCTCTCTTTCCTTTCCTCCTCCCTCCACCTTTCTCTCTTCATCAGCCACTCTATTTTTCTCTTTCTCTGCTCCCTTCCTCACCGCTGTTTTCATATGCAGAATGGCTATTGTGAGTTAGTGGATATCTCTCTTATGCATGCCCAGACCGCCTCTCTCTCCCGCTCTCTCGTTCTCTCCCTTCCTCGTGCCGCAGAGGTACGAACGCTCGCATTACAGCAGAGTGACAATATCCCTCCTTCAGATAATGCTATAAATGAGGCAGAATTTACATACAACACGCAGCACGCCGCTCTTCGCTCTCGGCGCGTCGGGGTGTTCGGCGTGCGAAAGAGCGCCGCTCTGCCAGTGCCGGCTCTGAAGAGGCTCTCCAGCGGGACGGCCATTAGAGCCATCTCAGACTAATGACACGAGAACGCTAGCACAACGCCAACTTCCCCTGCCTGCCTCACGCTGCCGATGTTAACTATGCCCGCTAATACCACAACTTCAACCCTCAGCTCCCCTCTCAGTGTTAAAACGCTCTCTTTCACAGGCGGCCGATGAAAGGGCTCGACTTTACATGCTATTACCTGCAGATTAGGCTCGTGAACGTCCCAAAGCTCTGTCACCTACACGTATTGAATGTATGATCTAACTTAAACCGCCACTCCAAGTTTTTTAAAGTGAATTCCTCCCGTTTTGCCTTCGTCCTCAGGGAGAAGCTGCGATCTGTTTCCATATTTGTTTGCGGCTTTGTTGTGTGTGTCACTCTAATGGAGTGGTGGCCTAAAACAGTGCTTTAGCCCACCTGCACGTCACACTCGGTGGAAGCCGAGAGAGACCTGCTAAATTAGCTCATTGCCTGATTGATGCATGGCTGTTGACTTGCCAGGGCACTGCAGGTGGAGGACTGGCTTTTTAAAGCATTGTGCTCTTATGTTGGGTAATGGTGCAGATTGGCTTGAACTATGCAAATGGAACAGAACATAGGCATAGTTTGGTACACTGTTTATTTTTGCTGTCACCTTGCTAATGAGGGGTCCTCACCCCAAAACGATCTGCTCGCTGTGACCCGCCCCACTGAAAGTAACCCTGGTTATACAACAGATGAAAGCACTTTAAAAATCACTCTGTACATAAATGATTTTGATGCTCTGCGTGATGCACTGAATTCGCTGTATTTTACTAAAAAAAAAATAGGACACACGATCTGACATTTATTCTAACATTTGTGAACTACCATTATCTCATGCTAGGTTTTTTTTAATTCTGAAAGTAGTTTAAAACCCACAAGATTGAGGAATGCGAAAGGTGAAATGTAGAAAAGAATGAACTGGCCACTGTCTTCCAAATAATCAAATATTTGTAATGAAAATGTGAGCAGTTACTGTGCAAACTGTTTGGTAACACTTTATTTTCCACTTTAGACATTCTACTAACTATAAGTAACTTTGCAATTACTTATTAACCAACTGTTATTAGAGACTGTCTGCTTAATATTTGCTAACACTTTATTGTGTTGGTCCTCCAACAGAGATTCTACTGACTAAGTAAATTGACAACTAGAAGTCAACTTATTCTCCTAACACTGAACCCTAACACCCAACCATAACCTAACAGTCTACTACAGTCTACTAATACTCTAATGAGGGTTAGTTGACATGTTGAAAAGTTACTTATAGTTAGTAGAATGTCTAAAGTGGACTATCGAAATAAAGTGTAACCAAACAGGAACATTGATATTGTGAAAAAATATTACATTTTAAAACAACAGATTTATATTTTAATATATTATTAAAAGTAATTTATTAATGTGAAGGAAAGCTGAATTTTTAGAAGCCGTTACTCCAGTGTCACGTGATCAGAAATAACATGATAATTTGGTACTCAAGAAACATTTCTCATTATTATCATATTAACATTATGTTAAAAACAGTTGTGCTGTTTAATATGTTTTGTGGAAACAAAATTTCTTTTAGATTTCTTTAGAAATCTTTCATGAATATAAAGTTCAGAAGAACAACATTTATTTGAAATATATTTATGTGACAAGGTAAAACTCATTATTGTCTTTTGATTTAATGTGTCCTTTCTGGATATCTATGTATTTAATCACTCGAGCCACACATATTGAATGTGATTGCATTAAGTTCCAAATATTAAATTATTATTGAGAAGGATATAAGACTATTTTAAAGAAAAACATTATAGCAATATAATTTTTTGAAACCTCAATTATGTTTTTTTGTTAGTTTGGCATTTAACAGGCAAGATCCTTCTCTCTTTCATAATATAAAATATTGGCCAACAGCTTCAAAATATAAGTAAGTCATATAGTTTGGGAATGGCATAATGATGAATAAATATCCACAGAATTTGCCTATTTTACTATTCTCTTAACGCATCAAGATGGATTTTGTCACTCTGTAAACCCATGTTGTGCATTGATGAATGGAACTTGTGTTGGTGAGCTGCAGTGTGGCGCTGTGTGGAGAAGATCTTCATCCCTTCATGTTATTACCATTGAACCACACATCCCATGAAAGCTACCTATTACAGAGTCAATAGAAGCTGCTTATCCACACACACAGATCATTACTCTGGTTGAATTCCTCTCGGACGGCTGCTTAATTAAGACACTGCTGCTCGCTGAGCTGAATTGGAGATAAATTGTTCCACTGTAGAGGGATGTTATAATTTGCTGCTGTTGAAATTGAAGTTTTGCTGTCAAAATAAAAAAGTGAAATGAGTATAGGTAGCACAATGCAGACTGATTTTTTGACTGAGGCTGACAAAAACAAGAATGATTTTGTCACCGGATGCCTGTCATGGTTGTTATATGTATGTGTGGACGCTCATGGGCGACTGTACAGAGGCCCCACTCACTTGTAAGACCAAGTAATGACAGCGTGATGCACGAATGCTCTTGTATTTTTCTACATTTCTTCCTCTCAGTTCAGCAGTAATTGATTCTAGTCGTCTTAATTTCATTCACTGCAGCAACACCAATCTGATGAGGCCCAAATCTATTATATAAAAGCGATGTGGCCACTGAACACGTCCCATGTGTTCTGAGATTTTGTCAGCAATTCATTAGCAGAAAATTAGGTCATTAGAGACCAAATACAGGATGCAGATTCTTGTGGCATTTAGTCAGTAATTCTCTCCATTATTTCATTTTTTTTGGCTTTTAATTAAATGGCCATTTTTTTCCTTTTCTCATTGTCAAGTTTAATGTACTTGCTACCCATGATCTGTTATTAATGCTGTGAAGAATTCAGGCAATGTTTTCGGAATAATATTCCTAAATTGAATCTTTGTTGCATGAATATATGCAAAAATATATTGTGAGGGCTGAGTGCTTTTAAATTGGAGAGATCACTCATGGCTTCACCTTTTCGTGGCAGATAAAGCTATGAGGAGTAGCGCTGCAGTGTCACCCTACTGAGAGAGAGGACTAAATCACATCCCTAGAGTTTTCCCACCTCTGCGATCTGTAGCCGCTTGCCATTTCAAACCATTATTAACAGCCACAAATGACATTATCAAAGTATCCAAGTGTAACACTGTTTGGAATCTGTTTTGCTATTTGTCGAGGCTGTTTATTATGTGCGATGCGCCTGTCGTCAATTTCCAGTCAATTAATCCTGCAAATCAACAACAGTTTCTCAATCCGTATCATCTCCTGGCCCAAAAGTTAGCTCTGTTTTACTGTTGTTCGCACTTGTTTGGACCCAATCATTCTTTCTTAGCAGAAAGTCTTGTGTGGAAGAGCAATTTTTTAAACGTAGCACGGCAGCCATTTCATCAGAAGGCGAGAGCGTGCTGATTTGCATGTTAAGAGGTTAGTCTCCTGCCCTAACGTGTTATTGCAAAGTTTCTCCATTTTGTCTCCACCGTGAAACTAATATCCAGAGCAAATATTTCCTTATTCATGCATCCAGATTAACAAGTATAACCACTATGCCTTTCACTGCATAATAGTTGGTAGAATCAAATTCGCTGGATATGAATTCCAATGTAATATGACCAATATTTTATGTTAATACAATAAAAATGTAAAGTCGGAATTATGGGCTTATTTTTATGTAAAAGGTATGCTGAAGAGCACTATATTACATATGCACACGTGGTTAAGGCAGCACCAGGGGATAGGCTGTTGCTAAGAGACAGAGCAAGGAACGGACCATTTCCAATGATGAATTAACTCTAGGAGGAGGGTGACAGTAATCTTTGTCACTAGATGCACTGGCTGTCAGAAGTCCTGTCATTTTATGCATCTCATGCAAAACAGATGTACCCATATTCTAAAAAAGAAAAAAAATCCAAATTCACCAGGCAAAAAAAAAAAAAAAGAAAAAAAAATCATTATACATACGCAAGGGCTGGAAGGCTGTCACAAAGAATTTTATTATTTTTCATCCTTTAACGAGCAGGTAGATTGTGCATATTGTAATTTTCACAGAGCCCCTCTAAATAATTCTGTAACTTTCTCAGTGAGAAGTTTTCACTCTGGTGGCTGCTCATTACAATGGCACCATGGCAGGGTCCCTCAATCATGCCGCCAGAGAAACACACAGACACAGACACACACACGCACACACACACAAATACACTATGCTGCCCCCACCACCCCCGCCCCTCTCCCCGTCCTCTCCCATCAATTACACCAGTAAACAGAACAGCACCACATTTTTAGAAGTGCCCATTGTCTTACCCATGGTGTTTTTGTTTGTCTGTTCATTCGTCGTCTGCATATTGTCTGGCTCTAAACTTTAAATCGGAGAGGCTACTCCATTTACAGTTTGCCTAGTCAAAGTAATAATTTAGGAAAATTGGGAGTTTTTAAGGTCATATCGGGTCAAGTAGATCATGTGTACCTTTTTCATGGAATATTGCATTATGTATTCTAAATGATTTATCTGTGCATTATAATTTTTGTGAAATAATTAAACAAACTTCATAATGTTTAATTTAAAAAAACTCTTTAAATTTAAATTTCTTCTCTGATGACATTTATTCTTGTGAGAGTGGGACAATGTCACTCACAGTGAGATCACAGGAATAACAAACCTAGTGTTGTAGTTCTCAAAACCATTTTGCGAAGGTCTTGGTCTCTGGTTTCGACCACATACTCGAGTCTTGTTCTTGGTCTCAGACTAGGAAGACTCCGGATTTTATTTTCAGGACCATAATTGTGGGGATAACACTAAATTGATGGTACATTGTCAAACTTTCTGCTTCAAATACAACAAATACTTTACATTAAGGTTGCATTTGTTAACATTAGTTAACTACATTAGTTAACATGGACTAAGAATGAACTGTTTTCTTACAGCATTTAGTAATTAATGTTAGTTTCAACATTTGCTAATACATTATCATAATCATTAGCAATTGTTTACATCAGTTAATACACCATGAGCTAACTTTAACAAACAATGGACAGATTAATAAATACTGTATCACATGTATTGCTTATTGTTAGTTCATGTTAATGCATTAACTAATGTTAACAATTTAGACTTATTGTAAAGTGCTACCCTTCTTTCTAATTTGATTTTCTTTATTTTGTTACTGTTGGGTCAGAAAGTGATTGTGTTGTTACCAAAATTAATGCACAGGCTCACAAATTTGCAAAAAGGACTTGTAATATATGTATTTTTAATGAATAGCATTTTGATGTAATTCGTCACAAGTAGCCTGACTTCGTTCATAATCATATTCTTGTTCGGAATATGAGTCTGAAACTGCTAGTCAGGGCTTTTGATTATAAGGCGTGTATAAATCTGAACCAGTAAAAAAAAACAAAAAAAAACTCTGCACTCAATTGGATGAGAGTAGACCTACAACCAATCAGAGCAGCAGTAGTAGGTGAACTACTTTGCATACAGTTGTCAACTACAGAAATAACTTATTTTAGAGGTTAAATAACGAGTGTTGCTCCTTTTACTCCTCCATGAGTGCGACCTAAAGAGAAACCCACAACGACCACAGGCTTTTCATTACACCCCATCTTCTTAACGACCATCTGAGCCAGCTGATAAGTTACACTTTTGCTGAATCATGTCAGAAGGACGGCAAAAATATGTTTCCGAATTCGACAAATTCCTTGATTGCAGTTTTCTGTTTGTCTATTAAAATTAATGCGCTGTCATTTACTTTTACAACAGACGTGACAGCAGAATTTATACGTCCTTGAATATCACCTGTCCATCATCGTAAAAAGCCTGCCCTGGCAATTTGATTGGCCTGAACATTTTTTGCCTGTTACATAATTAATCCTTAATGGATCGAGTCCAGTACCAAACTTCCCGACCAAAAAATGTTGTGGGCGGAGTTCGGGCTGGCTATCCAGGCTATATAACGAGCTGTTTCCACAAATATAAGCTTGACTACAAAAAAAAAAAGCGTGATATTGATTTTATACAAATGTCCAATAAACACACAATCGTTTATTTTATGCCATAATTATGGATTCAGATGCAACTTCTGTACCCTTCTGTCAGCTTTTTATATAATCTGATTAAATGTAAGACATTTCTCAGGCAGTAAATGTGGGTCTGGCCTTGGTCTTAGTCCCTCAATGTCTTGGTCTTGTCTTGGTCTCACACACTTGTCTTGACTTAGTCTCAGCCACAATGATAACAATCCAATCTTAATGAACAAATCAACCCCATCCTTCATTTGTTCTTGTTAAGAAGCTGTTTCAGTTGTACATTCTCGTTCATTGTTCGACTTTAAATAAAAAAGCAAAAGGCTAACCAATGAAGTCTGTGCATAAACATATCATTAACGGCAGGTGAAGATGGAGTCTGTGTTTCTCCGGAGGAGAAAAACAGAGCATTCATTTATAGCTCAGAGCACACCAGACCAATAGCAGAGAAATCACCGCCTAGATAGATGTGGAAAAACTGCTATTTCCTCACTCTCCCCTGAATTATCTGTATAAACTCTAGACGAAAAAGCAGAGGGGGTGGGGATCTAACAGGAGCTCCTTAGCAGGCCTGGCGCTGCAGCCCTTCCATCTCAGATTTACATTCATTGTAAAGATTTATGGGATACCTTCCCAGAGATAAGTTGAAGCTGGCAGGAATTTGGGGGAATTGTTCAAAACAGTGATTATTTTTGGTTGCGATTATGCATGCACACCTGATCGGGGTGTCACCGCTGCCTCTTGTCCAGCAATGATGGAATCGGACCAATTTTCTAACTTTTCACCCGCCTTGCATAAATGAAATGTACGCACACACACAGCAGTCCTTCTGTGTCACTTATTGGACTAAGACTAAGGGCCTGCATATATTAGAGAGCGAGGTAGGGACTTGGCAGTGGTGTGTTGGTCAGGGAAATGGGCCAACAAGCATTAAGATTTAACAAAGAGGAAGTGCATGCGTTTGTCCCCGGTATGCTCTCTTGGTCGTCCAGGGTCTCTCGCTCTTGCACCGCAGCGTGGTCATCGCCCCAGAACGCCTGAGAAGAATATTGGCGTATGTCTGTTCAGCTGTAACAAATGTGACACTGGGCCACAAGAGGAATGCACACTGTCTCTGACTCTAGACCAGGGGGGAGAAACGCTGAAAAGCCACCTCTTCTTTTTTCACATATGAAGCTCATGCTTTTTTCCCTCTAAAGTATGAAGTGGAAGAGAGCTGGGTGGAGGTGTCAATCTGCAGTGTTTTTCATGTTATCTGACGGGGGAGAGCCGAGCCATGCACTGGTAAGGTAATGTAGCTGTGCAGTGTGCTGGTGTGAGGAGAAGCACCAAGCTTTAAAGGGATAATTCACCCAAAATTCACCCACAGACAGAGCATCACAGTCCCTCACAGCCCGAGAGAGCATTGGTGCTGTTGTGGTGAAGCGATGAGTCCCCCTGAAGAGACTGAGTCCCACCTTAGGACCCCATAGTATGCCGAGTAGTATGCCTGATTGCTAAATATGTTCCTGTATAACCTGATAAAAGCATTTAATTAATATGTTTATTTGTTTAGCGCTTTCAGAGGATTGTATTTCTGTTTAGCGCTTTTACATAGTAGGTTGCGTCAACAGCAGAGGAAAAGTCAGTGAAATGTAAAGTATTACTGTTATTGTGTCATGCAATGTAATTTTAAGAAGTTTCAAGTCTAGAATGTAGTTGTTTAAAGCTCAATGTGGTTTATTTACTATCTAAGAATACCTACCTCTTTTATCTACTATGTAAGCCTGACTAAAAAACACTAGAGAATGAGAAATGTTTAAATTTACAATCTACAGCTTCGTTATATACTAGTATATGAAACATGTAAGTTAAACTACATTTACTCATTATAACGGTACTTCAAACGTCTCTTATCAGACAATGTGATTTTTCTAATTGGTAACCAGGCACTAAAGCGATTACCCATAAAACTAGCTTGAACCAATCGGATCGCTTGGGTGCCTAGGTTGGACCCATCTTCCGGGGACCCATCTCTTCACCACACCGGAAGTAATTTCCCATTCATTTTCTCCCATTGACATTTTGTAAAATCCATATCTAAAGAGTATTGAGCATTCTTCGAGGATAAGACGGCTGGAACTCATTAGCATACAACATATCATTTCGAAAGTGAAAAAAAGAAGAGAAAATCCTAAAAAAGTCAAGGGTATACGATTGAGTACATATTTCCAATCTCCTCCCATAAACCACCGCGCCTCACTGAAGTCGAAACTGAAGCCACCGTGAAAGAGCCTTTTGAGTGACTTCCAGAATGTGGACGACAGGCCACGTGGCAAACTTTTTCCTTCAGTGAATTTTATATGGTGTGTGCAGGGAGTCCTTATATGTAAAATGCATTCGTATGTAAAATGCATTTGCAGCTACACATGCTAAAACAGTTGAGCATCTGGCTCGGCTGATCAGGGCTGGTGCTGCAGGCAAGCTGCACTTCCGATGTGTGCGCGGGCCGCGAGTGCATACCAATGGACTTAGCCCTATGTCACTACACGTATCTTCAGTCTTCATCGGGTCTCGTGGGTTTGTCCCGAGTCAGTATCGACTTCCACCAATCAGAATGCATTACTGTTGGGATTGTGGGGACTGTCTCAGGATTGTGGGGGAACTGAAGGACTCATGATGGCTCCATCATGGATGAAAGGCATTCACCTTAAAACAAGGTTGGTGCCCATCTGAACCTTTGGCGTTTATCTGAGCATCATGCAACCGCTAAGACAGCCGTAGCTGGTTTTAAGTCTACCATGTATGGTTAAGTTTTATGGCTTATATCTCAAATGTCAATGGAGAAATTGTATTGAATTCTTACTTCCGGCACCGGCTGTCAGCGGGACTTCGCTGCTCTATTTACTCACCCTCTTGTTGTTCCAAACCTGTATGAGTTTCTTTCTTCTGTTGAACACAAAAGAAGAAATTTTAAAGAATGTTAGTAACCTGACAATTGACAGTAGCCAATGACTTCCATAGAATCTTTTTTTTCCCTACTATTGAAAATCAAGCAGTGCCGGTTTCCTATTGGCATCATACAAAAAAATAGTCATTTGATACATTTTCAGGTTAAATAATATTAAAGCAATGTAAAATAAGAATTAAATTATTTTTGTTTTTGATTTTCGAAGGCCTATAAATTATGAGTAGAGATGCTGATGTCTTTACCATAACCTGGTTAATGTCAAACCTGTCAATCAAAGAAGGGGACAAGGGAAGAACAGTGATAGAGAGTGTGTGTGTAAATGTGTGTGAGAGAGAGAGAGGGAGAGAGGCCCTGTGGACTCTCCTCCAGATATCTATGGAATGCTGCCTCCATCTTGGGCCAGGCAGCTGGGGAGAGCAGGTGGGCTGTGCAGGTCAGTTCATTAACACACTCGCCCATACACACACACACACACACACACACACACACACACACACACACACACACACACACACACACACACACTCTCTCTCTCGCTCTCTCTCTCTCTCTCTCTCTCTCTCTCTCTCTCTCTCTCTTTCTCTCTCTCTCTCTCTCTCTCTCTCTCTCTCTCTCTCTCTCTCTCTCTCTCTGTCTCTAAAAACTAACACATCTATTTTTCATTTTGTCACTCTCTCTCCTGTGTTCTCTGCTGTCTGTAACCTCTTTTACCAGAACCTCACACTATCTTTTTCACTCTTGTGTTAAATATAGTGTCTCGGTGTCATATCACTCTGTGTTGCCAGTTTCTGCCGTGTTAATGTTACACTGTATGATTCAGGACAGCTTTAAGCTTACACTTTGAGCTTTAGATTATTTGAAATTTTGTGTCTGTCTGACGTCTTATGTCACAGGCCTTGTCATAACAGTTCGCATGATGTCTAAAGGCCTCCTTATAGATGGAGCAATCATGCATGTTTTTTTTAGGACTTTCAGGCAAGCTGCATTAGTGATGATATTCAGCAGTGCTAATTTATTATTATCATTTAAATAATCAAGATGATTATGATGATGAATTAAGATGATGATGATAACAATTATTATTATTATTATTATTATTATTAATTAATTTAAAAATAGATTAATTTAATTGTAAGTTAATTTTTATAAGTAATTAATTCAATAATATATTATACAATATTACACTTAATAATTGCTGATTTTAATAGTATTTACATTCAAAATCAATGCAAAAACAAACTTTATCAGTATTGCATGACTCATATTTACATTCACATTTAATTTACATTGTTGTATACAGGGCAATGGTTGTGGTATTGGGTTCTGTTCTATATCATTACACTGTAGTCTTGTATTCGTCAGTGTAGCTAAAATCTCTGAATCATAATGTTTGAAATAAACAGTAGCCCAAACTGTTTTAACCTCAGCAGCTTTTAGTCAGCTGCTAATCTGAAGGGCCCAAAGAACCCGGAAGTGCTGCCACAGAGCGTTTGTTACGGACGGTTGTTTCCTGTAAATTCCTGTAAAAAGATAGGAATTTACTTCCTTTTTCTGATGTTCTAATCCAGCACCGTATCCACCTGTGACCCAAGTATTTCTCCTCCATAAGCACCTCCATCCTGACATCCCACCAGACGAAAACCAAACACCCCTCCTTCCCCTTCGCCGAGTGGATAACCGAGAAAGAGCGAGGGAAATGGAGAGGGAGAGACAACATGCTTGTGTTGGTGCGGATGTCACAGAGCTGTAATTGGTGGCGGTTTAAGGTGTAAACAGGGTGCCAGTTCAGTGCGTAATTGCCCCTGTTTGCTAGAGTGGAGGGAGAGAGAGAGGGAGGGGTGGGGGGAGGGGGCAGCAGGCTGACAGTGTGAGACCTCCACATGCTCCACTCAAATTGGAGTCACAGACGCTGAGAGGTGATGCTCTCCAAGTGATGGGCTGGCGAGAGAGAGATAGTGAAACTGTATGTATGACACCTTCAACCCATTTCACATCTCTGCCTTCTGTCCTGAAAAAAAAAAAAAAAACACAATTAAAGAAATAGAGAGAGGGAGGCAGAGAGAGACAAGGAGGGAGAAAGTCTGATAAACTCTCATTAACCTTCTTAATTTTTTTTGACGTGAAAACCACAAAGTTCTTACAGAAATTCTATCTGATTGTTTCAGAAGATAATAGCATGGTACCATGAGCGATGATTGTACCGAACTGAAATGCAGGTACCGAACTGGAATAGACGAAAAACAGGTATGCTTAAGCTTTCTGTCGTTTTAGGGTCACATCTTGTGACATCACGTTTACACGTGTGAACGTTTTTGATTTGTTTAGATTTCTTTCCTCCATGTTGCATTCATATTTCAGACGAACCGCACCAGAGTTTGAATCCTAAATTCACCTTTTCACCTTTTGTGGTGCCCAACAGGGTCCATATGGCAGCGCTCACAATTATTCAGATGAACCGCATTAACAGAGCAGTCACACAAGAGTTTGTTTAATCTGAACAAATCTGCAAAGTGTGAACACAAATGAGACTGCAAGGTGCTTCGTTAAGAATACATATAGGGATTATGGTCAGTAACACTTCGCATTAAGGTTTAATTTCTTAAATCGGTTAGTTAACGTGTACTAACAATGAACAATGCAATACTTAAAAAAATCGTTAGTGTAAAGTAACAAACGTTGAACAATTGTACAACATTTTTATTAACATTCGCAAATGTTAATAAATGCTATAAAAATCTATTCTTCATTGTTTGCTAGAGCGTTAGCTAGTGCATTCCCTAAAATGAGAACTTATTGTAAAGTGTTACAAGTATTAGTGAAGGAACTGTCCGGCAGTCATGCAGCTCCACTGCCAATTATGTCTTATATTTGAAGGCTGCTGATGTAATAGTACCATAAACAAATGTGTCTTTGTTTGTTTATATAGTGTATATGTGTGAGTGAGGCAGTGTTTTAGGATGTAAGGATGGCTGTACTGAAGCATGACTATACAGGGGTTTACAGAGGATTATGGTTGTGTCTGCTTGTTATTTGTTTTCTCAGCTCTCCAATCTAACAATAACTCTTGTATATACAGCTACAGAAATACTAGAAGTTATCTGATGCATAATATGTAGGTTGTTCATATAGATATAAAAGAGTCATTGCAGTTTTTGCATTTTCTTGAAAACAAGGGATTTTGAACTCTCTGTAAAGGTAGCCTATGTAAGAGCAATGAACATTTATTACAAGAGTTGTTTATTTATAGCACCTACAGAACCTGAAAGAATCAAATAAAAAGTTAACTTGAGGATACTGCATACTAAAATGATTGAAAGTGACCGTAAAATCATCACATTGGGGAAATCACATTTTTCACAAACCTGTTTTCAAATTTCTATGACAGAAAAAGCTTTGCCATCACAGGAATATTAAAATATTAAAAGATCTTAATTTTCTTTTTTTTTAAAGAAGTCATCTGAAATAGAAAGCTTTTGATAAATTTTGTTCAATTTAATGCATTACAAACTTTTGAATGGTATAATGTTGCAAAATCTTTCTATTTCAGATCAATTCAGTTCTTTTGACGTTTCTATTAATCAAAGAACCCTGAAGAAATACAGAACTCTTTTTGACCTATTTTTTTATTTATGTGTTTGTTTATTTATTTTTTTCTTTTTTTCTTAAGACCACAAAAACGTCAGACTTTTCAGACGCGCACTCCAACTCGAAGTGCGGAAATGTACAGGTGCCGAACAGGCAACATGTAATCCGTGTTTTCCAACCTCATACCCGGTTGGAAAGTGCACTGTAACGGCAATTGAACCCGTGAATTCCCACCCGTGAACTACTAGATCGATGTACTCCCAGTTACGAGCTCTGACGTCACATAGCCCGCGAAACCATACAAAACAACAAAGGCAGCCCCTACGGATGCAGTATTTCTGCAGGCAGGACATGGTGTGAATACACTTTGGGACAATCTAACATTAACTAGTTTTCAGTCCATTGAGTGCAAGGATAAATTAATACTACCTAAGACATTTCCAAATATACAAATAAAGTCAAACAAAAGGTATAACAAGCTTATCTTGCCTTATCTGCCATTTTTACTCCTTCGTTTTCATCAAATAAACATGGAGTAAACACCTTTGGCGACAGAAATTATTATAAATGCGCATAAGCCCTGTAAGGGCCGCCATGATGGTTTGTTTACATCTATTGTTTACATCTAGCTACCACAATTCCTTGCGCTCACGTAGTTTGGCGTGACTGGCCTGAAATGCTACAAAGTCGTGGAAAGTCGTGAAGTCGTGATTTACGTGCTCAAAAACCTGCCTGGCACGTATCATAAGCTTCAGCAGTGATTGGAAGCGTAGTAAATAAAGATTCGATGTTCCTCAACTGGTGGGTTGCAAGACCGTTTTGAGCGAATGTCCAGTCAAAGAAACAACAACGTAATTCTCTTTTTTTCTGATTCTAATTTTATTTTAAAAGATTTTTGTGAAAGCTTGTGGAGAAAAGCGTGTTGTCCTGAATATAGCTACTTGCTGTAAGATTAAATGTTGCAAGATTAACAAATGTCAGTAAAACTAACTTGTTACTGTCCTGTCAGACGTTGTACTGTAGGCCTACTTGCACATCACAAATACAATTTTAAAATATATTAAAATAAAACGAAAGTTGTTTTAAATTATAAAAATATAAGTTTTGAAAGGTGACCAACTTTGCTTGCTTATTATTAAGCCTGTGTGTGTGTGCGTGCGTGTCAGCATAGGTTATAGCATGTCACAGTGAGCCGTATGCGATTTTACCAGCAGTATAAAGACAGCCTTAGAGATACTAAAGCAATTATCTAGAGGAAGGTTCCAGGCTGCATGGTCCTTTTTAAACGTGCCCAGGCCTGAGGAGTGAGTCCAGCAGGAGCTAAGCATGTCTCACCCTGAGCGCTGGGACCTGCGTTAGTGACAATACACATTACAGTCCTGTCCGTCTCCTTCAGCCTGCCAGCACCACTTGCAACTGCCAGTCTAGCATGCTGATGACTTCACTCAATGTGACAGGCCAAAGGACCTCAGCCTTTCCATCCCTGCAAATAACGCACGTCCACCTCTCCCTTTTATGCAGGGTCCAATATTTACTTTGTATATGCCAAACAGATGATTTCAGAAAACATCAACCTTTTGAACTGAAACCTATTGTAAATTGCACCAAAACCTTATTATTTTTTGGATACACTTCACTATATATTTCAGCCATTTAATGTACAATGAATTAACAATAAATCTAAGGTAATGCCATTTTCTACATATAATAATACATTTTTAACATTTCAAGAAATATTAAAATATTTTAATTTTGATTTCATCTTTCTAATCTTTAGCATTTTAAGCTGTGTACATTTATTTTTATTTATATATTTATTTATTTATTTATTTTTGTCAGAGACCATGCACAGTTCAGGCCCTGTACCAGAGTTTAGCTTTGAGTAGACCATAAGAAATCAAGAGACATTTAGAATAAGATAAAATATGCGATTAATTGCGATTAATCGCGAGTTAACTATGACATTAATGCGAATAATCACGATTAGATATTTAAATCGTTTGACGGCACTAATTTTTGTATTTATTTATGAATTAATATTAACATTTCAACATCATATAATGTATTAATGAATATTTACCCAGATAAATGTTGTAAAAATGTCATGGTTAATTACTATAAATGGTTATTTTTATTAAAAAATACTATTAATAGTTACTATTAATGATTTAATAGATAAGTGTCGCTAATATTTTGCATTATTAAAATTAAGATTTTTTTTAACCTATCATTAAATATATTGATAGGTAAATACTGAATTATTTGTTTTTCTATGTTCAGAAAAAAATCAACTAGAGACAGTAAATATCCTATCCATTCAGAAGTTGTTAGAAGATGTGTGTCAACCATTTAACATGCTTACTTCTTTACAAGCTGAAAAAAGATCAGCATCTTCAAATATCTGAGGAAAACACAAACACGTCCATCATAGTGAGACAGTCAGTTTAGTAGAGCGCTATTGTGTCTTTGATTGCCTAACATCACAAAACAGGTCAGGCTGTTTGATTTGTTGCAGTAATTAAGTTACCAACGAAATGATTGGTGTGTGTTAACTTTAGGCTCTGCTTTTATTAACGCCCTTACCCAGGAACACCACCCAACTTCCCTATGGTTGCAATAGTAGGACAGTATGGTGGACAGTACTGTCTCCTGCTCTGCCCCAGTATATGCCACAACAGCCTCAGGCCTGACTTATCCACCCTCTGAATTATGCATCCTCTCCGGAAATGAGGAACAAAGTTATGGCTAGAGGGGATTCATCATGAACATGCCTCTCTCTCTCTCTCTTGCATCGGGTATTTTTTTCCCCTCTTCCTTGCAATTTTCATCAGGCTTCATCGTGTTTGAAAGGGAAACATGTTAGGATCAGCCAGCCTGCTCTTGTGCTGCTTCCTTTTGCCTGCATTATTTAGCAAACAAACTCCAAATGCCATTCGGCTCTCTGTTACAGTCGCACGACCACTCGGCCTGTTTGTCTTTCTCTCTCCGTCTCTTAGGTTCCGCATGAGTCTTTCTTGCTCTCCTTCAGCCTTCAGTGTGTCTGATAATGCATAGCCTGACTTTTTTTTTCTCACTATCTGTCTGCTCCCACACTGCCCTCCCACACATTTAGACTTGAATGTGTGTGTGTGTTTGGTCTATATTAAGTTGTCCCTGACATCCCTGGTCTCATCATTCCCTATAATGCAAGCACTGATACATTGGCCTGAGTCAAAGTCACAAGTCAATAAATCCATTTCTTCTCTCTCTAACACACACACACACCTCAGAGTTGGAGCTTTTCTGGGCCCAGCCACAAAGTCCGGCAGTCTATCACAGCAAGGTCATACGGTGTCGATGAAAAAAAAAAAACTTTAACTGTAGAGAGGAGAGGAAAAGTATGTATAAATGTGTCAGTCCTCTTGCTATTTGCTCACCTTCAGTGAAGCACTGCCATTCAGTCCAACTCAATTTCAGTTCCAATTAAAAACAGCCCAAACAGAACTGTGCACACTGCGGCGGGTCGGCAAAAGGTGTGCAGTTACAGATCGGACTATTTTCCACCTGACTGAATGACCCGTTGGGGAACAGACGTGATGTTGGACTGGCCTGTTGTGTCCTAGACTCATGCAGAAGGGGATTTTTACCATAAATCACACCTATACCATTCAAATTTACATTCTGCTGATGTGGGTCAGTGGGAAATACCACTATTTGGTGGGTGAAGGTGATTTTGAGCAGAAGGTGGAAGTTTTCATCAACTTCTGTGAAAGTCTTCCTAAACTCCACACCAGACCGGGACTTAATATTCTGGAAGAGTCGTAAATCTTCTTTCTGTGTCGGGGATGCAGCCACAAAGTCAAATTTGCATTGGCAAATGGGAAAATAGCGTACAGTTATTTGTTAATCTGATCTTTGTTTATCCAATACTCTTGTAATCCACTTTTTAATTAAATATCCCCCCAAATATGTGTGAGCAGCAGTTTGACTTTGTCTGTGCTCACGCTGCCAGGATTCACAGGCTTCGCTCCAGTGAGGAGCTGCCCCAGTCGCTCACTAACTCTTTATCACTCACACAAGCATACACAAGTACTCTCTCTCTCTCTCTCACACACACGCACATAAGTATGGGGTTCAAAAGCCAGAGACCTCTAGTGCAAATGTGGTTGTTATGCTTTTCTTTTCAGTTTTTTATTACAAATTGTTTTCAGCGTAAGTGAAAGAATTCAATTGAAACATGAATTTTCTTCAATTTATATGTTGAGCTGCATGAATGAACTTCATAAGTTTGTGTAAAATCAAAAATCGAATTCTCCAACACAATTTAAGAATGAGCCAAAGAGCATCTTGTGCTACAGAGAATGCAAGAATATCTGACTGTCTGTAAGAGTCACATGATCATGCAGGGTCACAAAATTAATAATATAATATAATTTAATGTGTATAATCTTATTTGGTCCTCAATAAACATTTCGTAGTTTGCATACATTAATTGTTGAAAATTGTTCAATGTTTTTGTGGAAGCTTTGATATTTTTTTCAGGATGTTCTGGTGAATAGAATGTTCGAAAGAACGGCATTTATTAGAAAAGGTTTTTTTTCTAACGTTACACTTAAACACCTACTTCAACTTAAAAAGTTCAGTTGCTGCTTAAGTATAATCAGTATAATAAGTCATTATAACTTATTTTAAAAGTGACTGAGTTGAAAAGAAATTTAGTTGAATCTCGCATAAATTACAAAAAAAGTTAATATTACTTAGCTCATTTTGATGAGTTAAAGTAATGTAAAAAAAAGTTGCCATGATTTACTGATCACTGATCAAACCTTTTCTTTTTTTCTTTTTTTTACAGTGTATAAATGCTTTTAGTGTCACTTTTGATAAATTTCATGCATCCTTACTGGAAAAAAAAAGATCAATGTCTTTAAAAAAAATCATAAATAACTGTAATGGTAAAGTAATGAGTCTGTGTATATATACAGTGTGTGTGTACAATATGCTTATATAATGTCCTTTAAATATACAGCAAATGACATCATGTTTTGATGGCAAGGACTGATTCATTTTTCATATATGACAGATCATAGACCCAAACACCCTATGACCACAGGTTTATCACTGATGACGTGCCAAGTTGCATCAGAAGATGTATGTCGAAACCTTATGTTTGTGTGTAGATGTATAGATGTATATACATATGTATGCATACTGTATGTACACCAGGGGAATACCTGAACCACACACACACCTGGGCCAACTGTCCTACCCACTGACCCAGTCCCCAGGGGTCATATACAAACAATATACTTTCTCTCACTTCCTCTCTCTCTCATTTTTTCTGTCTCTCAGACAAATGGACAGACAATCATAGGCAGCAATGAGAAAAAGTTGATGCATGGCTTTGACAGACGGAAGGCAGATGGTCTGGTTATTTTGTCACTCTGCCTGAAGTAAGCAGGTCATGTGACAACAGACTTTGCTCGATGCATTGTCTGGGAGATATATATATATATATATATTTACATGTATATTCTATTCCCCTGTACAATATGCCTCTATAATGTGCTTTAAATATACAGCCAATGCCATCATGTTTTGATGGCAAGTAGAGATAGCAGGCAGGCAGGCAATTTCTCGTTCCAGTTTTCAGATTTGCTATAGTTGGAATGGAATGTAGTTAATAATATTACCATGAATGCAGCAGTCAGTGCAACAAATAATGCAGCTGACAACAACTCTTCTCACATTAACATTAACAAAGTGTGAAGTGTAAAGAGACAGGGCCATTGTGTGAGGATCACTGCATTCAGAGGTGACAAAGGAATATCCATGACCCCATACTATCTAAATAACACTATTTACAGCTGTTATGGGCTGTAACTCAATACGACCAAATTGACATAATTTACACCACCTATTGTAGTCAGATGTTAAGAAGTGCAACAATTCTGGTTGGTCAATTCGATTATGTTCTCTTTTGAGAGCTAATTTCATAAACATGCCCAAGATATTGGGTTGGGAAAGAAAGCAGAATGAGGTGATGTCCAAAAAAAGAAGGATGATAAATGGTTGAGATTAAAAAAAGGAGAGAGGATGCAAAATGTGAACTGAATCAGAATCCAAAATGAATGTCACATTTATCATTTTTAATTAAACAAACAAACAGCAGGCACCTCACAGCCTAACAACATTTCTGAGCTGAGAAGACACTGAAACGATAGCCGTAATTACAAACAGTCCGACACACACTTCTGAGGCACCGAAGTAAACCGTAAACAAGCATCCCTGTCATCTCTAGTCTTCAATGATTTTTATGTTTTGATTTTTGTTTTTCTCCTCTTTAATATCCTTATTGTTTTGTTCCATCCTTTTTGTTTTGTTAAAAAACACTTTTGTTCTTTTCATTTACTATACAAGTTTAAAAGAAGGAAATGCTAGATTATTGCATTTAAATGTTGCCAGATTCTGCTCTTTATTTGAAGCTTTTAGTTTGTTTGTTGGTTCGTTTCGCTTGTTTGTTTGCGTTATAAAACCGTATAAAGAAATCAGAGTGCAACGTAACTTACACACTCACACATCGTTAGTTTTATGGTAGCAGGGCCAGGATAAAAGTGAGCCATTTGAAAACACCTCCACCAAACGGCAATCTTTCAGTGTGAAGTATTAAACAATGATTTAATAGAGGCGTTTGCCTCCACGCTCTCATTATCTGACTATTAACTGCAGTGGACTGTGTGCAGCGCTTCAAATTTTATATTGTGCTAATGTGCTGAGCACACAGACGAGAAGCCTAATTTCAGTCACTCCCTGCTCTCAGACAAATAGGAAAAATAAGGCTTAATCTCCTCCTAGTGTTTCTATACTAAAACTGCTTTTGTCTGACACTCCTGGACAGTGTTTAAAAATGGGTAGGCCTATTGTTGGTGGGCTTGTACAGCGCACTTATTCAAATGGGATGTGACACGCTAATATTGCTCTAATTACATTATAAATAGACATACATGTATATTGCACATTAATAAATAAAGATGCCCTTTTTTATTAATGAAGTGGAAAATGCTGTATGGTAAAACATCAATCATTTACCATAAACAGGGGTGGCAGAGGAGTGCAGTTGATCCGGTGCTAAAATTAAACATTCAAACAGCACGGTGGGCATTAATGTAGATTTTATATAAGCAATCGTAAAGCACTTGATTTGTAATTTATGGGAAATGTCTGTTTAAAAAAGCAGATTGGCAGAGAAAAGATGCTGCAAATCTGCATATTAATTAGCTCCTGTGAATCTGCCTGATTGCTGCCACAATTAAAATGCCGGCAGAGGAGCAGCTCCTTACCCACCATGTGTTAGAGTGGGGAAAAAGAGTGAACACATAGAGGAGAGTGACAGAGGAGGAGGGAATGTTTTTTTTTTTTTTTTCTTATTGATTTAAAGGTAATTTGCAGGAGATGTCTGAGTCTGCTTGCTGCTGAGGGTCTTTACTGTAAAACTTCCCTTTGACCTCACTCACAACTGGATTCAATTTCATAATTGTTTAGGGATTATGATTACTTGCTATCGTTTCATGTTTGTTTTTGGTGAATTTTGATAGCACAGTCTATTCAGAAACATTTGTCTTTTTGACTTTTTATTATATCGGAGCATGAGACATAGGATGTTAATGTCCTCCATTAGGGAAAAGATTGAGAGAAAGAGTGTGTGAGAGAGAGAGTGAGAAGGGGAAAGAACAACAGAGAATGGACAGAGGCCTGGAGAAAAGGCCCTGGGGGTCCAGCGGGCCTTTCTGAGAAAAGAAACATGAGAGATAAAGATAAGAAGAGAGATGAATGGCTGGAGAAGGAAAGTTGTGAGATCAATGCCAGGCCAGAAGCTCAGTCTGCCTTTGTGTCCTTGGTGCAAGAATAGTGTGGTTGTGTGTGTATGTATGTAAATGTGACCTACAGATGTTTTCGGGGCAGTGTTTTGGCTATTTGTTCGGCCTAATGTAAATGGCATACATTATTTACCCTTTTTTGTATTTCCTTCCTATTTCACTATTTATCAGATAAAATTACATACAATAAAGTTAGGTAACAATATAATCATGCTACAAAAAAGAATGATGATTTGATGATTTAAATGAACAAGTGAATTTTTTTAAAGATTAAAATGAATAATTCAAATAAAGCCACATGCTACATAGAACTGGACTGCTAGTAAAAAATAATCAGTAATTTTAACGGTTAAAAGACTGTAAAAATGCTACAGTGCAAAACTGTTAATTGGTTAACAGAAAGTTTCCGTACTATATACAGTAAATAACTGTGATATATTTTTTTACTGTAAAATAATGTTACATTTACAGTTTTTGAAAGTGAAAAAGTATAATTGTATTATTTACAGTGAAAAAAACGTAAATTGACATTCCACAATTCCCTGTGTCACACTTCTCATTTGATGTATTTTTGTTGAAATAACTGTTTCCTCATAATTTTCTTTTTTTCTAATCAGTTATGTACATTAGGATTTTATGTTACATTGAATGTTGTTCAGTTAATGTTTATTGCATATTATTAATTTCACATGTGTTACCATGATGGTGTTTAATGTTTGTGTGAATGACATGGTGCAGCTTCTCTAACTCTGATGTGCTTTGATTGCTCATGTAACTCTCAACACTACATGGTACATCGATAGATTTCAGAAAATGAAATACGGTTTTCTACTGTAAAGGTGATTACAGCTTTAATATATATTTTTACAGAATTATTCTGGCAACCAAAGTTGGCTTTTTTTTTTTTTTGAAAGACATTCCTGTATAGTATGTTTTATTATTGCTTCAGCTCTGACATTTTTACGTGTCTGTGGTGTACTTTGGTAAAATTGGTTACATTATAGTGGTATTGGCTTTATTTTAGGTGATGCAGTTTTTCACAGGAATCCCGCATGTGAGAGAGAGGAAGTGTAGGTGTTTTTGTTTCTAATGCAGCCCAGTCTATTCTGCAAGGAAACATGCATGCTTAAGATCGAATCGGAGTGAGAGGTCACTGTCTACCTCCACTGACCACATAATATGTGCACATATAAATGTTGTTTATTTGCCTAAATATGGAGGGTTCATTTGATTAGGGCAAGAATGCAGCAACCCTCCCCAGGCCAGCGTATCTCAGAAAGGCAGAATGTGTCTGGGATGAGTGGGCTAATCTAATTAAACCCTGCTGGAGTGAGCTTCCTTAGCCGACCCATGTTACAGATGACCGATGGACAACTGACAGTGTGAATTCACCTGCAATGCAATTTTAACTCTAGACAAAGAACACAGATCGACATCTTTCATTAAGCACTATATTCATGCCATTATTGACTCTAGCCTGATGCTAACAGCTGCTGAACGAGTTCGTACAGCCAGCGCTGACCAGACGGTCTCGGAGAAGAGGCGTTTGTGAGCAGAAGTGCAGCATGTTGGGCTGTGTCGAGTCGCATTGAATTAGCATGCAACATTTGTTTCGAGTGCCGTAAAGCATTGCTCTCAGGTCAGCGTAATCGGCTCACACGCACTTCCCCCGTCTGACGAGGTTCATTACCGATGGCTCCTAGGAACGACCTGATTTCGGCTCCTTCACACTTTTAGGACGGCACTTCGTTCAATTGCCCTACATGGGAACTTTCCGTAATGGGGCCAGTTGATTATATTACTTTGGTTATTTTACTTAATGCCCAAAACAGGAGATAAATTTAAAAATCTAGGGCAACTAATCGTGCTCCGTTTTTCTTTTCCCCGCCTCTTCCTTATCTTTATGTATTCTAATTCTTCTCTTATACACTCTTTTTTTTCCCTGTCTCTGGTATCCGGAGGAAATCTCTTGATTTGACCATTGACACACTTAAATTCATTTCCTCCCTCCCTCTCTTTCGCTCTCTGAGATGGGCCTGTGATTGTATTTTAACCCTATTATTCACAATAATCTTGTTCTCTTCAGATACTGTACAGCGGTGTGTTGTTCAGACACAGCTGTGATGTGGGCCGAGATGGAGAAAAAGAGGAAAGATAACCCGAGGGTCAGTGTTCGCTGGCCTTAAATTACATTTCTCAACATGACAGAAACAGAAGTTGTGTGAAATGATTGTTTCAGCTCTGGATTTGCGCGGGTGTTAAAGTGTCCCTGAGCCTCGTGTTGCCAGTGTGTGTTAGGAGTGTTGCATTCGCCTCTGTAAAGCTGAACCCCCACAGGTAAAACTCACATTGCTTCCCTCTTAGAAGGACATAACAAAGCTTGCTTACATATCCCTTTCACATCCACGTTCACTCGCACAAACCAGTGTTGAGAAGTAGTTTGATGCTGCTTATATGTGAAACATATATGCCATATTTTTAGCTCAGTTGTATTCAGTGTAGCTTTTCAGTCATGGACTACACTGTTAAAAATGAACACGCTATATCTAAGCAATAAATTTGTGGCAACAGATTACAAGCAATATTATTAATTAAATTTAACAAATTAGAATTGAGTAATAATTAATCAAATTAATTCCTTAAAAGTTAACCAGTAATGAGTAAAACTTAACCACACTCTCAGAAAAAAGGTACAAAAGCCGTCACTGGGGCTGTACCTCTTCAAAAGGTACACTTTTGCACCCAAAGGCTGCATATTGGTACCTTGTGGTACATATTAGCACCTAAAATGGACATATTACAGCCTAAAATGGACATATTACAGCCTAAAATGGACATATTAGCTCATTAAATGAACATATTAACACTTAAAATGTACATATTAATACATAAAATGTACATATTAACACTTAAAATGTACTAGCACCTAAAATGTACATTGTAACACTTAAAATGTACATATTAGCACCTGAAATGGACAAACGTTTACCTTTTGAAAGATACAGCCCCAGTGACAGCTTTTGTACCTTTTTTTCTGAGAGTGCAGTCAGATAATTTTGTGAAAAAATATGTTAAAACATAACCAACATCATCAGATAACCTTTTCTATTTGTTCATCTGACTGTTATAACCAAGGTAGCCTATATCAGCCATACAAAACTTAAAGTGAATGACTTAAGGGTCAAGAGCCTAACTTAAACAAACATTGATCACCATAATGGTGACTTACAATTATGGTTTCTCCTTCAGCGTTTCGGTTTCTATATTGGCAAAATAAAATAAAGAGTTCATTCATCTTTAATTCAGATATTTTTGTTTATTTTTTGTGTATTTTACTAATTTCAAATGGTTAACTTTTAAGGAATTAATTTGATTAATTATTACTCAGTTCTAATTTGTTCAATTTAATTAATAATATTGCTTGTAATCTGTTGTCACATTAGATGTAGCGTATTAGATTATAGTGTATATGTGTAGAGCTACAATGCACTACAACATTGTATTAATCACTTTTTTTCTTTTTTTGCAGCTTTAAATAAATTTAGCAGAATAGTAAATAATTCACTGGTCAGATATATGATATTTGTCAGAGATGTGTTATAGATACATAGGATGCTTGAACTTGTATCTTAAATGCAAGTAACTCGCTTTGGAGCCCTAAAGTAGTGATATTTTTTGCATATGGGCTACAGTATATTTGCTACTTTTCATTAGTAATGTGCAGTGTCTCTAACTTTATTCATATTTTTGAATAGTAGCTTGACTATTAAAATTTGGCTTGTTTTTTTTTGTAGTTTGTTTGCAGTTACTTTTAATGTGTGTGCTGAGATATTGTGCTACTGTTGACTGCAAAAGCGTTTTTTTGCCCTCTGTCCTGTCTGTGTGATAGACTAGCAGAGAAACTCTGAAAGCATTTTATGCTGTTCTCTATACTATTTAAACTCTAAATCGAATCGATTTTCTCGTAGTAGGGCTATTGATTTTTGCATAGTCAATTATTTAGAGTGAAGAAGTTATTTATAAGTCTGCTTAGCCTCTTTTTCACACCTCCTATCTCACTTTTTCCCCTTCTAACTCTCCGTTTTAAAGCTGCAATCTGGTTTTCATTAACGGGTCTCGGCACTGATGGCTGGAAATGCATTTCTCAAAGCCTTCTGTGCCAGTGGTCTTTGTTCCTGACCGGCGGTCTGGTGATCACAGCAAAAAGAGAAAAAGCAGTATTTACCGCAGTAAAGAGAGAGCCGTCGTCATCAGCTGCAGCCCTGCCACTGCCAGCCATCGGCTCGAACTTCTCACGCAACGTGATTTGGTGGATTTGTCTTAATCGATTTTCCCTGGCTGCACATCTACGGACCACCGTCTGGCCTGCTCGGTGCCAAGCCCTGCCCTCGCCACACACCCGTAAAGAGCAAAGCAATGCTGCGGCGAGCGCATGTGTGTGTGTGCACTCTGTGTGGTTCTACACGTGTCAGAAAAGGCCCAGCCAGACCAGGGGAATGAAAGCACTCTCTCTTGCTCTCTCGCTCTCATTGCCTTCTCTCTCTTTCTCTCTTGATCCTATCTTTCTCTTCATTTTTTTTTCTTTCTACGGCGTGTCTAGTGTTGGCGTGGAGGAGCTTGGGGCTCAGGGACCATGCCAGATAAAGTCTGGCTGGCTGAGGGGTGGAGAGGAGAGGACTTTGGCTGAAACTGGCAGGAAGATCACAGGCTGGAAGGAGCCCACGTTCTGCACATATTCCCTAATGAGTAATTCAGTCTGAAGAGGCCACATGATCAAGAGCCCAGGGGCTTTCACCCTGCTGTTTCCAGAGCAGCATGCCCCCTGTCTGTCTCTCGGCCTGTCTCTGCTGCTGTGAGCTCCTCAGCCTCCCTCGCTCAGATCTCTTTGGATGTCAGTCTCCGCTGACCTGTGCCGGAAGTTCTGTCCCATGCTGCATCGACAGTAACCTCTCTCATCAGCATGCTTGCAAGGGGTTGTGGCATAAACCAGCTCAGGACATGTCTTTCGCACTATGTTGCGGATCCCACAATGTGGTTTTTGGCTGTATTCTGCAAATAGCCCAAAAATACAGCGCATGCTAAATTTGAGCGGGTCAGGCCGTACATGTCTATGCATGTCGCCTTGTTTTTCAAGTAGAGACGCATATGAGAGATTGAATATGCTAAGAAGCTGGTCTATTTACCTTTTTTTTGCTTCTTGCTATCATCAGCGTTGTTTTATTTTTTTTTATTTTTTTTTTGCCTAAAATCTTTAATATCAAATCTTCTGTTACCTTATAAAATTTGTTGGATGCATTCAAACAAGAATAAAAATGTTTTTTAAATAAGTCTCTTATGCTTATGCTAAAAATCAAATAAAAAAAAGAAATATTCTATTTCAATACAGGTATATTTTAAAATGTAATTTAATCCTGTGACGGTAAAGCTGAATTTTCAGCAACCATTTCTCCAGTCTTTAGTGTCACAAAATCCTTCAGAAATCTAATATGCTGACTTGATGCTCGAGGAACATTTTTTAACATCACTGTCAAACAGTTGTGCTGAACAGTTTTGTGAAAACTGTGATAAAAAAAATTTTCAGGATTCTTTGATGAAATTTAAACAAACCACATTTTTTGTAGCAATGTTAAATTATTTACACTTTTGATTAATTTAAAACATACTTTCTGAATAATAGTATTAATTATTATTATTATTATTATTATTATTGTTATTATTATTTAAATCATACGGACTCCAATTTTTTAAAATTGGTGTATATGCTCTTAAAAAAAGCCTTAAAAATATTGTTCACACAAAAATGCAAATTCTATCTTTCAAAAGGGTGTCAACTGGTTATGTCAATAAAATTATTCTCAGTGAGGTCCAAGACAACAATGGACTGACTTTCATTATATGGAGAAAAAAAAGTATCACTGAAATTGGACCAAATGCTAACATAGAAACCTAAAACTCTCTGGACAGCAGCATTTGTCCAAATTTCAGTCTTAGCCATTCTATTTCATCAGAAATGACCTTAAAATGGGGCTTTAAGTGTAAATATCAAATTAACCCTTTATAAATTATGTTTAGACATTTTTACTGGGGGAAAATAGACAGAAAAATTTGTTACATTCTCTGTAAAAAATAAATAAAAATAAATGAAAAATGAGAAAGTTATTTTGTACATAATAAATATGTAAATAAAAGAAAATGGCAAAATAAACCTGTGATACAAGAAACCCTTTGGTCGAAAGAGCAGGTCATAGATGGAGTTACATTTGGGCCTGAATCCTCTCCACGATTATATTGCGGCCAGCTATTTAATTCAGCTGCTCAACTGTAACTCCACACTGGACCGCCTGACACTTTCCACATAACTTATAGCATTCAACATCCCTGGTCACCCCTCATTATTACCCAACAGCCCTTTATCCCCTGGCTCTGGAGAGAGAAAAACAAATCCACTGCAGGGAAAAAGTGAAAAATGAACCTTGCTGCAGAAGGAGATCACACTTTGAATGTCTCTCATTCTGTTCCAGCTCCGATTGCTTCTGTGGAGCTGGTTTTTCCTGGCTAGTGTCATGTTAGAGAGGTTAAATTGGAGGTGGCAGTGCCCACTGACTCCAAGACTTGATGTGGTGAGGTGGCTCTCACTCAGGGGCTAAAGTTACTCCCACGGCCCCTGCAGCCCTGCCGCAAAATCCACTCCACCACATGTGTGAAAGCAAGGCCGGGATTCGCGTAGGCTTACAGTTAGGAGGTGTGGAAAGGGTCTAAACGCTCCTTGTGGCTGATCAAAAGGAGGTAGGAGGCGAGTGTAGCCGGCTAGGGAAAGAGAATCCGAGCCGCCGGTTAGCGTTTCATGTCCAAACATTTGAGCAGTGCTGTTGGCTGTGCCCAGGCCTGGTCGCTGGAGCTCTCGAGGTGTAGAGAGAAAGACCACGAGGGAAGAGAAAAGATGTGTGGAGGTCAAAGGGATGAAGAGAATATGGGAGAGCTGCAGAGCATGTTTGCTGATACAAAAATGGCTGAATCTAAAAAGCTTAAAGCCACACAATTAAATTAAGTCTTTAAAAAACTTTAAATGAAGGCAGACGGACAGACGGACAGCTCGCTCACTGGCGTGAATTGGCGCTTTGTTGCAATTGCCTTTTTAAACACATCCAAAATTGCAGTTAATATATAAATGTTATAGTTTGCAAATTAATGCTAAAAATAGAAAGGTGGTCCCTAGCCATATTTGTTAGCCAACATGCAGTGTTATTTTCTCAACAGTAGGCCACCATTGGCTTCAACCAAACAAATTTCACCTTAGTTAATTTAATGTTAATGTAAACTAAGCGTTGCTCCGGTGACACACTGGTTGCATGGCGTTAGCATGCGTTTCTTTTGCGTGTCAGGTGCGTGGCGGCTGCATCACGTTTCCTTTTTCAGTCTTTGCACACGTGAAAACGTGTCTGACGCGGCGCTGCTGCTGCTTGGTGATGTACATGGAGGACGTATTGTGGAAGCCCTGTACTTCATGTTAAGCATTCATATAAAGTCTACTGACAAAGACACTGTTAGCAGGATTGACAGCAAAATAGACTACAGAATATGTCTTTCTGTATTGGCAGGTGCAATATTTGAAAATGTATCATTATTTATTTTTTAAATTCTATTTATTTCTAATTGTATGTCATAACCTAGACTTTCAACCATCAAAATGACGTCTTTTGACCATTCGTCAATATACGACTTTTCAGGCCCCCTTGAACGTCGGTAGATGACGATACCGGGTCGTCATACAACTGACGCTTACCTTTAACGTCAGTTAGGTGACAAGTTGGGTTTAGGGTTAGGTTTAGGTCTGGGGTAGAGTTAGGATCCCATAACGTCATCTACCGACGTTTAAGGGGGCCCTAAAAAGTATTTCACGGTAAACGTCGGTAGATGACGATTCCAGGGTCGTCATACAACTGACGACGTTTACTTTAACGTCAGTTCAGGTGACGAGTTGGGTTTAGGGTTAGGTTTAGGTCTGGGGTAGAGTTCAGGATCCCATTAACGTCATCTACCGACGTTTAAGGGGGCCCTAAAAAGTCGTATATTGACGAATGGTGAAAAGACGTCCCAAAATGTCAGTTATATGACTAATTGGGATGAGACTGCGCTGAAAAACGAAACGCAGCTGATACACTTACGCCACGCAGCCAGTGTGTCATCGCCGGCCTTACTGCCATGTTGACGAGTATAATGTTAAACTAGGGTGCACAGAACCTGTCAAAACACACAGAATGTTTTTTGCATTGCTTTCTGGTCTCTCTCTCAGTGAAGTGAATTCCATCTCTTCCCCGGGCCAGACACTGAACGGCGTGGTCCAACAACACAGTCAGAACCCAGTGATAGGCCTATACACTGGATATTTTGGACGTGACACGACAAATCCCAGACAATGTATAATGTTAGTTATGCGCTGTTATATTTCTGACGTACAGTACTCCAGAGTCCAAGCGCTTGTGCTATTTCTGACAAGGGACAAACAGGTTTGCGATTTTGCGTTAATGGTCAATGTGTCAAATACTGTATAGAAAGCCTCTGACTGTTGGCTGTAAGGCAAACATTAGGAAATAAAAAGCATGATGGTGCCAGTCAGAGAGACCATTACGTCAAATACAGTGGTATACTGCAAAATTTAGAAAAGACAGTAAGTCTCTGTATGTGGTGTTTGACGTCACAGAAAATTCCCATGATGCAATGGGAATCACAGTTTTTACTGTAAAGAGAAATGGTAGATTGGGTGATTTAAAGTAAAAATCTGTAGAAAATAAGAAATTACAGAAATGTCTAACAGTGTAGATAGTTCTGTCCACTTTCTGTTCCAGAAACCGTTTGTCCAAGTGTGGATGGGTTTTGACTTGCACTATCTGTTAAAATGGATTTGTCCCTTAGTGGCCACAGGCTAGACTGACTCCCAAACAGCCGAGAATAAGAGAGAAGGCAGCTGTGTGAGAATTAATAAGCCTAATGTTGAGTGGCACAGCGTGGGTGCCTGAAGACGTGCAGCAACGGCCCGGTCCTAATGAAGCCCAACTGGGGCACGGCACCTTCTTCTCTTATCCTGACACTAAGCACAAAAGACAAACATCGTTCTGACAGAGAGCCATAACCTTGAGAGAGAGAGAGAGAGAGAGAGAGAGAGAGAGAGCAGGAACCTCACACAATAGTCGTGCTATATCTACGGCAGGCATAGAAAGTAGAAGAGGTAAAGAAAGGAGGAAGGGACACTGAAGGTGTCTGACTCTAGGATACCTTCACAGCTGCGCTTCTAAATCGGGTCAACATCTAATGGGCAAATGCGTTTCCTCAGGTGACATAAGAGCATTGGGCTGTCTCGTTTTGTATTCTCTCCTGCTTTGGCCCTTTATTTTGAATGTCTCTTTTTATTCCATCACTTTAGACCATGAAATACTGTACATTTTCATGGCTGTTTGAAATTTCTCAAATAAACCCCCCTCTTTTTCTGATTACAGAACTGCCTGTCATACTCCTTTCAGATTAATGCATTGGTATGTCAAGGCATTTCTCCATTGTCCCTTTTCCTAGCAGGAAGCCCTTACTGTCCAAAAATTCTCTCCGACGGCTTTTGTGCTTCCATCTCTCCACATTGTTCTCTTATTGATCTACACATGGCATGTTATAAATCTGCCTTGAGTAAGAAGGCCAGTGTTCCACAGTAAGTGCTGCACCTATGGAGATCTCTAAAATAGGACAACGGGAAGAGTGCTATCTGGATAGCTCGGCTCCTTCTGGTAGAAAGTGTCATGACCTTTGTCTAAGTGTATAAAAAAACACTTACAACAAATGTAGAAGGCCTCGTTCTTAGAATTTTAACTGCATTGTGTTGCTTGGCATTGGATGGAGTTGCATCCATGTGTTACTGTACTCCCATGTGGCCAGTCTCTGGACTGACTCCATCACTACTGCTTAATCCAGTCTCTCTCTCACCTTTCTCATCCAGAGGATCGTAGGGTGTGTGTGTTTCAGCGGCACCTGCTCACAGGTGACGTGACTGTCAGTGACACCATCCGTGTCACAATGGCTGTGTCAGTGTGCGTGCGGACACCGCTGTTGTGTGTGGACGTGTGAGATCACCTGTTTGACAAGGCTTGTCAGTGTACATCCTGGCCCCATTCAGTCACTGTCAGGGTAGGGCACCTGCAGTTGCTGTCTCTTTTTATCAAAAGTGGTCCGTATCCTGTGTCACAGACTGAGAATGACTAAACAAATAACACGGATTATTAACAACCCCACATATGTCGCTGTGAGGAACCAGGAACCGGGTTCGAGTTTTAAGATAAACCCCACCAAAATTATTTTGAATCTGAAATTTTCTCTTCCAGTGATTCAGTAAGTATAACAAATATAAAAATATATATATATATAATAAAAATTAAATAGTTTAATAAATGATAGTAGAATAACTAATATCTAATAAAGAATATCTAATAAAAGTAGTACGAGTATACTAGTATGTGGTTTAGAATTCAGAATTTACATATTGTTTGTTTTGGGCATTTATTTCAAGTCTTTTATTGTTGCATTTGGTTTTACTATAGTTCAAACTGAGAGGACGTTTCATGGTTTGATGTCTTCTCCATCGATTCTATGAAAATGTCGGGATTTTTACCTCCCCTTGTGGGAACACAAATTTAATGAGGCTGAATCTTGATGGGTTCCTCAAGGTTGAAATGGGGTAAATACATTTAATAAAACAGTTTTGCTTGAAACTTTTATAACCCTGAAAATTTCACATAAAAAATATAGATAGCCAAGATGAATAGCAAGATTTTTTCTCGAAACCCTTCTCCATTTGCAGTTGTTCCTCTGTCTGTGTTTTACAGGAGATTTTGGGTGCTTTTCTTTCTCAAAAGGCTGATACATGCTGTCCTCTTGTACTCTGAGATTGTGGTTAGCCTGTGTGTGTGAGTGTGTGCATGAATGTGTGTGTGAGTTGAGATGGAGGCTAGATAGGGTAATGACTGCAGACAAGGTTTGGAGGCGACGGTGGAGTCATGGCAGGGCTGAATTGATGGGATTAAGAGATGTACCCCAGAGCTGGTCACACACAAGTGCGTTGAGGCGGTTGAGTGTGGCCGGGCTCTCGGTGCAGTCTCGGGGATTGTCATAGACCGCAGAGAGTGCCAGACGATGATGATTTAGCGAGAAAGAGGAGTGTGCCATTGTCTCACGACTTCTGAGATGGACTTAAAACTCCATAGCCTTTTCGAAAATAGTGTTAAAGACATTGGCAGTGCATCCAAATTGACGTCTAATGGTCCAAATGTGTGACTGCATGCATGTTTGAACACTCGACCACGCATGTGTCTGTCTCTTGTCAAACCAAGACACTCGACCAAGCTTGAGCCGAGGTGTCGGGTGCCTGGAGGATCAGTGTCCTCAGGACCCGCGGCAAGGGTTTGAAGCCAAGTGGTGGTGACAAAGAGAGGAGCCTGCAAGCTCCATCCCTCCATCCTGACGTGATGGAAAAGAACTGAGGCTCTCGCACGGTCGGACACATTTTAAAAGCATATGCTGTGAGAGGCTACTGCTGAGGCCACAGCTAAAGGCTGAGATGAAAAGGTTGAGACATGTGATTGATGACCCCCCGTTGGGCCGCACATCATTAGCTTGTACAATTAACTGCAGAGGGCGGGGGAGTAACTCGTGTTGAAGAGTCCTCTTCTGATCTTTTATCACTGCACACTGAACAAAAACAATGATTGGGGTCGCACAAGCATGTGACAGGCGAGATTTGAGTTTGCACGCACTCACAATGTCCTGAGTCACTCACAGAAACAAGTGATTATGATCTGCTTCGTTTCTGGTGATTATACTAAATGAGTTCTGTAGAGAAAGCATGAATGTTTGAGCAAATATATATATAACAAATGATGGCTACACTGAACTGATAAGAAATTAATGGATGAAATATGTACTTGTCCTGCTTTTTTTGTGTAATTAAGACAACATACAATTTACATGTAATGGCATAGAAACAATAAAATAGCAAGTCAACTAGAGAGGATTTCTTCCCTTTCCTGCAATTGGAATGATATTGAAAAAAGGCTTTACTTTTATGGACCACTGCTAATGAATTGAGATACAGCCAGAATCAGAGACAACTGATATAAGAAATGGCCCTCCATTTCAGTCTGTCCTCGTGTAACTCTCTACTCCTGTATGTGGTAGAGCACGTTTATCAGGGTGGTCTGTCAGAAAAGGGTGGCCTTTACAAACTGAAAGGACAAACAGAGGTGTAAAATGGGTCAGAAGCTGACCACGATCACATCTCGCAGCTCCATTTCCATTCATTTCTGTGGAACGTGGCATGGTGCAGCATTGTTCCTCTAATAGGAATTTCTCCATCCTTTTTCTTCCCTCTGGGTCTGGGTGTTTCCTCGATTGTAATTACCTTGCTGTTATAATTAAACCGACAATTTATTACCTATTAGCAAACAAGCTCCTTCTTCCTGTGCTGAGCTTAAGCAGTGGCCCAGTACTGTCAAAGATGCAGCTAGCACTGCATTACTCATCACCCCGGTCCGAAGTGTGTTAGCCGCCCAGATGAGGAGAACCTGGGAGAAGGCAGGCCGGCCCACTTCACGACAATTACCCTATGAATCACAACAGACAACAGCACAGGCCCTCGTAAGTCTCATATAAAAAATAAAACACATCGTATAATAACAATGGGATACTATGCGAACCAAATTAATCTCCATCAAAACAATTATCTGAGAGTTAAAATATTAAAATTACAGGAAGACAGTTAGTAAAATGTCAACTAACTCTCATTAGCAGTTGACTGTCTGATTAAATATGAATCGGGTGTCTGGGTGTGTGAACGAATGAACGCATAGATGCATAGCCTACTGTTACAGATGAAACAGATTATAAAGTTTTAACTATAAAATAAACATCAAATAAGCATTAGTTAGACAGTTTCTGCTCATATGTTAAATATATAGTATGTTTTGTCAAAAATAAACGAATCAACTGTTATACAATGCAAGCTAATGCAATGCACATATCAAAATAATGAATCCTTAACTTTGAAATATGTATGATAAAATGTATTGGCCTACTTTCATTCAATATACATTTGCATATTGCCAAACAAAAAATGTTTTTCACAATATTCACAGTTTTATGTGAATGATTAAGGATGTTTTTCAGATCATTTTGAAGAACAAACTCTAGGCCACAACACCCATTAGTCAAAAAGTATTTTGGACGCATATTTCGTATGTTTTGTGGTCTTTATTTCAGAAACTTTCATTTTTAGTTTTTTTTCAATAACCACGCATAAATAATATTCAGAAAAAAATACAAACATGTACGTACATGTTGCTTACTTATTATGGTAGCCCCGTTTCAGCTAAATATAGTGTAATTTCACCTGTGCTATTAATAGGTTTATAAGCAACTGAAAAAAAAGCACAAATGTCAGGGCATCTCAAAACACCTCAAGGACCCCAAAAACACCCTAGGACCTCAGAGGGTTAATTGCTGCTGACACTTTAATTTGATGGTCGCCCAACACACAGTCTACTGACAAAGTATATTTGCAACTACATTTCAACTTATTCTACCAATCCTAACCTAACAGTCTATTAATACTCTAATGGAGGGGTGCAAAACTCAGTTCCTTGAGGACCACAGCCCTGAAGAGTTCCGTTGCAACCCTGCTCCAACACACATAGGCAGCATCCGAAAGCTTAAAAAAGCTGCCTTCTGAGGATGCAATCCAAGGAAGGCATCAAGGCATGTCCAAATCCAAATGTCCCTCTATTTTGCTCTTGAAGAATTAAACCGCGCAGTCTCATCCCAAGACGTCATATAACTGACATCTTGGGACGTCTTTTGACCGTGCTTCCGCCATTTTAGGGTATGCTTTAACGTCAGTTAGATGACGTTATCGGATCCTAACCCTACCCTAGACCTAAACCTACCCCGTCACCTAACTGACGTTAAAGGTAAAGCGTCAGTTGTATGACGTCCCAGGATCGTCATGTAACTGATGTTAAAGGGTACCCTAAAAAGGCAGATGTGGACGTATGGTCAAAAGACGTCCCAAGACGTCAGTTATATGACGTCTTGGGATGAGACTGTGTTAAATTATTACGCTGCCACAGAAGCCTATTCGAAATCAGTTTTTGAGGTACCTTTGTGTGCAAACCCTGCCTACAAATTGCCTACAGATTAGCTGGATCAAGTCTATTTAATTAGGGTTATAGGTAAACTCGTCAGGGTTTTGCACCCCTGCTCTAATGAGGATTAGTTGACATGTAGTTGCAAAGTTACTTATAGTTAGTAGAATGTCTAAAGTGGACGATCAAAATAAAGTGGAACCAAACAATAGAGCAATGGTAATGTTGTACAGACCAAAGCTGAGTCAATTAAATCACCCCTAATAATCAGGAATGTTTGAGCTGGGATCATAATTGAGTCTGTTATATATTATGCAGTTCAATTAAAGCTGATCCAGGTTTGAGAGAGAGAAAGAGAGAGTATTAGATAGAGTGGAGTTTCTACTCTCCCCTCCTCCACCAGCCAATCTGAAAACCTACTTTTCTGTGCCATAACTGGGTGGATAGGCCAACAGTATCTAATAATAGGTATTGACTGGTTGAATGTAGGATGAATAGGGTTGGGTATTGGATATCCATTGAGCCCCAGGTCACACAGCCAGCTACACTGAGAACACGTCTCATAGGGCCAAACAAAAAAAGAAGACATTTTAAACTTTCATGACTGCGAAGGAATCTGTGCTGTTTGGCCTTTTAAGGATTAACTCTTTGTTCTCAAAGTGCTGGACGATCAATAACTGAGAGAGAGAGATAGAGACCACAGACATCTCTATTCCAAAAAACACACACATACTGCCCCATACCGTTTACTGGATACACATATCCCGTTTTACTGTGAGAACATAAAGTACGCACAAAGGTGAACAGTTGTCACTTTTGCATGTTTTATTTTAGCACAAAGCCTGCATCTTATTCAATAAACACCTGCTATCCAGTTTAACCAAGCGCTAAATGTGCTGAAATAGCACTTGTGAGTGTTTATTCAAAACAGGAATTCATCTGTAACAGTAGGCTATGCATTCTATGCGTTTCATTCGTTCACACACCCAGACACCCGATTCATATTTAATCAGACAGTCAACTGCTAATGAGAGTTAGTTGACATTTTACTAACTGTCTTCCTGAACACTCTAAAATCATCTCTCAGGAACTCATTCAGCTCACATTCTACCAGCCCGTCTCTCCTGATTATCAGATTTAGCTTTAGCACATAAAGGGGAGGAGAGAGAGATAAAGCATTCAAGGGTCCCGCTCCATGAGTGCCAGCTCGGCACACGCTTGTGTGCATAATGAGTGTGACGTTTGTTATTTTGTGTGTGTGTGTGTGTGTGTAGAGGCGAGGCCTGTGATCATGTGTACTGACAGTTTCCCCCACCCTCCTCACTCAGCTCAAGTATTGGTGAGAAAGAGTCTAATGAGAGGTTCACAGGCTGTGAACTGATGGCCCCTCTCCATCCACCTTCACACATATACACACACTAAACCTGAGCAGCTGGCGCCCACACCACTGGTTCAATGTCACATATCTTACTCTTGCTTTTCCACACTTTCATCTGCCTTGTGTGCCACCTGAGCCTTCACACAGTAGACTATGTGGAGACAGAAGCTGGGCTAATGAGCATGGATATTCTCAAGCCCATTGCTCTGTTCTCTGCTGGGTGTGGAGTAGAAATGAATATATGTGTGTGTATGAAGAGTGGGGGCTCGTCCTCTGCTTTATTACAGGTGAGAATAGAGGGTCAAGAGGAGTTAATGTGCCAGTCTAGCACCAATGCTGCTTGGAGGAACAGGGCTGGGAACTTTCCTTCTCTGTGTGTGATAATGTTTTTTAAAAAAATTTAAACAGATTTTCATCCTCACAGATTTAGTTTCATTGTTCAATACACATTTTTGTATTATAGCATTTGTATTGAACATCAACAAAATGTGTTTGTATTGTGTTTTGGGAAAACAAAAGATATGCTGTCTGAAACTGTCAGCAAGGGGTCAATTACTCAGCACTGTGATGGTGGCTGGGAGGTTATTCAACTACTGGATTTTTTTTTAATCCCAGGTGTTGACTTTTCTGTTGTAAAACATTTAGTAGATACATTCTAGTATCACAAAATAAATGCCGTTGCTGTTCTTTTGAACTTTCTGTTCTTCAAAGCATCCTTCCAAGGTGCCATATGTATTTTTTAGCGCCCTCTATCGGTGATGTTTCAGATTGCAACCAATTTTTACAAGAGCGCTCGTGTTCTTTCGCATACTCGAACACATGAGCGAACATTCATGGTACCGGCCACACTGAGACTTTCAACACACCGAGAAAGCATCACACAGCATGTGTGTTACTGTTTTTGAAATTAACAGCTTAATACTATATTGTCAGCTACAGTATAAAACTTTTATTTAACAGCTATATGCTCTAACACAAAAACAGTAAGGCTGTGTGTTCACCAAAGCGTTTTCCACATGCCTGGCATACGTTTTCAATTGTTTTCAATGGGAGTGCCGTGTTTTTTTCAAACGCCATGAGCGTAACGAGACGTTAAGTGTTTTTTATTCACGCTGAAGCACCGAGCGCATAACATTTTTAACAGGTCGCCGAGAGTTGAAACATGTTCAACTTTGGATAAAACGCAGCGCTCATCACTGTCACTTTTTACCCAGCCGTCCAATCACAGTGGAGGAGGGGCGGGACTAAACCACACTGACCAACTGTCACAACATTCTTTCTGTACAATGACATCAACCAGCAGAGCTAATCGAACACATTTTTTTAGTATGAAACAAATTATCTGCGAAATCAGTTACAAGTAAACTATGCTGCAGATATTCTGTATCATAGCAACGAAACGTCTCAACGGAAAAAACTGCTGCGCTGCCAAAATGCTTCATGGCTATATGTCAAAATGTCTTCAGCAGAGTGCCTGCTGTTTTCAGCTGGCTAAAAACGCTTTGGTGGACACACGGCCTAACACACCGTATAGTTACAGTAAGATACTGGTAACCACAGCTGCCAGTAATTTACCGTTTTTATTTATTATTTTTTACAGTGTGTGGTTGTAGTTTACTTTGCTATTTCATTACAGTTTACCATTATTTCAGCATATCTGAAAACTTGTAATTTATCACAAGTTAAATAGCAGAGGTCTCTCCATAATTCAAACGCTCTGTCGATGTTGATCACGTGTTTTCGTCCTACTGTAAGTCGATCCGATTCACGCCTTTTTGTCAGCAGATACATTTTTGTTTTGTTTTGTTTTTTTTATATTTATGTGGAGTTTGTGTTGGAGTGTGTGTTGTGCTGGAGGCAGGTCGTTTTTGGGTGTTATCAGTCTCTTATGTTGTTAGCTGCAGTGCCGTCGCATAGACTGTATATAAAAAGGAGAGAGGCTCGGGAGCGCACATGCACGTCACATCCGAATTGATTTCGCAGAAAATCTGACCCTGAGACTTCACATATAAATTTACTGGCCTTCCGAAGTAATAGCAAAACCCGACAAATAGATCATTGTAATGTGTGATTACAACCCCGTTACACACATGCAATAAAAAATGATTCATTTTAGAAATTGTAGTAATTTTAGTAAAAAAGTTACATATAACACCTTTAACAAAAATATTTATTGAGGATCTTGCCATCAAAAGAATAAATTACATTTCAAAATATATTAAAATATATCTTACTGCTTTATTGTATTTTTCCATCCATTAAATGCAGCCTCAATGTATAAACATGAAATAAACTTTTGAATGGTACAGATTTTATTGAATTTATTCATTTAAAATATTTAAATATTAATAATGTAAGGTCAAAGCCATTAATAGTGTAAATTATGTAATGAATTAAAAAAAATGAATTGTGTATATTTTCAGATCTTAAAATATGAACATTTAAATTTTAGAAATTCGATAACAAAAAGTGAAATAAACACTTTTGTTTGTTAATGGTAATGTTAATGGTGACATTGTCCTGTGTAGCATGTACAGTATGACCACTGTTGTTGTTATAAGTTAAACTAGTTAGAGTTTGAAAGGTGTTTTTGGTAACACATTACAATAAGGGTCATTAATTATTATTATTTAACTACCTTAGTTAACATGAACTAATGAAAAGTTGAAGATTGACCCAGCTATACTATACAAAATTTACACATTTTTTTCTCTCACACGGATATATATATATATATTACAGAAGGGCGAAGTGTGCCCAGAGTTGACACATGGGCTTGCTAAGGGCTCTGAGACCTCGGGTCAACCATGTGTGAGTGTGTTCATGCATCTGTGAGTGTGTGTATGTGTGCGTATGAGTGCCTTCAGGTGCAAAGTGTGTGATACGCTGTTCTCCAGCTGTAGCAGATGTGAAAAGGAAGCCCGCACAGGGGACACAGGGCCACAGGGTCGCCAGAGAAACGACCACAGCTGTGGCCCTCTCTCACACACTCAAAAGCATGCACACTTTCTCAACCTATCTCTCAAAGATTCAAGTTTCATTTTGATATACTTCTGACCAATGTATTTCTAGTTCAAGTCCAGGGCCTTTTTTTCCCCTTTTTTGACTGATAGGTACTTAAATAGCTGATATTGATTTTATCGACCAATACTGAAAGTTGCCCAATGCATTGGTGCATCACTTATATCACAATTTGAATCAAATAAAGTTCTGGGTGCTATACTGTTAATTTGTGTAATTCAGTACACCTTCCCATCGCTCTCATTTTCTTTTCTTTCAAGTGTGAAATTTCTGTGAAGGGCCAGTATTGGATTATATCTTCTAGTAAGCCATGGGTCAGTTGCAAAGACAACAGTTCAAGTGCAGACAACATTAATACAGAGGAGCATGTGTGCAAAACATTAGCCTTGAAATCTTAGCCCATAAATTAAATGTGTTTTACTTGGATAAAACACTGGGTTCTAAAACTGGCTTTAGAAAAATACACTAGTTTCTAGAAAAGTGCTTTTTTTTCTTCTCTCTCCTTATGTCTTTCATTTGCATCTTTACGACCAAGAAATGATCTGAGGGAAGACTCATGGGCTGATCATAAATGGGCATGTGTGTTTTAGCAGTCAGGAAAGTGTGTGTGATGGAGAATGTGCAGAATGACTATTTACAATTTACTTCATTTACATAGGAATTCGAATTAGCATAGTTGGGTACGCTGCTGGTCGCTATGCCCAAACGCGGATCTATCCAACCACTCATGCTACGTGACTGTATAACCCAATAAGCGTAATCCTGACAATGAACTGTGCTAATCACATTTAATATGCAAATGAGATTATCTAAACTTTGGTAAACATTGGCTAATGTTGCAAAACAGGAGATTTTTGGGGTGGGGGTTGCTGGGAAACAAATGCGGTAAATCACTACTTCTCTCCTGTTATTTGCTTTATTTGTTTACTGGGCTTCTAACGTATAAACAGAACAAACTCATTTTAGGGATTGTGGCGCTTTAGGGACGTGTGTGAGGTGGCCAGAGCCTCTGTGTGGCTGGATGCAAAAAAATGGTGGCAAAGCAATTAAATTCTCATTTAGCTTCGAGCGATTAAAACAGACACAAATACAAATCATATTATGCTCATCTGGACGTGAAGGCGTATTGTGGAACAGCCTGCTGAGAGCAGTTCCTTTTCTGTTTCTTTTCGGAGATATTCATTTTGCTGTGATGTGGCTGGTTAACATCAATATCACTGCTACAGTAATATGTATATATTTAAACGATACATATTTAATATTGAGTAACGTGCAATTTAGACACCATATTGCTGCTACCTTGTCTGCACCAGCGGAAATAGTTTCAAAAGAACCCATATTAAAATCCACTACATCTCTGCACAATGCACACATTTCTGAATTAATCAGTGTTGTTGTACAAATCTGTTGAGGAAATGATTGCTGGCTACTTCCGAAATCCCATACTTTTTGGGAAGAATTTATTTTGAATTAAAAATTACTTTGTGTGTGTGCTAAAGTATGTTCTGGATAGTATGAATGTGCAATATGTAATCTAAATGTAATTTTTCATGTTGTCATTTTCATGATGTGACCTACAAGCGTCAGTTGTATCGGCTTTACCATTCACAAATCCTATCCCATGGCCTCATGGGATAGTCAAGTGTCCATCATATCCAAATTTCAGAATCTTTCCGGAAGTAGTGTCAACACTTTTCACATACTGTTTGTCTTCTTTCCTGCCTGTATATGTGATTTATAATGCTGGCAATGATTCATTTATAGTCACTTGTTTAATTTCTGAATGATTCATTTCAATGATTCATATAGACAATCACTTGTCACCACCTTGCATATTGATGCTGTTATAGGTTGCAATTTACTTGACAGTTTTCATGTTACTTTTTTGCATAGGTGCTTGCAATGACACATTATTGTTATTAATTAAAATTGTCCTTGCATTACTCTGTAAATACATTACTGAAGCTCCAGATCAGGGTTTCAACTGCCATTCAGGAGGGAACTGCAGGGGGTTCGTGAGTTGATGAATAGCTCAAAATTAAATACTAAAAACTGTTAAAATTAATACATAAGATTAGGCTAAAAACTAAATTTAAATAAGAAAATTAAAACATGTTTACCGTTTTTGATTCTTTCTTTTGTTTTTGATTTTTGACTTTTTTGGCCCTTTCTCCTTTACGCCTATCCATTACCTGCAGGTGTGCGAGGGTAATTGTTAATTGAATATCTTTTTTTTCACATTTAAAATATGATTGATTGATTTATTCTCGCTCTTTCTCTCTCTCTCTCTTCTCTCTCTATTTTTTAATGTCATGTTTTTAAACTAAGAACATGACATCAATATGATTTGCACCATATCATTTTTTGATGAGACCCCCAGAAGCATGACTTTAATAAAAAAAATAAAAAAAAGTCAGTGAAAGTGTTTGGGATGGCTACACCAGCATTAGACTTTCCAAGAGCTTTAGGCAGACACATGGAGGTTTCTTTCTCTTTTTACCATCTCTCTTCTCTTAGCTCCACATCTGGTGGTTCCGCTGACAAGCTCTTGAACTGTTGACAATAAGTTGATGGGCTAAAGCCCCCCAATAAACATCTCTGGTGCCACCTCGGCCCAGCTGCTAGTGTTTAGGGCTGAGTTGAAAGTGGCCGAGTAGCGAGGCCTGAGTGTCATTAGGCACTCTGTTTATGTCTGCATGCATGTGGCCTGGCCAGAGATTCAACACTTTTCATCACATTCTTGGGTTGCCTGCGCAGGAATCCAGTTGCAAAACACATAAAAATAAAAGAGACCATGAGCCCTCTCCATTGAGTGGGCTGCAGAGCGAACCGAAGGCTATTCAAAGCTGCAACAGTGCAATGTCCTTTGTATCATGCTACATGTCTAGAAAGCATTTATGTGTGTTTTTAAGGTGTATGTGTAAGACAGAATGATTGGTCCACACTTGGTGCTGTTGAACAATCTTAGGAGATAGACAGGTAAAGAGAAGGGATATTGGTTTATAAAATAACTACTACTGCTACTATATCACACATATGCACCTTATATGTGCTGAAAAAAACAATAGCAGCAAACTGCTTCCTACTCTTTTGAAGATTGTTTAGAGACCGTGAAAGAGTCGTGTTTGAAATCAAGCAAGAATGCATCCAATTCTCATATTCTCAAGGTTTGATCACAAGAGAGAGCATCAATTCATAAACTTTTGCTTTTATCTTCTCTATGTCCTTCCTGAACTATTGAAATGAATGTATTCATTCACATAATGGCAAAGAGTATTGTATAAGTTTTTCTTTCTCACACACAAGCTTACTTGTTCTTGTGATCCACCTGCTCTGAAGGCCAGTTGGTGTGGCTGAGTGTTTTGCGCTGCAGATGGTGCTATATGAGGGAAGCTGGGTCATGCTGAAGGACTGAAGGACCACAGTGCTTCATCATACCGAGGGAAAGTGACCCTAAAGGTCACAGCACACACACAGGCTTAATTTTAGAGCAATTAATCTCCTCTCAAGAGAGTTTTATGTGTGTGGGTGTGTCATCCCGGGTCCAGTGCTGTAGTTAGAGCTGGCCGTCAGCTGTCCGGCCAAGATGGAGGCCCAGCCATCTTATCGTCCTGGAGAATCTTAATATGAGGAGATTAGATGGAACAGAGGAGATTACAGCTTGGCCTTTAATACACCGCCCTCTTACCTAACAGGAACCTGATCCAAATCCAGCACGGGTCTACAAGGCCAGCACTCCGTCCGAGGATATGTGACGTACACACAGACAGATACACACCAGATGATGAGTGGGTGGCAAAGAAGGCAAAAAATAAAAATAAAACCCAGATGAAACAGCAATGGAAATGAAAGAGGCGGAGCTTTTAGTGAGAGCGAGTGAAAGAGTGAGGTGGGATGGAAGAGGTGTTCCCCATATAAAAGCCTCTTCACTGGTTTGGAAAATTAGCTGGGTCCTGTGGTCTACTGGAGCCTTTTATTTATTGATGTAAAGAAAGATAACTACGCCACCTTCCGTATTCGCTCCATTTGCATGAGCAAGGGAAGATTAGGAGTGAAAATCAAACCAAATAAATAAATCCCTCTTTTTCCCTCTCTTCACCTCCCCTTCCCTTCCCCTCTGCCATAATAAACACTTTGCAAAAAGTCGCAACAAAGTTTATTTTTCAGACAATCACTGCCAGACTATCCATGGTTGTATGCTATATTAATCTCAAAGCTCAAAGAACGTTGTTAATTGGCTGCAAAGTTTGGAAAGTAAAAGCTGTTTAACATAACCATCAAATTAAACTGGTTTAAACAACGTTGCTGTAAATGCACACTTGTATATGTGAGTGGTGTACATGTACAGTATTTGAGAATAGTCATGTGGCAGTGCCTTAGCAGTTTAACATCTTTTGCAGGAGTTTGAAAGTCCATATTCACGAGTCTCAGGTTGACATCTAAATGTGGTCTGGTTTCACTGAAGTGTAAAGGAAAAGGGAATCCAATCAGTTTCGCCTACTCTGAATGCCAGTTTGAATGTGTTTGAGTAGCAGCGCTAAATCTTTCGTCATGATTAGTGCCACCTTCTAACGTCTATCCATCACCTTCGTTTCTCGCTTTCCCTTGTGCGGGGTTGTCAGAAACAAAACAAAATATCTTAACACTTACTTTAAATGTAACTGAGATTGCCATTTAAATTCTAATTCAAGTCTGAATTTAAATTGATGTAGCAAATATGATGCAGGATTTGAATTTTATTTCATTAAGAAAATCGTGTCGCGATATTAATATTTTTTATTCATTTTAGGTTTAGAAATTTTGTTATTTGTTTTGTTAATATTTTTTATATAATTTTTCTATTTAGTTTTATTTAAATTTTTCTTTCAGTTTAGGGAATTTCAATATTTGACACCGTGTCTACACCAGATGTGGCACAATGCAATGTGGCAAAAGCACAAAAAGCTCATTATAATAAGTAATGCTGTCTACACTGGATGCGGTACAGCGTAATGCAACACAACAAATTCCAGACAGTAAAAACCAATGCCCGTTCTATTTCTGATGTACTCCAAGTGAATACGGGATTTGAAATGGATTTGCAACTGTCACTTTGTCGTGTCTACAGCTTCTTGCCATTGTGCCACAACATGACAATGGTCTCGTTCAGTTAGTTGCTATGGCAACATTTTTCATTAAACATTAGATGAAAACATACAAATTGTTAGATTTGATTATATTTCATATTTATTTAAAAAAAAAATAACTTTTAACTTTTTTGTTGTTGTTTTGTTTCAATTATCAATAACAACACTGGGTATATATGTTGTTTCTAACTTTTTCAAAATTTTTAAAAATCAGGTTGGCAAAGCTGTGATAGTTCAGAAAAGTAAACAGAATGGAATTTGAAGATGATGGATGCTTGGATGGATGGATGGATGTTATTGAATTACACAGTCTCATCCCAAGACGTCATTTAACTGACGTCATGGGACGTCTTTTGACCGTACGTCAACATCCGCCGTTTAGGGTACCCTTTAACGTCAGTTACATGACGATCCTGGGACAACTGACGCTTTACCTTTAATGTCAGTTAGGTGACTAGGTAGGTTTAGGGGTAGGTTTAGGTCTGGGGTAGATTCAGGATCCGATAACGTCATCTTACCGATGTTAAAGGGTACCCTAAAACGGCAAATGTTGATGTATGGTCAAAAGACATCCTAAGACGTCAGTTATATGACATCTTGGGATGAGACTGCGCTGTATTGAAAAACGTTTAGTTTTTTTTTTTTTATTATTACTTTTTTTGGTCCTTTCTCCTACACGCCCATCCATTACCTGCAGGTGTGCGTGGCTAATTGAATATGTATATATATTTAGTACATTCACTTTGGTGGACCAGGATGGAAGGAAACTTCATTTCCCATAATGCTTTGCTTGTGTTGAATTATTTTCCTGTGGGTTGAAGCTAATTTGATTCAAATTCACACTCATAAATAAAAAGGGAACCGATTCTTTAATTTTGCAAGGAGAAGAGGGGCTTGAGCAAATGAGGCCACTGATGCTTTTATCCACCCATACTGTGTGTGAGTGTTCAATTATGTTGACTGGAGGGCATAGATGTCCGCAAACAGCCACAGTACAGACAGGAGCAGCCCTGAGTTTGTGTATTTGCCCCTCCTTCCTCCTTCAGGAGTCCTCAACAGTGCATAAAATGGGCATGTGCTTGTGGGCCAGTGAAGCCCAGCCTGAGCTCAGCTCTTGCACTGCTGCCCCGCTCTGCTTCCAGATGTGGCCTCGGCTGCTTTTTCTCATGTGGATTGAAATCAGCATTATGTCAGCTTTTGCATGTGTCCTCTCCTCTCCATTCTCCTTTGCTGTCCTCTCCTCATGCTGTCCTCATGCAGCTCATTCGGCTAATGAACCAGGACAAGCACAAAGTGCATTTTATGAGAGAGATAGTCACATATTCAATTGGGACATAAACCCCCACATAACAACAGCACAGATGGAACAGAGGCACATGACAGACAACCCCGTTCAGAAAAAAAAGCAAGAATGAGGAATGTGTCTAAGAAAAACAGCCTCTTATTCTACCAGCTATTACTCTCTCTTTTTGTCTTCTCTTGTCCACCTGTGTCCCATCAGCAATTAAGGATCCTGGTGGATCCAATCACGGAATCACACGAATGGCTGAATGTGAGTTTATATTCAAAACTCTGAATATCTATATTTGCAGGTGAAGTGAGTTGAGAATGCATTTTAAATGGTTAATTTAAAATCCTGAATTTGAATTGAGGAAGCAAGCAGGATACAGAATTGCAATTTGAATCAGAATTTAAGGACGTAATTAAAGCTGCAATTTAAAGCAATTCATAACTCGTTTTTAAATAGAAAATAAAAGTTTATGTAGGCAAATATTAAATGTTGGCTGATCAAAGCCTTTGAAAGTCTTGGGGGAAACACAGTTTAAATTGCTTAGAAGTTGTAGGTTTAGACCTTATGGACACAATCAGCCAATGTTTTAATATAGATGTTTGAAATTCCACCTAGACATTTTTAGTAACACTTTACAGTGTCCTTGTTACGCATTGCATAGTTACTATAGTAATACCGATAAATTATGCATAATTACAGGCAACTAACCCTAAATCAAAACTTAACCCTATAGTTAATTAGTGTTATTCAGTACTTAAGTGTTTAAGTACACTTTAACAAGGACACTTTGTGTTTCTTATGCTCACATGCTGTGTTTATTTATTTGAAAAATTACAGTGAAATCTGTAATATTGGGAAATATTATTGCAATTTAAAATACATGTTTTCTATTTTAATATATTTTAAAATATAATTTATTCCTGTGGTGGCAAAGCTGAATTTTCATCAGCCTCATTACTCCAGTTTTCAGTGTCACATGATCCTTCAGATATCATTCTGATATGCTGATTTGTTGCTTAATAAATATTTCTTCTTTTCAATGTTGAACACATTCCAGAATCCCTGAATCCTTCCTGAATAAAAGTATTAATTAATTTACTTAAAAATAAATCTTACTGACCCCAAACTTTTAAACAGTATGTAGGTGTAGGTATAGATTTATATATAGATTTAGGTCAGTTTATCAGGACAGCTTTACCCTATAAGAAAAAAGAGAACAATTATATAACTGACTTCTCTGTCCATACAGTATATCTATCAGTATAGCATCTGTTCTGATTTTGTGCTTCCCAACATTACCACTTGTTTTTACCATCACATTTTATCTTTTCAAGTGGTTTTATTTCCTCCAGAGGAAGCCTTTGTGCTGCATTGTACCCTCACAAAGAAACAAAGAGCGATATCTCATAAAACATAACAGAATTACAGCCTGAATGAACACACACACACACAGCGCAATCATACATAAATATGAGCCACACTCATTCTCTCCCTGGGTTTTGCACTCATGCAGGGGCTTTATAGAGAGACATGAGTAAAACCAAATCAATACAGAAGGCCATACTGATGAAAAATGAATCTGAGAGTGATTATATCTGTAAACAGTGATCAATATGGAAGCTGTTGCGCAAAGTGCAAGATAACAACCAGCCCGATAAATTCTCCGTCTCTTCACTGTCCTTCACTGGAGCTTAATAGCATCAGTATGCAATTGCAGCGCCAAAATCATTTTCAACAATATGTTTTACAATCACTGTGACAGATTGAAAGCAGCTCACTCGTTTTGCGTTTGAGAAAGCACGTGGTCACCAAAGGCAGATCGTTGTTTATATGATCTGGCAAACGGTCATCGTCTGACTCACTCGTCTCCATCTTTCCTCCGTTTCTCTCAGCCTGTCTACCGTGCTGTGATTCGGGTGAGGATGGTGGACTCGTGACAGATCAGGGCATTCAGGCTGGTGACATTCCTCCTGGCGAGCAGATCCATCCTGGGCAGGGGTTGAAAAATGCCGCGCGCGCTGCTGCTCAGCTGCAGATGAATGGAGCTATCTGTCTTGTCACGAGGGTCGGCGAGAGAGGTTACAGCCCAACTGTACCTGGTCTCTGGTGCTGACGCCTGCACGCGCGCTTTCCTTTACAAGGGAAGAAACCGAGAGGGGAGGGAGAGAGAAACGAATCCTGCCCCATCAAGCACTTCTTTAGTCCCTCAGAGCTCATCTCACTTCCCATCATCCTGCAGTCCTGCTGCCCTGAGCGCAGGCTTTGACACATCTATATGTTTTTCCCTCTGACCTTTCAACGTCCTTTCTGTCAGCGCCTGTAAACCATAAGCTGATGTATGAGGGCAATTTTTAGCGGTGCCACTTGTATCTGAGTGATTGCGCAAACTTTACATTTGGGGGGCCTGCCACCCTGCCACCTCCTCAACATCTCTTTATTTGCTTTGCTTGAGATTGAGGCAGAGAAACTGAGGGAAAGGAATAAAAAAAGCAGGAAGGGGAGGGGACGGGGGAGTCCATTCTCAACAACCTCCAGGCAACAGGCCTGCACTTTATCAGTCTAGCTAGCTGAGCCCCTCAGGCCGGTTCAAATAAACCCATTTCAAATACTTGAACAAACAAACTCCTGTACAAAGAAACCAGAGAAATGGTAAACTTTCATTGGGATACTGATCCCACATGTTAATATCTAATAATGCTTCTAAGGGGTTTTCAAACATGTGCCAGAAGGGGTTAGCAGCAATGTATTTTATATGTATATATATGCAAGTAAAATTCTAAAAGTCAGGTACTGTACCTAAGTAAATAGTGGATTTAGGGTGAAAGAAGATATACTGTATACATTTTTAATAAATTAATCATTTGAATATTTTAGATAATATTTTAATAATTTGCTTTAGCACAATGACAAAATAAAAGGCAATTATTTTAACCGAGGAAACATATTTGTCTTTATTATATTACCTTTTTTTTTTTTGTCTTATGCAGTGTAGGGAGGGAGTTCTGAAGGGAGTTCAAACATCATATTTGTTTGTCCTTGGTATGTTTAAAAACCTGCTCTAATCTGATTGAATGAGCATCCTAAGACTGTAATATGTTTTCTTTTGATACATCAGATACACTGTATATATATATATATATATATATATATATTAAATGGTAAATAAAACAAAGATTATCACAGTTTAACCCTTAAATGCATGAATGTTATTATTACAATATTCGTGCCTTTAGTGACCCGTATCTATAACATGGATGGATAATATAAAACCTGTCGCGATAATATTATAACATTTTCTTGACATTAAAGTAACAATTACAGAAGAATAAAATAAAGCATATTTTGTTGCACTTTTAGAGCTTTGGAAAGTTTCAGCAGATGTTTTATACCATCATCACTGTCCTCTTCAGAGGTCATTTCCCTGTAAGTTCAGTATTTGGCTCATATTCGCCATCTCAAACATATTCTCAGAACTATCATTTTCAACATGCTCAAAATCAATATTTTGATATTGAAAAATCAAACAGACAGCTTCTTCACCAGATCCACCATCAAGCGACAGTGACACTAATATTTGATTGTGTTCTTGCTCTGCAGTAAATTGCTGAGCCATTTCAAGTTTTACTGATGATACTTTCTATTCTTTTGTTTTCTGCAGTAACTTTGAGTGAAACGTCACTTCATCTTTGTGTATCAGACATTGCCACTGTATGTAATTTAGTCATCAACGATTAAATTATTTTTTGTGCAGAAAAAAAATATACTTATACTGTTACACACATCAGGTCATTAGCAACCCTAATACAATTTTTACAAAAAAAAATGAATGATTTTTTTTCTTTGTATATTGTTTATAACGCATTGGCTGAGGAATGCTAAGAATTTTGATGTCTAACTTTAAAAAATGAAAGAGAATAAGGGTAGTAAATAATGTCCCTGGTCACTAAACACTCAAGGAATTTTAGATTATTAAGAAAATACTACCAAAAAAATTTTTTTTGTCTTTCTAATACAAAATGTCTTGATTTTATTCATTGTGATACTTGAAGAATCTTTAAAATTATTTGTAAAATTTACCTTTTTTCAGTGAAATTTTCTTATTCTATTCTAGAAATATTCAAATTCTTATTCTCCCGTTCAGCATCAACCATAAAAATAATAATAATAATAATTGATGCTGTGTCCATCGTGTCCTGTGGTAGATGCTGCAGAAAACTTACAAGCTTTACAGTGTAATATTATTCTCTGTGTTTGTCACTTTGAACACTTTCTGATGACATATGTTTACTGTCACATCCTGAACACTTAGGTCAGCTGCCTCTAGACTCTTCTAATCACAAACTCTGACAGCCTAACAAAGCAGTCATTAGACAGCCTGTTAGACACGACTAGCAAACTCTCTTTACTTAAGGGAAAACTAGCATAATAAAATAAGAAGCAGAGAGTTAGTATCCGGCCAAAACAAAAACACAAAAACAAAACCTCATTCATCTCTTTTTTTAGAATTTCTTTCTTTACATCCCTCCCCTTGTTCTTGGTCTCCATATATAATTTAGCATTATGACATTTTAATTTGTGCATCTTAAAAATAGCACTTTCAGTGGTATGAATGTGGAGTGCCAATCCTGTGAGAAAATCCTTTATATTTTAGTAGGTTAAAACTAATACAAACAAAACTGGAATTATTAATTATGAGAAAAAAAGGAATGAGAGAAAGGCAGAATCCCTACATTTCAATATCATTTGCATTTCGATTTCGAGTCAGATTTTCGGCAACTTGACTGTTTTCCCTCCTCCTGCGTTCTCTCTAATATCTTGCAGGATCAAAGGCTTTCATTAGGTTTAACTCCTCCAAGCATTGTTTGCCTCCTAGGACTACAACAAAGTTCCCTCAGTGTGCTAGATTCAGAAGAATAGAAAATTAGTTATTCCTGGACTAATCTGACATCAAACAGTGGAGAGTAGATACAAGTGACAATAGTGACTGAGGAAGATTGTTCGTATGTTTCCAAAGGCACCCAGAGCAGTGAAGCTTATACTCTCACACCTGAAACACAACCTTTACATAAGAAGGATGGCTTATAATAATAATAACTATTATTATTATTTATCATCATTATTAATGATAATTAATATTATTGTTGTAATTGTTGTTATTGTGACTTCAAGTGACTTATACTTACTATGGCTTCGATTAGTTGTGATATGTGAGTGGTTTGCTGTACGATGAACAATTTAAAGTTGTCGTGCTTTGTTGTTATTTATTGTTTGTATGATTTTTAGAGTTATAAGCACTTTGGTCCATTTTTATGGTTTTGTGTGCTTTGCAAATAACATTTGAATAGAGTTGTTGTTTTATTGTTATTACTATTATTAATAATATAAAACATTATTGATAAATAAATAATATCAATAATAATAATATTTATTACTCAAATTAATCTTAACAGACCTTACTATAATCATCATCATTGCATTTTTTTATAATGTTAAATAGTAATATTACCAGTCAAAGAAAGACCTCACATTTCCTTTTTATTTCCATCTTTTTTATATATTAAATCCCTGCCAACTCCCAGAGAGTAATGAATTAAGATATCTTATATGTCTAGAATATACTGTGGATATCTCTGTGGAATCACACCTTTATTACAGATGACTGGATGAAATCTTCATCCAGCTTCCTTCATTCAGTTAGCTGCCCTTCTTACAGTCCTATAAAATAATTATATCCTAGAATTACAGGTTTTTAATCTAAGGCATATGCAATTACTCATTGAGATAAGTTGTCTTAATATGATCCGTCTGCTTTGAATAACTTGGTTTACATTGTTGATCCTGGTATGATTGTGGTACTGGTATTATAGGTTATGAGTTTTTTTGTTGTTGTTGTTGTTGTTTTTTGTACATGTTTCATACAAATGTGTAAAAAAAATGTTTATGGACAGTCCCCATAAAACATGGAAACCTGTGTGTGCCTGTGTGTGTGTGTGTGTGTGTGTGTGGTAAGCAACAGAGGTGTGTATCCTGAGGACAAATTTTAAGACCAGGTCTCCTTCAAACTCACCTCAGCTTTTACCTTCCTCTGAGCAAAACACACACGAAAACTCCTATCATAAAGTGTACACACACACACGCACACACATGCATTTCTGTAAAGAGAAGCATTTCATCTGTATCTGACTCTGAGAAGTGAAGTGTGCAGATTATTATTTTCTATACCTTGTAAAATGAGTGACTGATCATGGATAAAAAAGCTGAATGAGTTCAAATGAGCAGTCAGAGAAATAATTACTTGAATTCTCATAGTGTAATTTTCTGTAATTGTCAGATAATACGAGATCTCTAGAGCCCTACTGCTAGGCTAGACTAAATAATTGTGATTTGATTCAATGTCACTTCCTGTAGATATAGATCTTTCTCTTTAAGAGGCCAGTACCTGACAAAAAGCTTAAAGATTAATTTGCATAATGAAGTTTGACAGGAAAATGATTTAATTACAGAATTTTTGAACTGCTTCCCTCAATCTCCCTCACTCTCATTCATAATCAGATTTATACACACACATACAAAAACAATTAACAGATGGTATCACAGACAAAATTGTGAATGTACTCCTGTTAACCTCTACCAGCCTTTCTGCTGTTCTGAAACCACCAATGTATATTTATATTCTTTTTATTTTCATATTTTAGATATGTATGTGTGCAGGATCCAAAATTAACTGTCGCTGAGATCCAAATGCAAGAAAATTGGATTGTGTGAGTAAATTTACAAAGCAACTGCAAATTAAACTGTGTCAATGATATATCATGTGTCATATCAAAGATGTTTGTGTTTTCCAACACCCTTTAAGAAGACAATTTACCATCAGATTAAGTTGTGACACATGTAGAATGGTTCTCACTTTAATAAAAGTTCATGCATGCAAAATACCCTAATGTTACAGTTGAATGTGTAGTAAAATTGTTTATGGCCTGTACATATTCTCAATCCATCACTATTTGAAGGGTTGGCCAGAAGTGAACTTTGGTCCCTATACGTTTTGTTGCACAAAGAGCTTGAGATAGTAGAGATCAGATGATATGGAGAACAGACAGAGTAAGGAGGAAGTGGGGTGAATGGAGGTGTGGAGGGGTGTAGAGGGGAGGGGCACGGGGGCAGAACAGTCATCAGATGAGGAAAATGACGGGCCGCATCCCACGATCTGCCAGATGGCACAGGATCAAAACCTCCAGAGGGGAGTAACAAACACAAATATTTGTTCGCATGCTGCTCCGAAACTGAAACGCATGCAGACGAGCATATAAAAATACACACATGTGCACAGGCAAAAGCCACATTTCCCTTGTGTCCATCGCAGTATCTTCTGTCCTTCATTGTAGACAACCTCAGGGTTTTGTATCGGTATAAGGTCATATTTCCCCCTTTCATCGCTGACTTCCTGTTGGGCTGGGGTAAAAAGTAAAAGTGTGAAGTATATATGACGTCTTCGGACGTCTTTTGACCATACGTCAATATCCGCCTTTTTTAGGGTACCCTTAAACGTCGGTTATATGACGATCCTGGGACGTCATACAACTGACGCTTTACCTTTAAAGGGTACATATCATGCATTTAAATCATTCATTTTTACTTATAAATCATACATTTGTGGTCTATATAAAGCATAACTGCAATGCTTGGGTCTGAATTCCTCATTATTATAGCTCCACAGGCCCCTTTTCTACCCCATTTCTGATGTGTTTCTGTGAGCAAGTTGTTTCAATGCGGCCCCTTTAAATAAAAAGGCGTACCGTCTTACCGCGCCTACTCTCCAGGTCGCTGAGTTCACGGTGAGCTCAACTCTCCGCGTTGGCCATTATTGTAGTTTGATAAGAGATACGATTACTATTGCTTCAAAGAACATTTTTATTCACACGTTAACAACATGTCAACAACGGAAGACTTGTCCACCAAGCCTTACATATTCGAGCCAGAGCGAGCGATTTGAAAAAGATGACGACGACGAACCGTCTTCATATGGAGGCAGGTAACGTTATGTAAGTTAACTATGTTGTGTTATTAGTGAAAGTCGACTATTTCTCTTGTTAAAACAAGCACACTGACAAGATAAATGACTGCGGTCTGATCTTACCACTAAAAATCTGTATTGATAATAAAACTATAACTTGCGTTTAGAAAGCATCAGGAAACACAGCAGCTAAATGATAGAAGTTGATCGGCAAACCCTTCTGTATACTGGCTGAGGTTGTTGAAGTGGGGATCCTTGAAGTGCTTCAGGTCACTACATCCAACAACCGAACATTTTGACTAGCCCTCTCGTAACTTCTGCATCATTGAGCTTGGACTACAAAATCGGAGCGAGAAATAATAATGGCGGATTGCTCGCAGTGTTGGACCGGTAGTCAATGTCCTTATTTGTCAGTTCCGCTGCAAATACGATGACATACTTGCTCGAAAAAAACGTCATAGACAACAGAAATATCCGAACAGGTTGAAAAATATGACCAAAACAGAATATAAAGATATAAACGAAGCACCTGAAGAGAATAATTTCATCTGTTCTGTACTTATAAACACTCCAAATCGACAACAAAATGCATTTAAGGGCTAAAAAAGTGGATTTTGCATGATATGTCCCCTTTAACGTCAGTTAGGTGACGGGGTAGGTTTAGGTCTGGGGTAGAGTTAGGATCCGATAACGTCATCTAACCGACGTTTAAGGGGACCCTAAAAAAGGTCCGCCTTTTATCCGCCATTTTAGGGTCCCCTTAAACGTCTTTTGGGAAGTCTTTTGAACCATATATGGTCAAAAGACGTCCCAAGACGGCAGTTATATGACTTCTTGGGATGAGACTGTGTTATTATATCACTTCTTTAGGATGTTTACCAAAACCACTTTTAAAGGCATTTAGGATGTTTACCCCCCCCCCCCCCCCCAGTTCTATGGCGTATTCACATCAGTCGCTTATATTATGTGTATAAATAAGTCTCAAACATATAAAATGACTTGAAGTTACCTCATTTTCTATACAGTTCACCTCTCAAGGCCATATGAGTCACTTTCATAGTTTGACACATTTGCATATTCAAAGTTCAGCTGGAGGGATTGGTCATTCCCTAAGAGACGCATAAGAATAACGTTTATGAATATGAATTACGTTGATTTTGTTTGTGTCTCATCAGATGCAGACACCTTTGGTCCGTGCATCTTCAGGGGTGCAGATTCGACGATTTCCTCTTTCCTGCAGGAACTTGTCCCAGGCCTGTGATAAGTTGGACAGACATTCATGGGAGATTACCAGTCGGGCCTGCCAAGTGCCGCGGCAGCACCCGTAATAGATACGCTTCGGCTCTAAATCCTAAAAGGCCCCGCTACATCTGTCAAGCACGCCCTGAGAAGTCTCCCCCAGTTCAGATGTTATCACCACTATGCCTGCATCAAAAGATTTAGTGTCCACCCTGGAGGATGGTTATGTAGCACAGTTTGCAGGGCAACACAACAAGTCGGCCAGACCTGGGGGCGAGTGGGAAAGGAGGAGTAGAAAAAGAGGGTGGGTTGAAGAAGAAAGATAACCTGGAGATAGCACACACACACAAAAAAGCCTGCTTGAGGAAACAGGGAGGGAGGATGAGAGCAAAAACAGTGGCGGCATACAGTACTCCCCCCTTTGCCCTCATCTGTCCAACTGCCTCCTTTCCTCCACCACCACCAGGAGAGAGAGAAGCCGGGTCCACTAGACCAGCGAGAGACATAAAACAGCAGAATAGAGGTAGCACGGGAGTGGAAAAGAGAGATAAGGAGAAGAAAAGGGAGGAATAGAGACAGAGAGATAACAGAGTTTGCCTCTGTGTGAGTCTGTAAGTGCCAGATAGAGCGGGCGATAGTGTGTGTGTGCGCGATAGTGTGTGAGATGGCAGCTCTCTTTCCCCCTTTTCTTGGACTCCAGCTTGACTTTAATCTGTAGCCTTACCAGATCATTACAGGGCTACTAGGCCTCTGGGAGCTCGGGGAAAAAACTGACACGAGCTGTCTTCTCCTCTCCCCAGCACTGCTTCATCTGGGCTCTATTAAAAAATTTAAAGAGCCTCCAGCAGGTTCTTAGCCCTGAAAATGGACAGTATCCAAGGAAGAACGCAAGAGGGAGCGAAGCCGAAGGGGGGGCTTGAGAGTCGGGCTCGGGCCTGAGCGAGCACGAGCCCAGACAGCTGCACCCAGACAAGGGGAAGGCCCGGCGCGGCTCCCGCTCGTCCCGTCTGCTCCGCGCCGCCGTACGAAAACATGATTATATTATTATTTCAGGGTCTGCTCCTCGGCACACGGACCGAGGCGGAAGGGGAGGGGGTTGAACGGCGAGGCATTTAGGGGATTAGGATACGCACCATCCCCACGGGTCAGCTGCTAATCAGAACCCTCACGAGATTTCACCAAGATTTTATCCTTATGAATAATTTCACCAAAGGCAGGGAAAACGGGCACATTATTTAGAGAGGGAGAGAGTCTTTTGATGTATTTTTCCCTGAATAAGCACGGGTACTCGAGGATTTCTAGCCCTTCAGAGCAACAGGGACTGGCTTATTAAATGCTCCTGCCGCAATGCCTGCGAGCTAGCCGAGATTAATATCAGCGTAACCTGTTACTTAATTCATTATGGGGATACAGGCTAATTTGATTTGATATTATTTTAATAAAGTTCTGTGATATATAAGATTGTTTCAGGCTATCAAAATAATTTTCCAGTTATTACAGTTATTCAACCAAGTCCTTTGATAGCAGCAGTTGGTCCTGGCCTGTCCTGAATACATTAAGCCTTGAATGATTCATCGCTGCTCAGAAATGTTAAGCTGGAGGAGCGATGTGTTGTGCTGATGTTTTCCGCTGCTCTTTACAGGGCGGGGGAAATGAGTAAGAAAGAGGTATAGGGTAGAGAGAGTGGGGGAATGAAGAGGAAAATATTTCCACATGCACCGGGCTTGTACGTGTCATCAACGCGTCTCGTTTTTAAAGGCTAATCTCTCATAAGACAGCGCTATGGATGCCTGAGAAAAAAACGGTTCTTTTTCTCCCCCTTTTACGCATTTGAATTGCCATCGTTCATTATTAAAGGTCTCTGTCGTGTATCGTTGTAGCCGTGGTGCTAAGACCGGATGAGCCGCGACCAACACGTGCTGCAGAAAATGTGTCTCCTCCGTGCGGGGGGCTTGTAAATCGATGCCATATAATCGCTCAGTCTGCAACGCTATATGTTAATTCAGTGAGTCATGCTGACTGCAGGCTTTTAAAATATGAAATGCTTGGTATGCTATTAAGATTTCCATTAAAAAAATGTGAGTGTGGAGGGGACAGCCTTACACAATACTTGTTTTCTCTGTAACACTGTCATTTACAGTGTCTGTCATTTTCAGTTATATTACATAATTACTGTAATAATATTAATGACAATGATGAACACAATTATTCGTATTATACTATAATTAGTAGTAATATAGTATGTTCATACAAATAACAATAATAACAAATTTTGCATTTGTTTGTTTAGTTTTAAGCACCGGTTTTTAAAATGGCTTGTTGCTTTAGTAAATTGATTTAGGCAATTTTCTGACAGATTTCAATCTATATATATATATAAAAAATAAACAGGAGTGTGTTAAATATGCAGTCAGCAGAGATCATTTGTTGGAAAGGGAAAAATAACTCTTTGTTTCTTAACTTTATCAGAGGATTAGTCATAGATTCATTTGCATAGTTGTGAAGTAAGGCTAAACGATTTGGCTTTTTTTCCACATTTACAGTAATTTAGTTAATTGAGTGTTGTGTGTTTGTGTTGAGTGTGTTGGGATGCTGGACTGAAGGATCAGAGCCACCGAGTCTTTAAAGCTCTCCGTCTGGAGCGAGAGACAGAGAGGAAATGGCTGCTATTAAAGAGTCTGCAAGGGTCTGCTCTCAATAAAAACACACTCACATTGTCTGACCCTAGTCTGTGATCTTTTAGACCTTTCTGGTGCTTTTTGTACACAGACTACCCACATAACCTGCCAGCAAGGCAAAGCGCACCATTCAGTCTGCAACTCTCCCTGCAAAGAAAGAAAAGATGAAGAGTACAAGAGATACTCAAATGTAACTGTAAAAGTTTACATTGGAAATTTATGCTCATTTATCTTGTTTTAAGCTACAGTATGGTCAATTACAAGTCTTTGGGTCAAAGGTTGGCTGGTTGCACTTTACAATAATGTTCCATATCGTGGAACTAATTACCCAACATGCTTTGTGTCTGAAGTCAAATCAGAACAAGTTTGATCATCATTGAAATATATTGGTATATAGCTAAACTGGTATTTAGTTGTGTGTTAAAGGGTTAGTTCACCCAAAAATTAAAATTCTGTCTGTATTTACTCGCCCTCATGTTGTTCCAAACCTCTTGTGTTTATTTGTTCTGCTGAACACAAAGGAAGATATTTGGAAGAGTGTTTTAATCAAACAGATCTCATTCCCCATTGACTACCATAGTATGTATTTTTTCCTACTATGGTAGTCAATGGGGAATGAGATCTGTTTGATTAAAACATTCTTCCAAATATCTTCCTTTGTGTTCAGCAGAACAAATAAACACATAGTGGTTTGGAACAACATGAGGGTAGTAAATATCTGACAAAACTTTAATTTTTTGGGTGAACTAACCCTTTAATATATATACTTTCCATGTGATTTTAAAGATTCACAACAATAAAGCTTTTCTAACTATAGTGAGTTATACTAATGTTTACATTATTAGTATTAATTAATGGAATGAGTCGTATTTTGATGGTCCCTTTAGAACATTGTGTTGAGTATAAATAACTTTGCAACTACTGTACATGATGACTAACTCTCATTAGAGTAATTGACCGTCTGGTCAATATCATACTAACTATTTTTTGTGATGGTCCTAAAACAGACATTCTACTGGCTATAACTTTGCAACAACATGTCAATTTATTCTAACCCTAACAATACTAGTCTACTAATATTCTACTAACACTCAAGGTGCAACGTTACTTAGCCAGCATGTTTAAGGGACCATCAAAATAAAGTGAAACCAGTTCTTTTTCCTTTTTGAGTCCCTAGACTAGTAACTTTCATTAAATGAGTTACAGATTTTTTACTGTAAAAAACAAACAAACATTGATTTCACTTTAAAACTGTCCTGGGCAATTGATTTAAAAGAGAACGAAAAATTACTAAACTGACCAAATACGGTTTAACAAGAACTACTTCCAAAGAAAAGCATTCCTTTGTGAAGATCAATAATATACATCGTTATTTTGATATGTCATTCTTTGAGAGAAGAATTTTCCATGGCAAGCATCATTGACATTGTGGCTGATTTTCTCTCTCTTTATTTGGGTCAAGTCCAAAGTGTTACTGACCGCAGAGCCATTTGTCACTGGGAGACTTTGTTTGTTCACCTCCCTCATGGATTACTCAATTGAGTAAAGTCCTCACCTGGGCTTGCTTTAATGGGCAGCGAGATCACCTGAAGCTCCCACTGAGGGGCTGTCTGTCATTGCACACGCCTGACTTCTGTAGTGTTCGCTGATTTATTTCAAGAACAGTGCTTGAACTTTGTTTTTGTTCTGTTCAGTCACAGAACGAAGAAAGCATTAAGAAAGAATTCCATTTACAACCACTGTTGCCTTACTTTTAGTTGAGGTTGAGCTTGCTTAGTTGAGGACATTTAATATTCAACAATATTATTGATCTGTGTTGTATTGCTTTCATGTTGTCACTGTGAAGCTGCTTTGATGCAGTCTGTATTGTAAAAAGCACTATATAAATGTAACTTGGCTTGACAAAAATTAGCAACAATCTAATTGAATTCAAGCAAACAATATAAAAGTGAAAGGTCAAATGCAAAGTGCAATAATAGGTTTGGTTTTCTAAAGGTGTAATTTGTTAGCCTGGCAAACCAGACCTATCAAGATGTTAGGTCTGGGAACTCACAATTGGCATACCTCAATCCGGGGGCGGGATAAAAGGTTGTCTTTCAATATCCCTCTGCACGCCATAGGATAGCGCTAACCAACCAGAGCGATGATGGCTGTGGCTGAGTGAGTCCCATGTGTTTTCCCCATGGTTTTCTCTCCAGCGAAGCAAGTTGATATATTAAACTTTTGCCTTATCCGGTTGTCAAAACTCTGAACACATCTTCCTTTTTAAGAATGACTTAAGTTACGTTCTTAACTCCAAGTCATCCGAGTCGCGGCCAAAGCCGAATCGAAAGACCGCTGTTCGCCAGCTGTGTCTTGTTTGTTTTTAAGTATCAGGGAAATCACCTATGGAAATCACGGCGCAGAACCGTCACAACTCTGCCGTCATTGTGTTAAGCCCGCCCACCAACTCTATACACGATGTGATTGGCCAGACCAGAGTTTGGATTTTCCGCTTTGAAAGTCAACGGAGAGTTGCTAGACCACACTTTGCAGCAAAATAATTTTTGCTGCCGCTAGGGTGGTCTAGATTTCTAGGCTAGTAATTTGTTACAAAACGGGTGAAATAAGATGTGGTATCTTTAAAGGAGTAGTTCACTTTTAAAAATACTTTTGCTGATAAGTTACTCACCCCCATGTCATCCAAGATGTCCACGTCTTTCTTTCTTCAGTTAACAAGAAATTAAGGTTTTTGATGAAAACATTCCAGGATTTTCTCCATATAATGGACTTCAATGGGAACCAAACGTGTGCAGCTTCAAAGGGCTTTAAACGACACCAGACAATGAATAAGGGTCTTATCTAGCGAAACAAGCGGCTATTTAAAAAATAAATAAAAAAGTTGAAGTTTTATAAGCACAAATGTTTGCCTTGCTCTGTTTTGTGACGAGCGTTTGTGACTTTCCTGTTCAAACTCGTTCATCAAAATGAACAAATCTTTTTTCGAGTCATGACTCGAAGGGTCCTGAGATAAGACCCTTATTCATCGAGTAAATTATCAGCATTTTTTTAAGTGAAATACTCCTTTAAATAGAAAGATGCAAAGTGCCCCTAATGCAACCTGGTACAGCAGTGTCATTCCTCTCTCCTCTGTGCATGCGGTGGCAGGTGATAAAGTACTTTTACAAGCTGCAGTAAAGCGCCACTTGTATGCGGCCGGATAGGGGAAGATGGTGGCGTCTTTTATGTACTATTATAATATTATTTTTGGTTTTGCATCCATATTTATTGCGTCTCTGTGTCCTTCACCCAAGGCACTGCAGTTATTGCGTGCAGGGATTGCATTGTAAAAAGCTAACGCAGGCACACCGTTGGGATGGGATGGGACGGGGGACGTTGACTGTCACCGCACACGCTGCCACACAGGTTTGTGTGCTTACCGCATCATATAATTGGCCCCCTGTGGAGACCCCGCTTTAATAAGAGAGGAATGGAAGGTTACAGTAGCACTGATGGGCACTGGTGCTGACCTCACTGGTACTGACCTCACTGGTTACGGGCCAACCAAAAAAATCTGGGTAGTGCTTTTATACTTTAATACGGTTGCTCAATATTCTATGAACTGCTTATACAAAAATGTGTTTTAACTCCAAAATCTTTTTGCTGGGAGTGATAGTGATAGTGGAGTAATAAAGAAGTTATTGACTAAATGATATCGATTGTCTAGTCCCCGGGCATAGAGTGCTGACCTTGGAATCACTCCATGCCTTCTTCCTCCACACCGGCCACTCAATAATATATTATTTTATACATTTAAGCAAAACAACAAATAGCTGCACGGTACAAGGTGAGGAATTGCTGGTAAATTTTTCATGGCTATTTGCCTGTAGGAATTTGGCAGCCCTGTGTGACGGGTGATTAAAATCAGGTGTTCAGTCAAGACTTGATTAGGGGTTGCCATTCAACTGCAAAAAGAGAGAAAAAAAAAAAAAGGAAATGAAAAGGAAAACAAGAGGGAGAAAGGCACAGTGTTTTTCTTCGACTAAATCAGATAATGACCTTGAAGACTGGGCGGTAGGAACGGTAGCGCTAACTACTTTCAAGCTAAAGCCTGATTTATTCGCAAGGTTACCAGAAGAAACAATGGCCATTGATTTGGCCGAGGTAATTGCTGTGCGTAGACACAACTGGCAGGACCTTTGTCCTGGGGGTGGAGATGGCTGTTAAGGGAGTGCTAAAAGCCTTAATAAACCAGCTTTCATCCCTTAAAAAAAATAAAACTAAAATATATATATAAAAATATATTATGAATGTTTTTGTATTATTTATGATATTTTTTAAATATATATATATATATATATATATATATATATATATATATATATATATATATATATATATATATATATATTTAAAAATTTTAAATTAAATTTTTAACATGTATACTAATATATATATATATATATATATATATATATATATATATATATATATATATATATATATTAGTATACATGTTAAAAATTTAATATACAGTATATACTGTACTGAATGGAGTGAAGTTACAATGGCATTAACCAGGTCTGTTAGTCTTACATTGCAAAAAACAGATTGATATGATTTTACTCAGACAAAAGCATTTGCAAAAATTATAATTGCTTTAGTGTGATTGAAATAAGGGAAACGGTGTTTATTCTTTGATATTCATCCAACTCCAACTCAAACAATAATATGACAGAAATTTAAACAGAAGGGATTTTGTACATTTTTAATCCTGAGCATGTTATGAATTCATACAGGTCAAAAAGGAACATTTTGTTCTTAGTTTGGCACAGCTGAAGATGGCTGAATCTGTAATTGGCAAAAGTAGGAAATTCCACTTCACAATAGTTTGAATTTACAGGTTCCGGGACCAAATTTTTATATGTATCCAAGCCATTTTTACAGATTTAAAACAAAAACTTCAAAAGCATAGTTCACTCAAAAATGACATAAATGTTCATTACTCACCCTTATGTTGTTCTGACTTTCTTCTGTTTTTCCCGTACATTGTTTTTTGGAGCCCATTGACTGTCATGGACACAAAATATTTAAATGATTTATTTATTTGCAGCATGTGCATGGCCGCTGGTCAAACATGAAAAATCACAGTTTTATTCAAATTCTGAATGGATTAAATGTTGCCTGAGAAAGCGTGCGAAGAGTGCACCCTTTATAATCACTAAAACGCTGCCACTCATCTCAGTTCATCATGAACTCACAAAGTTCTGTTAAAATCAATGAAGCTGACTGCACAATTAATGTCTTATTTACATAATGTCTACATATTGTTTGTTAAAATGAGAAGATTTGAGGGTGTGCAGAACTCGGCACTGGACAAAAATTCCAGCGCTTTGAGCAGTGATTGGATTCTAAAGTTAACATCTCTGATTATCCATTATGTTCAAGAAATTAACAGATAGTTTGTGATTGGCCGCACTGCTAAATGCTGCAAAAACACATTGTAAATAGAAACCTTTGACACTCTCCAGAGCACAAACACAGATACGCACTGGACTGTTTACCAAATCTGTTTCTAATAGGTTCCGGAAGTAAAAACTACTAATAAATTTGTTTCATAGGGAAAACGATTTTGAACGACAACTTATAAATCTTTAAGACAGAACTACTGTGGGTTGTTAATCTAAAGTATTTCTTTCTGGTGAAGCCATCGGCCATATTTTTCAGTTTATTTTTAAAATGATCAATCCTGGTGGAAATGATGCTGTACTGAAAATTGCAGCAATCGGAGAGTCAAAAAAAGCAACACAGTGCCAAAATAGCTCTTTAGCTCCGCCCACTCCCATGAAACAACGGGTCATTCAAAAGTCGATCAAATACACTCTCAAAATTTTTAAATGATTGTATAGATAGGCTATTTTGAAAGAAACTTAAAATAGATTGTTTATGTATATAATCAACATTTGTTAATTCTCCATCTTTTTTTATTTGATTATGCTGTTCGCAATGCTTCATGGGATTTTAGTTTCTTTCCCGCAATAAAGCTGTTAAATATATTCTTGTACCTTTGTCTTTTTGTCTGATTTTCAAAAACGTTTTTTCTTCAAATCAAAGTTTGACAGCCCGTTCTCATCCAAGGCGTCATGTAACTGACCATGCGTCAACATCCGACGCACATGGCACCCTTTAGCGTCAATATGAGACGCGCCTCCTAGTGGTCTAACCCTACCCCAGACCCAAACCTACCCGCGTCATCTAACTGACGCTAAAGGTTGCCATGTGCATCGGATTTAGACGCATGGTCAAAAGTGTCAGTTAGATGACGCCCTCAGGATGAGAATGCGTTGAGTTTGAAGTGTTGTGATTCGCCTTGTATTCGAATTGGCTTGATTCGTTTTCTTAAAACTCTTTAATGAAGACTTTTCAAAATCCATATGGGAAAAAAATGAATGAAAAAAATACTTTCAGAACTAGTGCCATTGAGGAGTGGGCACTGTTGCACTCTGTTTACTATTATTACAGAGAAAACTGATCCTAGATCAGCAGTTATGGGCAGCTTTTCCCTAAAAACCATCATAAGCTGCGGCAGTCAGTGGTTTGAGTAAGAAAATTCTTACAGTGCTATTTCTCAGCGCTCCACTTATGACAAGACCAAATTCAAATCTTTCCAAATCTTTTGGTTGTCTTCCATGTATATTCATTGAGAAAGTTGCATCAGCTGATACAAATGATGCAAATGATGCAAGTGATGCACAGCATTTGGGTGAAGCGTCATGGCCTGGGGCTTGATGTGCTGCGTCCTCTATCTTTTCTTCTCTCCCACTGGGTCAGGCTGTGTCCAGAGCACCTTTCTTCTTTCTCTGGCCTAGATTCTGTTCTTCCAGCACAGCAGCTGGCAAACCGAGCGCAAGGTCCCTGGCAGGGAAGAGCTCCTCATTTGAATCAATTATACATACTCTTCTCCTGGAGTCAGCCTGCATATTTCATGCGCACAGAGGATATTTTATGAGTTAATGTGTCCAGTTGACATGTTGCTGAAAGCTGTGGCCTGTCCCCTTCATTGCCTCCCGATTTGGATCTGAAGTCAACACGCAAACACTCTCATGCCCTGGGCAACGCACACACATACATATACAGATAGCTTAACTCCTTCTGCCTTAAAGGGATACTCCACCCAAAAATTCTGTCATCATTTACTCACCCTCAAGTTATTGCAAACCTTTCCCGGCATTGAACTTTGCTTTAAGCCTTTAAGCCACGAAGCCTTCCCAGCATGCACTGGGCCTTGAATAATTAATATGGTCACATTGTTTGAACGTTTTCCTGTTTTATTTACACTCGTTGTTGATTTGGTTGTCACACTCAGCAAGTTGTTGTTTTGTGATGCTAGATGAGTTTGTTTCTCTAAATAATCATTTAGTTAGTATTTTGTTACCCTTGACATGTTTTGTGTACCAGGTGTTGGGATCTGTGCATGAGTTTATATACATTATTATTATTTTGGATATGTTCATGTCCTGAATAACACAGTCTCATCCCAATTCGTCATATAACTGACGTCTTGGGACGTCTTTTGACCATTCGTCAATTTATGCCTTTTCAGGGCCCCCTTAAACGTCGGTAGATGATGATCCCGGTCAGTTATATGTTAAATTAAATTAATGGCAGATTTAAGTCTTGGCAACTGGACATTTTGTTACCTTTGGCTTTATGTTTTCAGGTTAAACGTAAAACATGAAATCGATTTGAAAACTGTTAATAAAAATTATTATTTCGGAGATATTGCTGGTTAGATCTATAAGTGTGTCTTTTCTGAGTGTTGCAGAAATAAACAAATAAACAAAATGAATGCGTAAAACGCCTCTCCACATTCATCTGTCTTTCTCACCCTTGCACCAGCTTGTTCAGGAGGTGTTGCCAGCATCTGCCATTTTTGCATAATGTGCAAGGTGTTTGGAAAGGGGTCTGTTCTTGGATGGTACAAATTGCTTTTTTGACCTAGTAATTAACTTGGTAAGACGCAAGGAAGTGCTCAGTGATGAAGCTTTGTGGCCAGATTTTAACATGGTGCATAAATTATCATTTATGAAACCATAATGCCCTGTTGCAATGTCCTGAACCCATCAGAAGACACAAGCGTGTAATGGATGGGCTGTGTGCAGTGTTGCTGCACATCTGTAGATTAAGCAGGCATCATCCTGCATGCATACCTTCTTTTCATGAAACAGGTTAATCTTGATGCATCACCAGAGACATTCTTACACATGACCTCACAGCACACACACACAAAGAACACAGAGTATGTATACTTCAAGAGGTGAAACATGCTCTGGATATGGCTGATTTGACACTGGAAACATTCCAGATTGTCTTTTGGAACAGCTGTTATTAGAGAAATGTAAAAACAGGAATGCAGTTAGAAGTGTCAGATCGATGATTCATCCCCGTCCATTACTGTGTTCCTCAGTGCACGGAGACACGGCTGCATGCTGCCCACCCCATCTGCATGCTCGACCCACTCCTCTGAAACACGCTTGACATCACAACACAATAAAAGAGTACTTCAAAAAAAAAAAAAAAAAACTGTCTTTTTGTATTATGGAAAAGAGTTTCATATATGTTTCCAGTGCACCATAATGTCACATCTAAAACAAATTCAAGTAACTTTTAGTCTTAGAAAAAAATGAATCAGTCTGCTATTAATTAAATTATTTCTTGTAAACTTTGAAGCTGCACTTTTCAATGTTCGGAGGTTAGTCCCGCAATAGAAACTAGAAACTCTTGGATTCCAAAGAAATTCTGTTGGCTGAAATAACTAATAACTGATTTAAAATTATATAGTTATATAACAAAATTATATTTTTATACTCTTAATCATGAACATGTTGTAGTGCCTCTGGTTACCCAGGATGCTTTGTGGCTGGTGGATGGGGTGGTCGAAGTAGTTTAAAACAGGTTTGGGTCAATATACTCAAGGAGACTTGTGTGAAACATGTTTGTAAGTGAAGGCTCAGAATAGGATGTAATATTGCATGTTGTGTGTGTGTGTTTTGTTGAGTTGTAGTGTCTGCTTGCTGGCCTTATATTGTTTCTTATTATATACACTCTGAATGTTCCTAACAATAGTGCTATCAATAAACCGTATGAAATATTGGTGTTTTATTATTAGTGGTGATGGCGCAGTTTATTATTTATTGGTGGTGATGGTGCAGTGGATAAGACACATGCCTTTGGTGTGAGAGACTCAGGTTCGAATCCACTGTGTCCCTGAGCAAGACACTTAACCCCTAGTTGCTCCAGAGGTGTGCGACCTCTGACATAATAGCAATTGTAAGTCGCTTTGGAAAAAAAGCGTCAGCTGTGTGATTTTTACCCCCATATAGTGGTGAAAAGGTATATGACCATCCAGTGAATATTAGTTTCTGTTCCTCTCAATTTCGATTTCGTTTTAACTCCTTCGGTGGCCAATGTAGTCCAAGATTAACATGACTTCCAGTTCGACCTCGTCCATGAGTGTTAACTAAAACGTAAACGCGAAAGGCGAAGCTTGAATTAACGGGTATGTCCCTCTTTGGCTAATGTACTTTCAAGATGGAGGGGCAACATGGCGAACGACATTAGAACCCCTTACCCGTATGTATTTTCAATGGTATATTATACACTCATGAGAATACTTTATTACTTGAACGAATATACATTAATGAGCACATATATTTTTGAAAGAACTAAGTGTTTTTAGCTAAGAATAAACTAAAAGAGTTAAGGTTAACTGACCGTGCAGATGGTCAAAATAAACATTGGACTTTCCGTAGTGTTATTAGTTAGACTTTGCTAAGTAAATGTACCCCTTAGTCTTGAAACTTAGCCTGCTAGCTTAGCGTTTACGGAGTATTTTCTTCGACATGTTAAGAAAACATAGGGCAGAAGTGTGTAATTGTTGTAAGTAAATAAAAACTTACTCAACTTCATACAGGATTGAAACAACATGAGTGTGAGTAAATGATTATTTATGATACACCCTAATTGCTCACCCTATTTTGTGACGCATGTAGCAACTTTAGCATTTAAAATACATCATACAACAGCAGCCAATATTCCACAGTGTTGAAAACAACTGTACCTCACCGAATAGGCAGCCCTTCACGTTTTCCCCTCTCTGGCCTTCGCTCCCATGTGAATGTGGTATCTTCAATCCATCCGGGGGTGGAGAGAATATGCGTACGCTAGCAGCATGTGCCAACAGTGCCGCACATCTGAGAACTTTTAATTTTGCCTTTATTGTATGGATGATCCTGCATACGAATAGCAAACAAGGCCATAATGGAGCGGCCAGCACCTCGTTGTCTGCCTAAAACCAGAGAGAGAAGAAACACTGTGAAATCTTCAAAAGGAGAAGGGGTTGATGAGCTCCCTAAAGAGGGCTAGGACTTGTGCTTTAAAAGAAAAAGATTTCGCCAGTGTGTGCAATTTTAATTGCACTCCTATTGCTTGCCCCCAGCCCCCTTTCTCCCACTCTCTCTCTCTCTTTCTCTCATTCCCTCGCTCTATCTGTCTGGCCTTCAAAGGGAGTCTCATTCACTCTATTTTAATTTCATAAAGTAACCCTGAGGACAAAAGCAGAGCCACTCATGTGCAAAACTTCTTTATTTCAGAATGACATTACAGTGTTATTGTGGAGTGTGACACCATGGAGAGTCACTGAGAGACGACTTTGGCTTCTCCCAGTGTGTAGAGTGCCCACCTACCCACTGACAAATTCATAATGTACTCTGTAGTAAATGCTCACATGAAGTAATGAAAATTAGTCAGACCTTATCCTTATTTTCCCACTATCACCTCTTTAAAAAGCGGCGATGGAGGTCTTGGTGGTTTGCCGGGCCCTCGTTCGGCTTGTATTTCTTAATGCTTTTGAACATCAGGCTGTGTGCCAAAGCAGTGACCACATATTTTTTTCAAAGAAGAAAATACTCTTGTTTCTACAAGAATCAACTTGCCTGTCTCTTTGTTTGGAATTCCCCGTTCTGTTTCCTCTCAGAGGCTCCTGATGGGCTGGATCTGCCTTTTGCCAGCCATGTAAGATGAGCGGGACTCTGTTCTGTCCACCTTGCCCCACAGCGATGAGTTCTTTCTGACTGTAATTGTTGGCCTTTGTTCTTGCTCTCCTTTTTGTTGTATGGCTGTAAAAGGGTATAAATGTAGAACAGCTAAAGAGGTCAAACCTGCAGTGTAAAGTGCAGCAATGGGAAACTTATACCTGACCACAAAACAAAGATCTTTCCACTCCATCAATGGACTCAGCAGGATTCTAAAGGGTTTCGACAGTGATTTGATATCAAAAGAGAATTATATTTAGTTGATACTGGTTAGCTTATATAAAATTACAATTTGGATAAAAGAACGTGAATTTTTGCCATAAAAAAAATGAGCAAAGATTGCGTTGCAATGATACAATGATATTTCTTACATTAAATAATGTAATGTAAAAAATAGAATAAATAAATAAAACTATATTTTATACGTATTCTAATCAAATAATTTTCTAATTAAGTAGTAATGATTGGTATCTACCCGTTTAACAAAAATGAGTGTGTTTACATGCACAATCTAACACAAACCCCACATGTGGTCATGTAAATGCTTTTAACTTGGTTCATTTATCAGGGAAGTTCTTAGTGTTTAAGCAAAATTATGTTGATTTTTTTTTTTGCCTATTACTATTGTGCCATTCTGTGGGGTTTGTTCCATGTCCACAGATCTATTTCCATTTTAACACTTAAACCGGTTACAAACTCTGGCAGTTTAAAAAAAAACAGTTTGTTGTAAATGTAAAAATATACTCTTTTTTTTTGACCCATGTGCTGTTTTGCTCTTTGTGCATTTCGTTTTTTCTCTCTCTCTAGTTCATTGTTTTTGTTATTTCACTTTATTTCACTGTAATTTCCTTTTTTATCCAAAGTGACTACAAGTATACATTTCATCAGTTCGTGCATTCCCTGGAAATCGGATCCATGACCTTGGCGTTTCTAGTTTTCAATTGTTTGAGCAACTTGAATGCAACTTAAACTAGTAGCTTCCAGTAAGTTTGGTTGTCATAAGGCAAAATATCAAAGGTTATAACTTGTTGCCAAATAGTCTTGCTTGTGTCATGCTCTTTGAGAGTCTTGATTTGAGCACACACACACAGAGACCTCAGGCAAAAATCAATGCACATATGAGCTTTCAGCTGTTTTATGATATACAATGAGGGTTAGCATAAAGGCCACATCGTCGACAAAATATATCGGTGCTCCAGAACGATCACAACTGTCTACAGAAATAAGTAACAACTTAAAGGAGATCCAGACGTTTGGCAGGAGGTGTGTGTGTGTGTAAGCAGTGATGGGTTTTGGCAACGTACAGGCAACATTAGCGATGTTTCAAGATTCCAGGAGATTCTCAAGGGGTTAAATTGTGCACCTTGCCAGCATAATTGAACAGAGTAGTTTTACATTAATTCAGTCAAATGGGTATTTGTTGAGTGTTTTATAAATCCCAAGCTTGGCTGACTCCCCACATAATTCTCATGTCATTTTCTCGTTTTAAAGAAATGATGAATTCTTTCCAAAGAGTTTCGTCAGTTTATCAAATTCTTTTATTTAAAAGAAAAAAAGCATAGTTCTAGTGTTTTGTATTCTCCCGGTCTCATACCATTTCCCTGCGCTTTGGCTCGAGGTGACGGTGTGATGAGTGAGAAGCTTTCATAGTTCAGTAGGGTTTTGCTGTTCAAAAGAGCAGGTCCATTGATCAGGCAGCTCTTAGGCCAAGGATAAAACCCTGACGGCAGGCGGGATTTGCAGCTAACGGCTCAGTCTCGTTGAAGCACGAAGACACACTCGCACACCTCACCACAGCCATCACGACTGTAGATGTAAGTGTTAATGATTCTAGGGAGGCTTGCAAATTTCTGTCAGAGGCAAGGACACATGTTATCCCAATAATGTCACTTGCGAGCTACTCTAAACTCTGGCTTGGTTTGGGGGTCTTGTCAGATCTCAGATTATCTGCGAATCTAACATTTTATAAACCTGAACCGCTTTTAATTTAAACGCACCTAGAGGAACGTTAAAACAAGGGAGAATGGGAAACACAGATGTGCTCTCTCTGGTGTATGAAATGGATGTGGACAGGCGAGCTATGAGGAAGCCATCACTCTGGTTTTCTGAGAGTACAGAGGACTGAAGAAAAAAAACTAGCATATACAAGCCCATCATGGATTAGCCATCACGGGCTTAATTGGTTTGTGATCTATTTATAGAGTGATTTAGCACCATGTAAAACTCCTCTGAGACTCACACTAATACAGTATGTATTTCATTAAGGATTTAGAGCATCTTATTCAAATGTGTTTTGACAAGAGTTATATTTTAAACTGATTCATCATCTCATTAAATAAATAAATGAATAAATAAAATGCATTGTCAAGGTGCATTTTCCAAATGCCATACAAATGTTTGAAGAATAGAAAAGCTAAATAACTAAACTGTTTAATGAAATTTGCATAATGTTATATACAAATGTGTATATCTATCTATAAATTACAGGAACGTCTGTCTGTGCCTTTCTGTCCAGCTGTCTGTTAATTGAATATCTCTCAAACCGTTAGACCGATGGATGTGAAACTTGACAGGTGTTGCTACGGGCATGGGTCAAGTGCAGTGTTGAGTTTGACGTTGTTTGGATTATAAATGCGGTTCTTTTCCAAAAAAGTGGCGGTTCTCTCTAAAAAAGTAGAACTCCACAAACTACGGACTAACAATGCATGTGAAATTGTCACTTTTATTTCCTTATTTGGAGTACCAATTTTCTTAGAATGGGTAATAATTCTTTCAGATTAAATATTTAGGCAAAATGTATTTATCAGATTAACTTTTGGTTGATAATTGGATATGCTTTAATGTTTAAATGTGTTGATTTTTGCTATTTGTGTTTGCTAGGATCATTTTGATGATGTACCTAGTGACTAAGTTAACACAGTCTTTTGACCATACGTTAACATCCGCCGTTTTAGGGTACCCTTTAACGTCAGTTACATGACAATCCTGGGATGTCATACAACTGATACCTTTAACGTCAGTTCGGTGACGGGTAGGTTTAGGGGTAGGTTTAGGTCTGGGGTAGGGTTAGGATCACATAACATCATCTAACCAACGTTAAAGGGTACCCTAAAATGACGGATGTTGACGTATGGTCAAAAGTTATGACGTTATATGACGTCTTGGGATGAGACTGCGCTGACTAAGTGTGCCAGGTTTGGTGTTTAAAGATTGTACAGACTAGAACCTGATGATGGTAAGATAACAGATAACATATGACAGAATCATGGGCACAAACAAAAAATAATTATAGCTTTGTTGTTTGTCATCTAACTAACTGACGCTAAAGGGTGCCTAAAGCGTCGGACGTTGAAGCATGGTCAAAATTGCCAGTTAGACGACGCCTTGGGGATGAGAATGCGTTGCATTTTATTAAGTTAATTCGATGATCACTTAAATCGGTGATTAAATTATCACTTTTTTTACAGTCCATACGATTAGGAAAAGTCAAAAAGTGTATGTATATATATATATGTGTATGTATATATATATATATATATATATATATGTATATATATATATATATATATATGTATATATATATATATATATATATATATATATATGTGTGTGTGTGTGTGTTTTGAGCCATTAAAAGGGCACTGGGGTTTCCAAACAGAGCAGCAATCAATTTCAGTTCTAAACCTTAAAGAAATGTGTTAGTTTCATAATTTGAACATTGATAATTTTCATTACACATTTCAAAAGGTCAACATATTTGTGTAATTTCTATTTAAAAGCATCTCTAATATCATCAAGCCTTTTTTACCGCCATTGCCTGTTTGCTGTTATCCACTGGCCACTCACAAAACCACCCACTGTCACTTCTGTGTCCACGCGTCGTTTCCAGACATCAGTGCTGGGAGTTGAACCTGTTCCATGAATAAGTGATGGGGCTGGGAAAAAGAAAGAAAGCTATAGCGTACAGGAGCCAGAGAAAGAGAGAGAGAGACCAGGCTCAAAGGGAAAGCAGACAGGATATCCGTCAGAGCTTGCTGCACTTCGTTGGGCATGAGAAGTGAGGAAGAAGGGAATGGGACGGGGACACCTGCCTGTTCTCTGGCCAGCAGAGCATGCCTGTGCCAGTCAGCTCTCTCAAGATGAGTTCATCTCACCTTGGGCAGGACTGCATTGCGGGGCCTGGGAGGGCAGCTGGCAGCCCAGCCAAGTCTCACTGCTCAGGGACACGTCTGGCACACCCTGCCCGCTAACTGCCTGAGAGTGTGTCATTCGTCTGGCCATTTATTTCCTGCAGACACAATTCTTTTTCATTTAATTATGCTGATAAATGAAACTGGATACCAGAGATAGGATTTATTGCAAAATGGACAAAATGTAGAAATCTTGTACAAAATATACGTACAAGCGGTCATTGTCACTGTCATTATGCTACACTTTAATTCCAATAATACACTGAAAAAGAAATGGTAACCTAATAATAGTTACGTTGTACGTTTACACAAAAACATTTTCAAATGACCCATGTTCATTTTGCAAAAACAACTAAAAACTGAAGAGCAAAATTAATACTGAACTTAACTAACAATCAATCAAACACCATAGAAACAAACAGGCAGGGGGTGGAGAAAGACAGAAATGAACTAATTGACAGAACACCGACAAAGACAGAAATCAAATCAGACTGACAATGTGACACCCGTTGCTGATGTCACTTTGTAAAAAAAAAATAAAAAACAGTATGCTCTATAGACTGAACATGTAATATGCATGCGACACGATGTCATCTTTTTCACAAATTCACTGTTTTTGGCGATAATCGGTATAGTTTTTAAAAACTTGCTTTGAAAACGTTTATTTTCAAGCCCCCAAAATGCAGTTGTCGTATAAATGAACAGCCAAAATGCATAAAAAGTTTTCCATTTTTAGTTATTTAGTTTTATACAGTATTGGGTAAATGGTCCTTGAAGGGATACTCCACTTTTTTTTGGATATAGGCTATTTTTACCACTCCCACAGAGTTAAACAGTTGGGTTTTACCATTTTCGAATCCATTCAGTTCAATTTTCTGATTTTTAGAAGAATATCAGTAACCAGACAGTTTGGTCTCATTGACTTCCATAGCTACTATGTATGAGACCAGAATCTGTCTGGTTACTGATATTCTTCTTAAAATCAGAAAATCTGCCTATTTCCCAAAAAATCATCTAATTCTTTCATCATCTGATGTTGTCTCAAGTTGTTTCAAACCGGTATGAATTTCTTTCGTCAGAAGATATTGTGAAGAATATATGGGTGACCAAACAGTTGATGGGTCCTATTGAATTGTCAGTCGTTGAATATATGATTACTGACATTCTTCAAAAAAATCGTCCTTTTGTTCAGCAGAAAAAAAAGACAATCATCCAGGTTTGGAACTTGATGGATAGTAATGACAGAATTTTCATTTTAGAGTTAACTATCTCTATAATATTTCTGAATCAACCTATATATATTCATTCATAACAACACAGAAAATTATTATTTGTTAAATCAAGTAATAAAAAACTGCTCTTAAAGATTACAATTGTAGGTTATTTACCGTGCAGATTATGATTTGGGCTGTGCTATAACTTAGAACTGCAAATTTGACTTTTTCCATTAAATCCTTTTGTTATAATAAAAATAGATGTCAGAGTTCATTTAGCCAACAGAAAAAAAACACATTCTTTTTTTTTTTTTTTTTTTTTGAATGCTAAGCTATTTTTACCTGTGATAACCCTTCAAATTTTGACACATGGTGTGTTATGTCACGTTTGATTTTTTTTCTGGCGAGTAGACACGTGAGAGGTGAAATAGTGTGATAGTGTTTTGTTTCTCTTCTATATCTATATTCTATATATGACTTCTCTGCATTGCACACAAACTCCCACACATGAAGCTCAGGACGCCCACAGAAGTTACCCTTGCCCTCAACTCTGAGCGCCATGCACTGCACCTCCTTGCTTTGCCATGTCAAAATGAAAGAGTAAACAAAGGCCCCCAATTCTCCCGACTGCATTAATCATTCAAATGACGTATTGGCATTCTTCAGACTCGACTGCCTTGCTTCCAAATTAACACCTCCAGGTTCAAGGGAATAGAAATTAACTGAATTATCTGGCAGGCGCAGATGTCCTACCATGGCCCCCCCTACACATGTACCCTCGCTGATTTAATATGCCCTAGGAATAGCTGTGATGCTGAAAAAGTGCTAATGGTCAAGAAATCATTCATGATATGTAACAGATAGGCTACTTTTTTTGGAAACAACTGGCCTTTTTTACTGTCTATTGTCATTAAGTGCAATTTGCCAGTCGTATATATTTGCCACATGGGCACACACACACATATACAGTATCTCACAAAAGTGAGTACACCCCTCACATTTCAGCAAACATTTTAGTATATCTTCTCAAGGGACAATACTATAGATATGAAACTTGGATTATTTTAGAGTAGTCAATGTGCTGCTTGTATAGTATATATTTACTGGGTTGCAGCAACATACAGCCCTTATTGTAAATATAGCTGGCAACAAACGTGAGCACATCTTAAGATATAATATATAGGCCTACTTTGTTTATAATAATAGAATTGTAATAAAATGTTAGTGACATATTGAGATTTATTTATTTATTTATTTATTTATTTATTTATTTTGTAAAGGTAGTTATTTATGTTTTTAATGTTTACATTTATCATGTCTGGTCCTTGAAAAAAGAAGAAGAAAGAAATTAGTTGACTTGCACAAAACAAGTGCATCCCCCTCTCACTGCTGACTTCACTCCTTTTAATGCCTGTCTTACAGCATCCGCTGGAGTACTTCCTGCTGAAAATGCCACTTCATTGACCAATTAATTATTCTAATGATAGGCCACTACTCAACAGTGCCTTTTATACTTGTGTAGGAGAGAGAAAGGAGAAAGGGGGAAAAAGAAGAAAGCATGTATGTGTCAGGATGTATTGTGGTAGGAGTGACAGTAATACAGCACGTGAAATATAGGTGAGGAGAAGGGAGAATTACAAGAAAGTGAAAGATGAAACGACAACAAGAGAGTGGAGCTTTTCAGTAATGTGACAAAATAATATATAAATATATATATATATATATATATATATATATATATATATATATATATATATATATATATATATATCTCATATTCAACTCAATAATTATTCAATAATATCTCATTCAACTTTTTTCAGTAATTTTTTGGCAATTGATTTTTTACTATATTCTTTGTGGAATAGCTTTTTTACTCTAAGACATTTTTTTATAAAACAAACAATAACTATGTTTTTATGTTTTGTTTGTTTTTTCTGTCGGATTAAATTAAATTAAAATTGGTATCTTTGGTGCAGAAAAGGGATTTATTTAGAGCTCCTATATCGGTGTCAATACTGACAGTTATTTTATGGACAGGCTATCTGACAGACGTAACTAATCCAAATTCAAATTGGCAAAAAGCATCATCAAAGAACCATATAGGACATTATTTTTCCAAGACTTCTGAAGCTATGCAATGGTGATAGAATTATTAAATCTAAGATTGGTGTGACAATTAAATCAGAAAAGCCACTAAGTTCATCTCTAGAGATGGTCTAAGTACAGTTATCTTTATGTCTGCAGTACAGTTTTCTTCTAGTGTTCACATTGCATCTTATTTTTTATGTAAGTTAAGAGTTTTTTAACATTTCTGTCAATATATAACATATACTATAACATTTCTATTTGTGCAACACAATTTTAATATTCAATGTAACATTTTTTTATAAAGATTTTAGAATAAAAGTTCTACCCTCATGTGGATTATATACGACATCTATATTATTATATGTAAATACTTTTTTTATTATTATTATTTTTAAAAAAAATTGGAATTACTTTTATTTTTGCCCCTGTGATTAGTAGTTCATAGTTAATATTTTATTTAGTAACTTTGTGTTTATTACATACATGTACAAGTGTAATCTTAAATAGTGAGGGACAGATATCCAGAAGTTCCATATCAGGAGAGAAAAAGTGGGATTGATTTATTAGTTTTACCAGAGGTTTACAACAAGGAGCCATGAACAACAGCACAGATCTCAGGTAGAGTTATTTTGGGAGAAGTGCTATGATGGACCCAAGCTGGAATAAACAACTTAGAGGACAGGAGAGTCAGAGAAATGAAAGAAGAGAATAGAGCAGCAGAAGAATCATCTTTAAGAACATCTTCTTTGGTGACCTGAAGTGGGTCAGCACTCCCTACTCTGTTCCGCTGTGATTGCACCCCTGGATGTTACACTCTTCGTTTTTTTTTTTGCCCCTCACTTGCCCCCGAGCCTGAAAAGAGAAATACAACTGCTCTCGCTTCATGGCAGCTGCATGTCGTGGTACGTGGTAATTTGAAAACTGAATAAACCGTTGCTACAGGAACTGTTTCTCCCCATTTCCTTTTTTAATCTTTTGTGTGACGCAGCTCTGAAATCATGTAAGCCCTTATGAAAAATGAATGCAAGTGAAGTTTTTCCCCCTTTGTAAAGAGAAAATGATCTCCAAATCACTTTCCTCCTCCCAGCCAGTGCGGTGTTGTGACAGCCATTACAAGAGAAGCATCTCTCTTGTCGTTGGGAAAAAAAGGTGCTGCCACTTTAAGGGAATTCTGAGGCCGATGCCAACCAAGTGACTGCAACAGTCCCCTGGCATCACAAGATGCCTGCCCAGGGCTCTATTTGCATACCATATTCAGGGCATGGCTCTCCTTTTTTATTGTTTTTAATCAGTGCAGGATGTCAACAAAATAAATGAAGTTGCAAGCTGAAGTGAAATTTTTATCACGTCGGGGATGTGCATTTTCTTCCATTCATCACGGGCCATATTGAGAGAGTGAAATTTCAGAAAATGTGGTAATCAATGGAGGAGCTCCATATGGCGGGGATCAAAGGTGTCACAGAGTGTGTGGTTCTGCTTTATTGCCAGCCAGTACTGTTAATTGGACAACAAGATCAGAGGCAATATTAAAATCCAATTAAATTGATATGAACAGATTGCCAAGTGATGTACACTAATGTATAATTGAGTATCAAGCAAATGCGAGTCGGCCGTCTTGTGCTCTACCTCCTGAATAAATGATGGAGCCGTAGAGGACAGAAACAAGTTTGCGCATTAGCTCCACCACTCTGGGCTTTCATTTGTTCGTTTCTTTGCAGCTGATTCACTTTTTTCTTAAAGGCCTATCTTTATTTATCTTTAATTTTTTGATTTTGAGTTTGCATATACAGTTAAAGCGTCCTCTCCTATGTGTGTGCGAGTGTAGCCAATGGGTCAATTAGATCTGTCTGTAGCATTTCAAACAACGGCATTCCATCATAATGCTTTTGATTTCCGTCCAATACAACCTAAAGTTGGGCTAATCTGGCATAAAAACTCCATCTGATCATTACGCTTAAGATTCGGTGAAACAAAGTGCCCTTTAAAACAGAAATAAAGAGGATATGGGGTGGATGTTGTGACACCGTTTAGCAGACCGCTGAGACCCGGATCAAGGTGACATTTCCTGATAAGGTAAACTTGGAAGACGGCCCAAAACAATCAAAGTTCATCAAAACCCAGTCATTTATTAATTGAATATTTTTAGGGCAACCTTAGGGCTTATAGTAGTCGTTCTAATACATGGCACAGGGGGATGATAAGGAGATTTACATACCTAATTATAATGACATTTCAGGGGCCTTGAGATGGTTGATTCATTTTAAATCACGTCTTTGCCGTTCGCCACAGTTTTTTTTGGGGGGGGGGGGGCTTGTCCTGATGGGTAATGTGAGGGGCTGAGGGTGGTAGTGATGATGGGTAGAGATGCCGCTTCATTAGAGCTGATGGAGGTTTGGGAGGAGCGGAGTCTGCGGTGCGTGCGCCCTCTCTGTGCCCACAGCCATGCCCACACAAAGGGCCCACAGAGCAGGTGCTAACAAGGTCGCAGTGCCTCTGAGCCATCTGGGCAGAGCCTGGCGCATCGTTACTGCACCTCTCTTTGTGTGTCTGCAGCCACCTCCGCCAGCGCTCAAAGAAATCAAAAGACGCTTGCTTTCTTTGGAGGATTGTGTGTTTAACTTGAGCGAAAACAAAAGGAACTCTAATTGGTTTGGAACAATCTGTCGCTCCTATGCAAGGAGCAGTTGGCATGTGCTGAAATCATATACTTTCTTTTTTTTAATTATAATCATTATTGCTTGCAGTGAACTGCATTTACTCACACGGTGTGGCTAACAGTCCATCTGTAAGAAGCTGTGAGTGTAAACATCCAGGAGTCGTCCCCAACTGCTGCTGGTTAGTTGTCATTTATTCTCTGTGTAATTTTAGTACGGAGGGCCAAAGGTTCAAATCTGGGTAAATCTGGTTTTCCTTTTCTTTTTTTTCCCTCCGAAACATCTGGAGGAAATTGGCTTTTCATGATCACGAACTGCCTTCAAATATCGCCTTAAATCTCGCCTAAGATTACGAAGGCCTGCCCATTGCACTAATCACAAATTACAAACCCAGAGGCTGGACACAGACCAAAATTTGTGCGGTGAGGAAAGGTTGGTGGAAAAAAAAGCTCCCACCGCTGGAGTCTAGTTTGTAATTTACGATTAGCTTGGACAAAACAATATGTGCTCAGTGGTGAATAGCAGGAGACTTTCATTTTCACATCAGTTTCCATTATTAGTCTAAAGATGTGCAGACAGTGATTTGTTAGTATATGCTATGACACGCTGAGAGCAGTATGAATCTGATCTATCTCTTACGATGCCATTAGCATTGTAATCCTATACTTAGCTTTCTTCTATTTTACAGATTCTCTGTGGTCTGTCTCTGAAAGCCTTTTGGCTGTCATTATGTGGTTACCTGTTTTGCTTTTCTGGCATTCCTCCTTTGATTTTACCAATTGACATTTTTACATGAAGGTATATAAATGGGGAATAATCAGTTGGCCAGAACTATAGTCTATAAAGGCACGTACCCACAGCCGGACCTTCTGACTCGATTTGCATTCCAAAACCATTTCAAAGGCAACAGCAGAACGGTAATCTTTCTGTTTATTTAAAAGATTTGAGGGTTCTGTTTTGTGGTCAACCATGTGGCATTCAAACAAACATGAAAGGGAAGGTTCATTCATAAAGAAACGGCAGTCTTATTACTGAAGGACCTACACACACGCAAGTGGGTGCACAGACAAACCTGCACTTATCCTCATTTATTAGGCTACTTCAGCTGAGTTGGAGAGCTGTATACATTGATTAAAAATTCATTCCACATCCAGCTGTTTTCGAGACATCCTGTTGTATTGTATTAGTTAAGCTAGTTTCAGTTCAAGTTGAGAGAAAATTTGGATTATCGCAAAAAAAAAAAAACAAGCAAAAAAATGTATGACAGGCTTTGGCTGTCGCATTTCAGTATGTACAAAATGTATGTGGAAATTATGTTTTCATTTAATTTTTTTATGCATTTTCTCCAATTAAATAAAAGAATTCTTCGATTTAGACACACTTTATTTCTATCCAGTGTCAGGCCAATTTAAATAGTTTTACATTAATGTTTAGTTTATGTTCAAATGTAAATGAATTGTATTTTTATTAAAATGTTTTAATGTTTTTTGTTGAGGATAAAACTTGATGTTTAACTGACACATCTAGTCGATTAAAGTCCATACCCCATGGTCCATACCAACATGGTACAAAACAGACGACAAAGATCCTGTCCCAAATGGCACACTTCATATGCACTTTCGATCTTGATTTACAAAAGTCATTGAGTTATTTTAGGTGTAAGAAGGGTGCTCGCAAGCTCCCCCTTTGCGGTCGATATGCACCCTCAATGCGCAGTTTGGCCGAGCACCAGCAGATTTCTTCCGACAGTCAAAACGGCCTTACATTACAGAAGTACAGATTTAGAGGAAGACCGCAAGTGTTTAGGGTGCCATTTGGTACAGGGCCTTCAAGTGCGCGATGGCATGAGCTTCAGTCTTAGTGTGTGTTTGACTTTAAGGATTCAAATGAGTGGCATATCATCATAGAACAGCATTGCAATTTGTTGATTTCTTCAAAGATTTTTGTGATGTCATTGCTGATTTCTCCTGCTAATAAGTGCTTTGCATAACTAAATAATGATGAGTTCTGTCATCAGCACATTTGTGTATGATTACATGTGGACCTCTGCAGTTGTGCTGCACATGCTTGTGAATGCACAGGGGAGTCTGGGAGATTGTGCCATGCTGTGCTGTGTCTGTCTCTCTGTAGGCTGTATTGTATGCAGGCCCATGCACAGCACCCTGTCAGTCAAGGTGGGGATCAGCTGTGGCCTGGATGGGAGCATTAGCCCCCCGTGGTGCTCTCTCTTTGCACCCTATCCCCATTCTGCCCGATTTCCACCCTGTGCCGCTTCCCGGAGCGCGGCCATGCTCCTACCTGTCTGCTTAATCTGGGATTTTCTCAAGATAATGCTGTTACTTTCATGCCAGTAGCAGGATTTCCCACAAGAAAGGCCCAGTTCAGCCCTTTTTTCCCCTTCTGCCTAAATGTCATCTATTGTGCTGAGATATACAAGGGATTTTCCGGTGAGCAGTGCATGAGCAGAATTTTGACAGCATTTTAATATATGTCATCATTGTTGTAAGACATCTCCGTTCTTTAAAACTGATTGGGAAGAGTCTATAGTATAGTCACTGTTAAGCTCTGTTATTTCTTATTGAGTCGGAGATTGCAGCAGAAGAACTAGGATAGATCGCTCAATAATGAACAGCAAAGGAGGAGGATTCCAAGTCGTGGAAAGGTGTAACAGTCTTTGCACAGATGTTCTCTAACCACAGCCCAGCATTACTGTAGATAGGCAGCTTTAAACACTATGGATTAGATTAACTGTCTTTATGTGTGTACTGGATTTGAGTGTATAATAGATTAGGGGCCAACAATTTAATTATGTCTTCTTCCTGAAAAGGTTGAACAAACAAGTAACACTTTATAATATATAAAATAATAGATTAAGTTTAGTTCTCATAAATAACTATATATATATATATATATATATATATATATATATATATATATATATATATATATATATATATATATATAATATAATATAAAACATGTGTGTTGATGAATGTTTTTATATGAATGAAAGGCTAAATTAAATCTGTTCATCATATAAACTGATCATGTATCTTCAGAAAATTTTGATTTAACCACAATTTATATGGATTAGTTTTACGAATCTGTAGAAGGAAATCCAAGGCACTCTTCTTGGGAATTAATAAAAAGCCTTTGGCTATTTCATAATAAAAAAATAAATAATAAAAAACATGGGGGGGGGGGGAAACAACCCACGCGTGGCGGCACAAACAGCCTTCTTCAGGGTAGTTTTACGATCTCTTTATGAACTTTTTGCATCAAAATGGTCAACCCGATCACACAAAATGCGTCTTTATAGGAAGCATGTGTATTTTCGTGTAATTTATACGCTAAAGTGAGTTTTTACGTGCATATGATACAAATTGGTTGGTTAGGGTGTGTATTATACGTTTGGGTAGAAAAATTAACAACGTATCAAATGCACGTGAAAAACTGTGTCTCATATGCACGTAAAAACTCATTTTCGCGTATAAATTACACGACAATACACGATGCGTGTTATAGAGACACATCTACGTGAGAAAAGGGTGAAATGGTAGTTGCGTGGACTGTCAATGGAGGGATAGAAAGATCCCAGATTTCATTAAAATATCATAAAAAAAGCCTTGCGGATTTTGAATGACATAAGAGTGAGCAAATGATGACAAACTTTTCATTTTGGGGCAAACTAACCCTTAAATGTTTATTTATTATTAAGGAACGACTTGTTTTTGCACGTCACAGGGGAGAAAGAGACAAAAATACTGATCTGCACCCTTAGCACATGGCAACATTGGTGGGAAAATATGTAAAGTGTATGTTATGGATTAATTTAATGGAATATAAATAGGCATAACCATATCGAATGGAACCAAAATAATATTATTATAGAATAATATAGAATACTATGCATAGAAAGTTGAATTTACAAGCTAATATTTAGAAGCTTGCGAGTTTTTTAGCCTTAAAATTATCCATTTAAATTAAGATTTATCTATTTTTTACCTTTTTGACAAAATAATATTTGAAGAGCTCTCTGTATAATAAGATATTAAAGAAACAATATAAATGTAGTCTTGTAGTGTGCATCCCTAGTACTCAACACAGAACAAACTATAAGACAATCTGTCAACTAACAAAGAAACTGGCACGCATTTAGCATTGATGATACAAGCAAAGAACTAGCCTATTCTCGACCGTTGATGACCTTGATAAGCCCTGGGAATGCTTTTGAAAAGTGGAGGCATGCAATAATTATTTTCTCTCATTCTTAATCCTGAGCCTCCCACTGAGGGAAGCATTACACGCTTTCACTCAGCCCATCCTGAACATCCTTTGCTAATGATGGCCCACTATTACTTGTCAATGACCTTACACTCAAACACAGTTCGATTTACACTCTCTCCTCTGAATTTTACTGAAAGAATGGGTAACCTGAGGAATAATTGGATAAGCAAGGCCAATTAAATGGCTAAAAAATGAAAATGTGCTGATGGTGCCAAAAAGAGACGTGAAGAGAGCATTTTATGTGCTTGATTGCCCTCACTCCTGAAAAGACGCAGGGCAGGGTGCATGTTTGGGCAAGAGAGAGAGAGAAGAAGGACTTGAAAAGGTTTGACTGCTTAGCCTAGTCCTTCAGCAGGACCCCAAGCACAGTAACCTTATATCAAAGACAGAGTGTCGAACAGGGAAGGGAACTACATTAATTATTAAAGCACTTTTGGTAACAAGCTGCGCGTCGGTAGATGCCTATTGTAAGGATGACTTCCTCCTGTTTCCAATTATCTACTTTTAACGGTCCTACAGCGCTGAGTTTCCCTGAAGCTCACGGACCGGTCTGGCTGCTCCACGGCCAAGTGAGTGAGAGGTGTGTGCTAAACCGTATAACGCTAACTGCTAACATAAGGCAAACTCACTATCTGTGTATCTACAGAGGAACAAACTGCAAGAGGAACCGGTTCGTCCCAGCTTTCAGCCTTAGAGTCGGCTACAATTATACTTGTTCACTTCAGGAACGCAATACATGATCTCATTCAAAAAGCTGGTGGTTGACTCCACACATAGCAGAAATCACAACCTGTGCTGAAGGTCTTATTGGAAGGCATCTCAGGCACTCCAACAATTTATTCATTATCTGACAGACTCGACAGCACCAGCCTGGAGTCTGCCAGTCAGATTTCTCTTATCAACTGTCTTTTGGTTTTTAGCATTTTCCACATTATTTGGTGTCTGTAATGCACTTCAGGGGGCAGACGAATCATTCGACGTTGTTCGTATTCCATCAAGTATTTCAATGCTTTTTAGGTGTTGTTGTTTGTTTGTTTTGTTTTTAACCGTATTATATAGTTATGTTTTAGTTTTTTACTCTCATTTTATGGTATATTTAATTATTTCAAAGTTATTCAGTATTTTATCATATTTAATAGTTGATGTCGGCTTTACTAAAATGGCATTTCATTTTCCAAAGTGGAGATTTCTGAAAACGTCGGTTATGTGTTGTCGTGTGAACTGGGAGAAACGGCGTTTTAGGTTCTCTCTTGTCGATTCTGAGGATTCTGATTGGCTTGCATGGCTTTATCCTTAACCCTTACACTGCCGCCAATAGGTTTGGCATAGTTATGATGGCGCTCAATGGCGTATTTATGCGGGTGTGTGAACGATGTTATTATTGAAAATGGAGAGGGGAAAATATTCGTTTTGCTAAATACCCGGCTTTGTGTAAATGTGGCCTCAGACTGACGGCAGAACGTCTGGACTCCATAGCAGATTTCATTAGCCAAGGACTGCCCAGAGCCTTCAGAATGAAATGTAAAGCAACCGAACGATCACAGCCAGCTTTAGGGGTGTGGAAATGTAAAGTCCCTACAATAACCGACCGGTAAAGAAAAAAATCGTGGATATATTGTAAAAAGTCTATGTTGTGAACTTCACATACTTCACAAACTTTTGCAAATCCAACATTTAGTTGATCATGATAAGTGCTCATTGTTGCAGATATAAATGTGACTGCTTTCCTCTTTATTTGACTTTATTTCCAGGCAGACTGTTTAAGAAATGTAGAATTCAAACAATCATATGACGACTTCAAAACTCCTGAGGTATTTCTAATTTTGTGCGCCATATGCATGGGCAACGCGTTCTCATCCTTTAGCGTCATATAGAACGTTATATGACAAAACGGCGTTATACTTACGCGCATGGTACCCTTTATCGTTTATATAACACGCGCTGTGATGGTTAGGTTTAGGTGTGGGGTAGGGTAGGGTAGTCTCATATTACGCTAAAGGATTTATGACGCCTTTAGTTCGCGTGTTATATCAACGATAAAGGGTACCATGTGCGTAGTATAGCGCCGTTTTGTCATAAAGCGCTTTATGTGACGCTAAAGGATGAGAACGGGCTCGCATGGGTGGGATGTGTGAGGCTGAGTCTAACGACAAAGTGCAAAATTTAACAAAACATTTTATACATTAATTTAAAGATGTATTAAAGCAACACTATGTAGTTTTTCAACCTTCATATACTGTACATTTCCAAAACCCCTGTGATGGTACATCGATTGACAATAGGTTGAATGACTATTGTCTGCCATTGCCTGACAGGGTCTGTATCGCTTTTACTGGCACTTTGTAACTTCGGGATCGGACATTAACCCGAGCACAAAAAGAACTACAAAATTCGACTGCTCTACGGCATTCCTCACTTCCCCCACCACCCCCCACTTTCTCAAATTCAGACTTGAACCCAACTACCATTTGTTCGCTGGATGTTGTTGTCATGATTCATCATCATGGCCGAAGCAGCAACTAAACCAAAGAAGGCAAAGGTTTTGTCAGAGGAGACTAGAAAGAGAAAAAGAGAGAGTGATATCAAAGGCCAGACGAGGATCAATATTTCTCCAGCATTCGCTCGCTGGTGTGAGCTAAAGGAAAAGGAGGGGTGCCCGACCTAATTGATTTTTCAAATTTGCTGATTCATCTATGGTAGCTTGATATTAGGCTATAATATTGACGATATATGGCTATTACCTACCACACAAACATTGAATTGAATTAGCATCCATTCTGTAAAACATTCGCCAATAATCTAATGACGCTGGCTTGTAAACGTGAGCTACGCAATCTTTTAGCGTTTGAAAAAAATAAACCCCATGAAATTATATCCATATGACATGCTGAAATATATGCCACTGTACCTGGGATAAAGACATTTCACATGCAACGCAGATGTGAGATCGGCTTGTAAACAAATGTAACCATGACAGATTTTATGACAGTAGTAGAAGACAATACTGTTTCCCAACTTTGGGGGGACCCAGAGAGCAAAAGTTGCATGGTGTTACTTTAACATTTAAAGTGATAGTTTGCCCAAAAATAAAACAATTCTTGCTTTGTATGACTTGCTTTATTATGTGAAACGCATGAAAAAATATTTAGAAATCTAATTTTTTGAAAGCCAAAGAGCCCCAATGTTATACAGAAGTCAATACCAGACATTATTCACTATGACCACATTTTTTGAAACAACTATATTATTTGCAGTGTTAAAATGATAAATCATTTAATTGTGCACATTTTATCTAATCTAATCTTCATTTCCATTGACGAGGTTAACAATGGCTTTAGCTGTACATTTAATAAACATACAGACTGTAGCGTCCCACATGGGACAAAACCGAGTAAATGCCTTTGTATAACGCAGGCAGTAAAGTTAACCAGCCACACCATTGTTTTAGGTGCTCTGTTACCGCATTTAACACACTTTTTCACAACACATTGGCTCTGCAGGGCTCCACTAAAACTCCATCTCCATCCACTCTCCGTCAGTGAGTAGCTGTTGATTAGCGTGTGATTTGTTTACACTGACTGATGGCCTTTCACCCTGAGCTGTCATTTCACACATCCACAACCTTGTGCCAATGAACCATTTAACACCCTTCAATAAGACCACCAGCCAGCACTCACACCACCCTGAAAGAATCATGTTTATTGGGCTCAATAAAACTCTTTGTTCCTCGGGCAAGAGCAGATAACAGGCAGGCTATATCTCAGAGTACTAAATATTGCTGTTATGATGACGGAGATTGATCTGTGTATGATTGTAGCGCACAACAGTAATGCATTTTGAAGACTCACTCAGAGGTCATTATCACTTTAATTCCAGCGATGAGAACATCAGGAGGCTTTGCGTTCTCGCCTACAACCTGAACTTGGTGATTCAATCAAATATCGAGTTGAGCATCTTTCCAGTTTTTCCTGCTTACTTCTCTCATGTTTAATTCATTTGTGTAATTAAAATATTAATAATTGAAATTAACATTCGACAGCAATCACACAGCCTTTGGTATAGGAACATGTTCATGATTGATAAAGATAATTGTATGATTATTCATTATTTTGGTTATTTTAAGTGTTGGATTGATGTGCAACAAAGATGAACAAAGATGAAGTTCGTTTCATGGATCCTTTCAAGAAGACCCAACTTTTAATGGGCCAACTTTCAGCAACATGAAACATTTTGCATATTTTCTCAAGTTTCATTTTTAATGGAGCTTTTAAGAACTTCATTAAGGACCAAGGAATGTGAGCGCAAGTATGCATTTGATGTGTTGTTTTTATTTTTTTATTTTTTGGTGAAAAGAGCAGAACCACGCAAATCCCATTGTTGCTGGTGAAACTAAAAACAAGTAAAACTGCCCTCTTTATTAGGTCCTTTCAAGCACAGTTGTTTCACTTATCTTCAAAGCAGAGTAGAGCCGAAACCTTTGTTTTTTGCACACCAGTACACTGGCTTGAACCTGACCCTGTTTCTTCAAGCTTGTTGAGGATTACATGTTCCTTTAGTACTGTTTGATAGTAAGAGCACTTTTTTCTCATTTATAATTCATTTTCTCCTAATTTATTATTCATTTGATCTAAAATTTCATTAATTTTCTAAAATGTTCCAATTGGGTTTTTCTAGCTCAGGCAAGACTTTCTTTGTCCCTTTTTATAGATGGTTATTATTCTTTAATGTCTCGTGTTGTAGAGGTTATCATCTTCTAGGGCCAAACAGCATTTTTAAAAGTTTTAATCAGCCTTTAATGAAAAGGGTCAGTGTCAGATTGGTGAGATTATGTCTTTTCTGTATTTTTTTCTTCTCAATTTCTTTCACTATTGTTTAGTCATTTTCTTTTCATGGTCTCCTAGTCGCTCTCTCTTTCTCTAAAATAATGTGGCTGCACTAATTACAAACTGTAGCACATGGCTGGTCAGAACTGGAACGGGAGTCCCTGTATAAGAAACTGATACATGAGTTATATGCTCATTTAGGCGGTGATGTGCAGTATGAAGTTGTGCAAGTCTATAGTCTCATTATAATGTTCCACATATACTCTTCTCTAGAGACTTTCTTATAATGTTAATGCCTTCTCACTCACTTCTGATATTTTTATTTTTTTTGCACAAGGCTGGAAATACTTCTCTTCACCTACCCCATTTATAATTCCCATTTTTTCATTTAAATAACTAATATTACATTGACTTCAACTTCAGCCTTAGGCTTAATTTATTTTAGAAGAACACTTTAATGCCTGACACAATTAACCCATGTACAGTGAGTTGGTCATCCCAGACTGGACTAAAATCATCTCATACTACCCACACTGAAGATAAACTGCTTTGTGCTGGGTTTCAATTTTACTTGCAAATAAGTCGTAGTTAATTTCTATGGCACATTTCCCAAAACGCAAGTTGTATGTAAAAACAAGAGCATATAGTTGTATTATATATTGGACATGTATTTAACTTATTAGGTTTATAAAAAAAAATTATAAAAAAAAATCTGGTGAATATTTATTAATCTAATAAAATATATGAATGAAAATTTGACCTAGTTCAGTGCCTTTGAACTGGTTTCCAGAAAAGGGCATACTTTATGATGAGACATTTATAACACAGTCTCATCCCAATTCGTCATATAACTGACGTTTTGGGACGTCTTTGACCATTCGTCAATATACGACTTTTTAGGGTACCCTTAAACGTCGGTAGATGACGATCCCGGGTTCGTCATACAACTGATGCTTTACCTTTAACATCAGTTAGGTGACGAGTTGGGTTTAGGGTTAGGTTTAGGTCTGGGGTAGAGTTAGGATCCCATAACGTCATCTACCAACGTTTAAGGGAGCCTAAAAAGTCGTATATTGACCTATATGAATATGTCTGCAAATGCATGCATTCATACATTCCATCATATAGCCGGTGCATCTACAAGCCCCAAATGTCAGTAGTATTATCAGGTGCCTGTTTTGGTCGAATTTGCATCTGGCAGCATCAGTGTGGGCCCATTTCTAAAGAGCAGAAGTTCAGAGCAGTCGCAGTTTAGCATTCATATTGATAAGGGTGTACTCAAAGGAGGGCTAAGAAATGCATTTGCCATGTCAAAGCTGGACAAATTCCCCCTGCTGCCTGCTATGAGGTTGTGCTCCTCTGAGGTTCAAAGAGAGAATGACAAAGAGGAAAATTGTCAGGTGCAATGACTGAGAATAAGACCAGCGCAGATAGAGAGAGCTAGCACAGGCGCTGAGCTGTAATTATGGCCAGGGTGACTATAGTCTGAGCCTCAGACAGAACAACCGACCGCCCACAGTCTGATCACTGACCATCTCATGCATATTGCACACTGAGAAAAGCATAAAAGACTGTCTTGATTCGTAAGTTCTAATCTAACTGATATTGTGCAACTAAGAGCACCAAGGTTTTTTATCAGTCAGCCTTATACAAAGTTGTTTGTGCATGGTAGCACTGATAGAAGTGCAGCAAGTTAACTAGATATCCACATGCAACTGTAGGCCTATATTCTTATATTTCTTCAGAACGGCGACAAAACAAATAATCTTTTACCTGAGCTGTGAATGTGAGCTTGCAGCTTAAACTGAATGGGATGTTTTTAGCAAAATAGTTTCACACACACAGGTCTTTTTGAATCATTCTAATGAATTTCATTAGTTTTTTATTTTTTAATTTCTTTTATTTTGATGTATATTGTTACTGACTAATCGATAAAGAATATTGTGATTTATAAATATATTATATACATTATTAATTTGGCTAATATCATGATATATATTGTTAATGACCAAAATGATGAAGAATATTTATATAAGACTTAAAAACAATAATAATAATAATACAGAAGACAATGCTTTATTCAGAATTTACTATTTTATTCAAGGTGACTTAAATGATAAGTAAATAAGCATGAGGATTTTTTTTCCAAGAGACAAAACAATGCAAGTTACCATACCAAATCCCTGACAGGCTATACTTTGCGAAGAGAATTATATATTCATCAACTGAGAAATCTTGGTGTGTTTGTCAAAGCAAAAATACATTAGGCTATACTGTCACTGTGATTAACTCTCCAGTTTTTACATAGCATTTGAATTCATTTTGCATGCACGTGGAGTATTATACAAGGTAGACCATAAATGTTCAATATGTAATGATGGAGGTATCAGCTATATGTGAAAGAGTCTGCAGCTGTGCATTGTTCCACACAGGCAGGGTGGCAGCAAACACACAGCATGTGAAGTAAAATGAACACACATTCTTATCAGATGCAGATTTTTCTATTGCAGCATGTGTGTAGTTGGCTGGCACATAGCGGTGCAGGGGCCGCTGGTCTGCGCCGGGGGCATGCTAAGGATAATTGGAGGGCCGGCATATTAAGAATGAGGCCAGGCAGCCCCGTCTGCTCAGGGGGGTCAGCGCTCTGCACTCACAGCTGGTCATTAGTGACCCACGCAGAAAGGAATATGGAGCTATGCTAAAAAACCTATTAAAATTTTAGCTCAGTGGCTGTGACAACATTACAGGAGAGAGGTGAGGGAGGGAGATTAATCTTTATTGGGCGATTAGCGAATACGGCCTTCGTCCGGAGAAACGGGACACACTGTGTTGCCAAGTACAGAGCTGACACACACAGAGTAAGGCCGAATCTAATCGAAAATAGATGTTGCATTCTATCTGATTAGCAGAACTCTGAAGGGAAAACACATTTGGATTTATTCACCTGCATTTATACTTGTGTACTATATCTGTATGTAATATTTCCCCTTTTTTGGGGGGGAAATTCAATAAAAATCTAGGTTGCAAAAATAAATTGCCACCCAGGATCTCATGATTATACATTGCTAAATTAATTTCTTGAAGTGACCATTGCAGCCCGTTCTCGTCCCAAGACGTCATATAACTGACGCTTTTGACCATACGTCAACGTCCGACGTTTTAGGGTACCCTTTAACGTCAGTTAGATGACGCTATCTAATCCTAACCCCTACCTCAGACCTAAACCTCACTGTAAAAAAATATTGTTGGTTCAACTTAAAAAAATAAGTAACCTGGTTGCCTTCATTCATTGAAACGGAAAAATTGAGTTAATACAATGAAGGAGATTAATTGTATCACTAGAAACTCAAAATATTATGTTATCTGAACTACATAAATTATCTAAGTTGATTTGACAATTAAAAAATGTTGTGATTACAAATCATGAAAATATATATTTTTTTTTTACGGTGTACCCTCGTCATCTAACTGACGTTAAAGGGTACCCTAAAACAGTGGATGTTAACGTATGGTTAAAAGCATCAGTAACTGACATCTTGGAATGAGAATCTGTTGACCTTCACTATTAGCTAAGAGCCCTTCTTTAAGGGATTCAGCTGTTTCCTTCTTGGAACAACCCATAAAGTAGTATGCCCTTCAAAAATGTTGTTCGAAATTCACCCTAAAACTGAATGTTTGAGTCATTCACAACAGTCATTTTAAACATAGTCTCATAAGGTAAGCCAAAAGCTAGATTCATGTTCAAACGTTCAAAAAACACCAAAAGTGACTAAAACTTTTGTCTCTTTTGACTAAAACAAACAAATAATATTCTATTTCAAATCGGTAGCAGTGTCAGTGATAAAAAACAATGCATTAATGAGATTTTGTATAATGTGGAAAACAAACTCTCCAAGGCTCTCCAAAATAAAGGTACACCTTGAGGGGAAAAGTGTTCAACAAAACACTGCGAAATGACCAACAACCTCGTCCAACCTCGAAACTAAAGAATCCAGGATCTGAAGGTAGATAATAAAGACAAAAGAAGAAAAAAACATGGCCTCAGCATCTTCTTTTATCGCCCACATTAATTTGTTCTCCAGAACAACAAATGATTTTTCCAGCTCTTGTGAGGATTTTGTTTTTCTTTTATGTGCTTCTCAGACATTAATTATATATTTTTATATAGAATATGCAAAAAGAAATCTGAATATTGGAAGGCAAGGTGATTAAATATTAAACAATGCAGAAATCATTCTGTTACCTAAAGGGATGCTATTTCTTTTTCTTCTTTTTCCATCTTCCTCTTTTTCGTAGTCTTTGTGTGTGTCGAAAATTCCTTTAAAGTACCGGTATTCTCTGAAGGCATGCAACGGCAGACCCAGGCGAAGTTTGTTTCAGACCCCAGCTATTTATTATGGAGTGTGAGGCGGCCGGGTCACTTCACTGAAACTAATGTGTCATTACTCGCCGGCTGCAGCACTGACCAAAGCGCTTGCAATATGCATTGAGTTTGAATTATTTCTCTGCCCTCTGGCAACAACAGTGAGGAAGGAGGCAAACGAGACACAGAGAGAGAAAGAGAGAGAGAAATGAGCAAAAAAATGGAGGAGAGAGGAGATTCTGCGCAGTTTGGGTCTGATCCTAAGGGAAGCATTAGCAAACCTTTGAAGGGGGAAAAAGGCATCTGCACCATAACTGAGACTAACACTGCAGGGTGAGGGGGTCACAGTCCATTCCACCATGCAGCTATTTCTGGTAGCCGGGCCTGAGGAAGAGGAGGGGCCGAGGGAGACTCGCAGCATTCTGTACTCAGTCTGAAAGGAAACTTCACGGCAGGTCTTCGTCGGTGTTAAGCGGATGCTCTCATCCAGTAGCGGCGGTAAACAAACGCAATCGTTAGGGTGGGTTCAGGGCTTCTGGCCTCCTGGTGCAGTAGACCTGGGGCTGGGAAGATCAAAGAGACTCTGGCAAAGGAGGACTGTTCTCTTTGTGCAGGCTGTGAGCCCGCGGGGCTCTGACTCACATACGGTACCTGAATCAATCCACTGCATCATCTCATACTCTCTCAGAGACTTTCAGCTCTGTTCAACATGTTTCACCCGAGGAATGGCTGGATAAAGAAGCATCATGCCCATTCAAACTGCTCAGATTTTTGAGCCAAGTGGATTTTGAATGCAACTTCCAAATATATATATTGAAAATGTTAGTGAAACCAGTTCTTCAGTAGACCCACTGAGATCCACTCTTTCTTTCTAGGGAATTAAGTATACCGGGACTAGGGATGTGAAACTGGAAGAATATACCAGTTTTCATAAACAATTGTTTTAGTGCCTAAAAGGAATAGATATTTTACAATATTTAAAATAAAAACTCTGTTGTATTCATTAATACGATTAATAATATTAATATATCATTAATATTAATACTAAACAAAACTGGTAACTTAATTAATCCATATTTAAAACATTTGGTAACACTTTATTTTGATAGACCCCTTAGTAACTTTACTGAGAGTTAGATGAAATATAAGTAGACTGTCTTGCTAACTCTTAATTGTGATGGTCCTCAAACAGACATTCTATACTGATATTCTACATTCTAAGTAACTTTGCAACTACATGTCAGCTTATTCTAACCCTACCAGTCTACTAATACTCTACAAACACCCTAACATTCTGAGAGTTAGTAGACATGTAGTTGCAATGTTACTTAGTCAACAGAATGTGTTAAATGGACCATCAAAATAAAATTAAACATCTTAAACAAGACTCACAAGGCTTAACTACAGCATAGTGTATCACAGGATCGGTGAACATGATTTCCACAAGAAAACAGGTTTCTGGATCAACATCTTTGTTGATCCTGGAACAAGATTCAAATCAACCAATCAGATTTGAGGGACAAGCTTACACTTTATGTCAGGTTTAGGATTACAAACAGAATAGGTGCTTCTACATCAGTGTTATTCACCTATCATTTCCCTCTGATTTTAGGGAGAAGATATAGGTTTAGGTTTAGGGGTAGTAACAGCTTTAGGACTATTTTTGGACAGGAATGTTGTTCCAGGATCAACAAAATATCTTGATCCAGGAATATATTAGGCAAAATCACATCCTGTACAGTAGAGGTATAAAAATATACAGCGCAGTCTCATCCCAAGACATCATATAACTGACGTCTTGGAACGTCTTTCTGACCATACGTCAAACGCCACATGCTGTTTGAGTACCCTTTAACGTCGGTTAGATGACGTGTATCAGATCCTAACCCTACCCCAGACCTAAACCTACCCCGTCACCTAACTGACGTTAAAGGTAAAGCATCAGTTGTATGACGCCCCTGGATGCGCTCTGAATAATGCCCCTGGCGAGAATCGTTTTTTAATTTTGGATACACTTCACAAGTTCATCTGATCTCTTCTTAATATTTGAAATGGATTTTGTTTGAGATAACTAGGAGATGAGTACTGATGAAAGCGGTCCAGCAGAGAAAGGTTTTTGGACACATTGGTTCCACAGTCAGCAAGTTAATCTGTGAGAGCAGTCTTGCAAAACAAACCATCACCGTCACAAAGGATCTGCCACCTGGATCTGATTTCCCTCAACAACCGTGTGCACCATCACTGAAAACACACACGCACGTTTTGTGGTCTCTGTAGGTCAACGAAAACTTGCTAGAAGAGCAAAATGATGACAAAACCTCAAAAATAGTAAATAAACAACTTTTAAAAGTAGTCTTCACCAAGCAGAATAGCCCCCATATCATATTAAAATGCATCAGTTTTCGTCAAACAGGAATAAACAAATCTGCGGAGGAGAGCCAAAATGGTGTTGCTAATGCTTCCCCTTTGGAAAGGCCTGCGTTTGGCCCCGTGGGCAGAGGAATGATTGGCAGGCAGAGGAAAGTAGGAGCGAGACCCGGAGAGGAATGAGCGCGGCAGGGATTTGGCTTCACCAGCCCTCCCTCCATGTTTTGAAATCTAAGAATAAACAGCGATAAGGCTCCAAACTCTTCCCGCCGTTTAATCTTCCCTCCACCCTGTCTCGCTGGGCAGCCTACCTCAAATGGACTGGGAGAGAGAGAGTGGGCATGCATGGCTGCTCTCACCTGCGCAGGCTGGCTGTGCGGGCAGGACGATCCCCCTGACTGCTGCGCTAATCGCCTTTAACAGGAAGCTCCAGTGTCTCTGCTTATGATTCTTCCCCATCTGTCTTTCTCTTCAGCGATGAAGGCATCCGTCGAGATTTCTTCCCCTTCTACTGTATCCCATTATGTTGTCTTTCATGCTGCTTTCTTAGTTTGTCTTTCAAAGCAACTGTGGATGTCCTCTTTTAGCCACTGAAAATGGTAGACCAGTGATTCTCTCAAATTTTTCAGATAAAGTATCACCTTTGATCAAATTAGACCACCCAAACACAATGATATTTCACTAATTTCTGAAAATCTGTGAACATAATTCCATCAGAGCAGCATCTAAAAGATATACAAAAACAACAAAAGTAAGATTAATCAATGCATTCTCATCCTTTAGCGTCATATGTGACGCTATATGCAAAAACGGCGCTATACTACGCACATGGCACCAGTTCTCGTTAATACAACACGCGCTGTGATGGGTAGGTTTGAACCCGTTCTCATCCCAAAGCACTATATTTTGACACTTTTGCAAAAGCGCAAATATCCAACGCACATGGCACCCTTTAGCGCCAAATAAGACGTAAAAATAAATAGGGCAGAAGGCGCCTCCTAGTGGCTCTAACCCTACCCCATACCTAAAACTTAACCGTCTCATTTGGCGCTAAAGGGTGCCATGTGCGTTGGATATTTACGCTTTTGCAAAAGTGTCAAAATATGGCGCCTTGGGATGAGAATGCGTTGTAGGTTTAGGTGTGGGGTAGGGTGGTCTCATATTACGCTAAAGGATTTATGACGCCTTGGGTTCGCGTGTTATATTAACGTTAAAGGGTGCCATGTGCGCAGTATAGCGCCGTTTTTGCATATAGCGTCACATATGACGCTGAAGGATGAGAACGGGCTCGATTAATACAGTTTTACGAATACACATTTTTATACTGATTTTGCCGTCCAGTGTACACATAGTATATAATGGAATTTGGGTCGATGTAGCCAACATTTTGCATATTAGAACCTAAACATTTGTCTCAATAAACTCTACTGCTTATTTAAATAGTTAGTAAGGTAGTTGTTAAGTTTAGGAATTGGGATTTAGGGATGTAGAATATGGTCATCCATTAATATGTGCTGAAGTACTAATAAACAGCCAATATCCTATAGTAATATGCGAATAAGCAACTATTAGTGAGAATTGGACCTTAAACTAACGTGTTACCATATATAATTATACAACTTCATTTTTAATGATTTGTTTATGAAAAGACAAGAATTGATTTGTGTTTTTTTTTATGCAAAAGTCTTTATTGCCTTTATTGTCATTATCATTTTATGCTTCCTTTCTGAATAACATTAGTATATGAATTAAAATATAAAAAAATATTGTTTTCTATATTTTAATTGTGGTACATTAGTTTAAGGTCCAATTTCAGAAATTTAAATTTTTTCTTTATATTGATGCATTGTTGTCTCTCTTTTCTTTCTTTTTTTATATAGCCCTAACTTTATAGCAAAGAGTGTGTGAGACGGAGACTGGTAGAACCTAAAGAAAGATTCATATAGCAACCTTGTATACTCTTAGTGTTTTAGTGAGAGTATTTTTATATTACAGACCCCTGTGAACTGATGACCAGAAAGCTACTGCAACATTATCGCTATTATTCACTTACAAATGTCACATAGAAAGACAAATTATGAATGAAAAATGTGGAAGGGCGAGTAAAAGAAAGCTGATGAATAGAAAGTCAGAAACAGAGTGAAAGAGAGAAAGAGTGTGACAGAGAGAGAGAGAGAGAGAGAGAGAGGAGCAGTCAGGGTGGCTCGGTGTCAGCTGACATATATAATTACAGAAATGCTTCTCTCTCCCTAAACCATTATTTATTTTAGCAGTTCTGACCCACTGCTGTGGTCTTACCACACCCCACTCCTGCCAAAAAGTGGCTTTTTTAACTGAAAGCTTTCCAAACAAGCCTCACTAGTACTTGGCTTCTCTCCAAGAAACTGTGTATTTTGGTGAATCTGGCCTGTTTTACTATGAGTTCAGTGCTGGATCGGAACTACTCAGCTAATTTGTGTGTGTATGCATGTGTGTGTGTGTGTGTGCATGCTTGTGTGTGCATGCATGTGTGATTGCGTGTTTGATACACAAATGGTGTGAAAGCGAAAAGTTTTAGCCTCACTAAAAGGTGCGATAAAAAAGACAAACAGAAGGACAGAAATTGAAACAACCATATTGTACAGTGTGATTGCAAATTACAATCCCCTCTGTTTAAGCAAACTAGTACAGTCCAAAGATTTTTTTTATATAGTTGATTGGTTGAAACAGATGAGGACTCAGAATGAGAGGCTGAAATAACTAACTAAAGGTGTGAATTTGCTAAAGAGGGAAGTACAGGAAAATGTCACTCATTGCATGATTAAAGTTCAGGCCTAGTGGCTGCGTTCCTCTGTTCTGAAAAGAGTCTGTTTAAATTTGACCGTATCTGTACATTTTTTGGTCATAAGAAGCAGTGCTAATACAGTTACTTTAAAACTAGCTTGTCAAGTTATAAGCAACACATCATTTAAGAGAGTTAAACCTCAGTTAACTCTGAAATTGTTGTCAACATCACAGGCTACTCACAAAAATCAGCTGACTACTTAAGGGGACAATAAATATGTTTACATGTACACTTATTACAATATGGATTAAACAACATACTCTAATTCTTTCCAAATTAGCAAAAGTGCAAGTTGTAGATAAAGTATTCAGAGGTGAGTATATTCATAGTAGAAAATTCCATCTCTTTTTAAGATTTTGTTCATTTAGATTATTTTTTTAGATGCCATGATGGAAAGCACAATTTTAGGATTCCCATTCTTCTTTTCCAAAGGTGATGAGTTCATTGTGACCTTTGGCCCCTGTTAGATCTGACAGGTTGTTATCACAGAGGCATATGAGACTGCTAAAACACACCCTGGTGGACAAATTCCTTCACTACAGGCACAGGTACAGTGAGGGAACAGCACAGTAAGCCAAAAAACTGACTGTAACAAAAAACCTACAATAGAGTCATACATGCTAAGAAAGATATTTACTTGTGTGTATTTCAGTGCAGTTTGTGGTTTATTGGTTTCAAAATATGGCAGCATTGTTACGCTTTGAAGAAGAGCTGAAATACTTTTATAAAAAAGGTATGCGTGTGTGAGAGTTTGTATGTGTGTGTGGTGTGATAAATGAGCCAAAACAATAAAAGGTGGCCCCTAACTGAAAGATGCACTCTGTCAAAGAAAATAAATAACTTCAAGCCTCATCACCTTCTTAGAGGAGAAAAAAAAAGTTTCACCACATGAATATGCAAATATATCAGCGAGTTCGCGTTTGTTTACAAAGCTGCTGCTTTTGTGTCGAGCAATTAAAAGCGCAAACATTTCTTTCTTCTCGCTCTCGTCCCATGAATACTCATATCTGTAGAGATGATATGTAAAAGCTGGCAAATGCATGCAGATTATTAATGCAAATGCAATGCAACTTATTCATTTGTTGACATGAAAGGAATGAATGCCGTATTCAGCATTATCCTGCGGGCTGTGAGTTGCGGGTCGGGCGCCAGGCCACGTACTGCACTAGAACCCATAATATTCTCTCCCTTCACCCTGACTGCAGAATCAAGCTGGTCGGATCCTCATCGCGATCCAGGGCCGGACACAGGGGACAGGCATTGTCACAATGCATGAGAAGAGTCGCTTGCATCAACACACCCCCTCTGCTTCTATCTAAGATATTTATAATTATAATGAGGATGATGATGATGATGACCAGGGCAAAGCGGCCTGCAGAAGCAGCCCCATCCGCAGGCTTATCGCAATAACCTCCTGCTCCCTGGATCTTCCGTCCGAATACACACATACATTTGGACATAACCATGCAAATCAGTCTCGGATGCGCCCTGCGGAGAGGCAGCGGTCGATCCCCCACGGACAGAACGCTGTCCTTCTTCGTGACCTGTGTCACCAGGAATCAGCAGTCGCTTCTCAGCCGTCCCCCTGACCCACGCATTAGCATCCGTGTGCTGTGCATTGTTTGCTCGCTTTTTAATGCAGTGTTTTTATATGCTGAATTTGCAGTAAAAGACGGAGGGGAATGTCCTATGGGTAGGAAATGCTAATTGCTGTAATCGTATGACTCATTTGGCTGTTTTTAAAGGAATAGTACGTGTTGTAATATGTGTTACACACTCATGTCTTTTGAAATCCAAAGAAGTTGCTTATGTCCAATTTTTCAAGCCTTTTGTTATCATCCAGTGAAAGTCAATGGTGATGAAGGCTTCAAGCAAGATTTTTAATAAGGAACGGCTTACACTTTAGTCGGTTCCTACACAAAACTACCAAATGGCTTCAGAAAACTACTTTTGTGATGCTTTTATGGTGTTTTTTTCCTTTATTGAGCTTGACATTCTGCTCACCATCTACTTTCATTGTATACTTTTGGAATGACAGGAGTAAATCATGGCAGAATTTTTATTTAGTTAACTATTCTTTTAGCAGTTACATTTTTTGAATGGGTTAGAGAAAAAAGAGTTAATGTCATCTATGTGTGCGCAATAGTTAGTCAATAGCTAGAAAAGTACCATTGCTCATCCTAGAGGAATTTCTCTCATCCATTTAAGATTTTCATGTGACTCAAGATCAATGCCATTGTATTTATTTGAATAGTGCGGGATCAATAGTCAGCCACTGTGAAGAGTGTGACCACTGAAAGACGAGCCATATGCAGAATATGGCCATCAACGCACCAGAGCCTGTCCTGTTTCCATCTCTCCTGTTGTCTTTCTCTCTTCTTCCGTAATATGTATTTTATTGAGAAACAAAACTGCATATATACATTCACCTAAGGATTATTAGGAAAACCTGTTCAATTTCTCATTAATGCAATTATCTAATCATCTAATCAACCAATCACATTGCAGTTGCTTCAATGCATTTAGGGGTGTGGTCCTCGTCAAGACAATCTCCTGAACTCCAAACTGAATGTTAACAATACGAGAGAACCTCTTCGTTTAGAGAACTACAAAGTTTGCTAGGCCAAAAAGACGTTAATCTGGGTTTATATGTATATGTATAGTATAGTATAGTATAGTATAGTATAGATAGTATAGTATAGTATAGTATAGATAGTATAGTATAGTATAGTATAGTATAGTATAGTATAGTATAGTATAGTATAGTATAGTACACTTGTTTCATGTGACCCTGGATCACAAAACCAGTGACAAGTATTTGTGGCAAAAGCCATAAATAAAAGCCAATACATTGTATGGGTCAAACATATTGATTTTTCTTTTATGCCAACAATTGTTACACTCTAGAAGAAAAGGTTCTATATGGAACCTTAGGGTTCTAAAGCGCTACGTATTTGGAACCCCTAAAATGCAACGCATGTGAATGATCACAAAATTCAAGATATGGTGGTTAAAAAATTTAATTAATGAATATCACATGAAGAGTGCCATTTCAGTTTTTATCCTTCAAAAATGTGCATGATTAAAATGTGATATTAAGTTACTACAACAGTTTAATAAACAATAATTTAATAACAACTACAAAATGTTGCAGAATAATGTAATATATGAATGAATAATAGCCTTTAAAGAACATTTGTGCCAAAAGTGTTCTTTCTTGTCATTATTGAACCTTTTTTAGCATAAAATGTCCTTTTGAGTTGAGTAAAGAACCCTATGCTACATATATAAATTGTACATTTATGTAAATATATATGTAAATATGTGTAATTTTTTGTAAATATGTAACACATGTTACATATGTTATGTACATTTCCTACTGTAAATATATTTTGCATCCTCAGATTCCAGATTTCCAAATAGTTGTATCTTGGTCAAATATATGTCATATCCTAACATACCATACATCAATGGAAAGCTTATTTATTCAGCTTTCAGTTGATGTATAAATCTCAATTTCAGAAAACTGACTCATGTGGCTGGTTTTGTGTACCATGGTCACATATAATGTTTGTGTTTTTCATATAAAACAAGAAAACAAGTCCAAAGTACATGACCTAATAATTTAGTTTGTCATGTAAGTTTGGGGTTGGATACATTTTTTTTTTTTTTTTTAGTTTATGATCTAATGCTCTGCACTAAAAAAAGAGAATATTGAGAAAAATTGATAACTGAAATAATGAGAAATATTACTGCAATAAAAAAATGTTTTCTATTTTCTACTAAACAGCTTCATATTTTTGAAATTGGAGTCCATCTTTTTTTTTTTTTTTTTCATTGTGAGCGGCTTGGACTTTCAGCAAAATATCTCACTGTAGTGTTCCACACAAAGAAGAAAGTCAGATAGGTTTAAGAACAGTATACGGGTGATGACAGAATTTCCACTTTTTAATGAACTATTCCTTTCGAAGGATTTTTAGATCTCTCACTCTTCTTTCTTTCTTTCTCTCTTGCTCTTTCTCGCAAAGATTGGCTATGGAATGGATTAGTGCTCTGCGACATCACTTCAACTCCCAGGCCAGCCAGTGTGTGTGCCCCCACTCCACATTTGTGTTTAATCTTATTTAAATGAAAGGGACTTTGGCAAGAAGGCGGCAGGGAGTGCCAGCCTGCACTCCGGGAGCTGGGAGGAGGATAGATGCCCAGCTCGGTGGCAGTGAGAACAGGGTTTGGGGGGGGCCGGAGGGTGGAGAGTGCAATCGCAGCCCAGCAGGAAGCTCCAGATGTGAGGCCACAGAGCTGACAGTGCTTGTTCCCTCTGGGAAAGAGTGTCGGCTAACATAGCTCAGAGAAAATGAGGAAGACAGAGAAAGAAATAAAAGAGAGAGAAAGAGAGAGAGAGAAGAGAGAGAGAGAGGGGAAGGAGAGGGGTGACAGACCGCTGTAATTTATTCTTGTGAATTGGACAAAGTTTGGAGTAAACATACTGTAGGTGCAGAGGAACAGAGAGTCCTGTGAACTGTGAAAGTGTGAATCCTCCAGCCCTCTTCTTTATGTGCAGAGGAAGTGATGATAGTCTCTTTGCCCATGTATATCATATCATCCTCACCTAAATATACCCAAAAATGAAAATTGAAACAATAGTTGAGGCCAAAAAAATATAATGGAAGTCAATGGGAAACCAAAATTGATTGGTTTTGGCGACTTTTTTTTTTTTTTTTGGAATGGCATGAGGGCGAGTAAATGATGACAGAATTTTCATTTTTGGATGGGCAATTAATGCCATTAATATCAAAATCCAGAGTACTAAGATGTTATTGAAAAAAGTGTAAACTATCCACATGTACATCACCAGACTTCTCATAAATAAGGCTGAAAATCTGAAACTAAAATATTTGTTAACTCATATGGTATAAAATGAGAAATTAAAAATAAAATTTTCCCCGTTTCTCCCGCCACTGAGCTAATCCAGTCAGTGTGTTAGAATATATGTTTAAACTTTCCATCTCTGAGTGTGTGTTTTGTGAACTGAGGGTCAGTTTGAGATATGTAGCTACAGTACGTGTTGCATATCTTATCGTTCTGTTGTTACTTGTGAGTCAACAGTGCACACATACAAATAGCACGCATGTCTACTCACACACACACCCATGCAGTGCTGTGTCAGTGTGGCCAGGGGCTAAGAGTGTGGTGGTGGGCCAGATAAGGGGTCGGTGGAGCAGGCGTAGTGTTTCGAGGACAGTCTGAGGACCGATAAGAGCAGATAAGATTCAGCCTGCGAGTGCTTATAGGAACATTTAAGCTGGGAGACCCTGCCACCAGCCCAAAGACTGTGTGTGACACTTCAGTGGCCAGAGAGAAGAAAACTCACACACTTACACACCGCCCCCAGAGCCTGAATGCTCAATTGCTACTGCCTGAAGCCATACTGCGATAAATTGGACATTTACATATTGTCATTACAATAAATACATTTCATATTTATTTAATTAGGCACTTTAAATGTTCCTTTAAGGGTTTTGCAATGCAAAGCGATTCAGTGCGAACTTTGTGAAAGGTCTGAAATGACACTGTTTGCTTTAAGACCTTATCTGGAGGTTTATTTCCAGACCAAGCATGAAATACGTCAATGTCAAAGGAGACATTTTGAAGTTCTAGAGGTGGATATTAAGGCCACGCATTTCTCATAAAACATGACCTTCATTTTTAGGAGGAAGCCACCACACGGTTCAAGAACTGTTTTACATTTGATACTGGCTGGTGGGCCTGGGGTTTATTTTGAGATATTTATTGTAACACAGGTGTTCTCTTTTCTGAGAATCAGGAACTAGATGGGTCTGCACGGACCACCATGCTCAGCCAAGTGTCGAAAGGACAGCTTAAATGAAACTGGCCCCAAAGGAGGTGCTGGCAGTGGGGGATAGATCGAGAAGAAGCGCCAATATGACCGTGCAAGCTGGCCTGAAAGGGAAGGAAGGAAACAGGGGCCAGTGGTTCCATCAAACAGACAGCCTCTCGGCTAAAGTCTCTCATGGTTGTGACCACACCATCCCCCTCGGAGTGAGAGCGGACTCTTGACTCTCTCACAGGCCCGAGAGTGAAAATAAACACCACATGCAGCGAGACCAGACTCCATAGTATTTAATGAGAGGAGAGTGTTTTAAAAGGCTGCTGAAAAGTATGGGGCATGAAAAAAAAGTAAATATAAGTCATTCTTTGTATTCCGCCAATTCAGTCATTTTTATTTTTTCTATTGAGTTGTCCTGAGGACATGCTTTGCTTGGTGAACATTACTCTGTGAGTGAAACGTATCAAAAGAACCAGTATAAGGAAATATACTCTGGAACTTTGACCAAGAATTACATTTGAAACAATGTTTTTATTTTATTTTATTTTTTATTGGTTAACTACATTAGTTAACATAAACACAATAAAAACTATTGACAAAAATTATTTATTCATCTTAGTTCATGTTAAGTTTAATATAGTAAAACATTATTAAATCAAAAAGTTGTATCTGTATTTTTAGACAGTATATCTGTATATTTAAATTATTTAATGGATCTCAGCAAAGATTACTAACAAAGAATAATAAAAATTGTAAAAAATGTAATGTTGTTAGTTCAACAAGTGCACTAACTAACATTAATAGGACCTAATTATAAATGGGTTAACAATATTTCTTTCTTGAACATGCTTAAATATTTTTACTTAAAGGAGTAGTTCACTTTAAAAAAAAAATGTTTGCTGATAATTCACTCAACCCCATGTCTTCCAAGATGTCCATGTCTTTCTTTCTTCAGTCGACAAAGAAATTAAGGTTTTTGATGAAAACATTCCAGGATTTTCTCCATATAATGGACTTCATTGGAAACCAAATGGTTCGAGGTCCAAAAGACATTTGACAGCTCATTTAAAAAAAAAATAAAAATAAAAAAGTTTAAGTTTTATAAGCACAAATGCTCGCCTTGCTGTTTGAGGAGTGTTTGTGACTCTCCTATTCAAACTCATTCATCAAAATGAACAAATCTTTTTTTGAGTCATGACTCGAAGTGTCCTAGACGATAAGACCCTTATTCATCATCTGGTTCCGTTCAAAGCCCTTTGAAGCTGCACTGAAATCTCATTTGGACCTTGAACCGTTTGGTTCCCAATGAAGTCCATTATATGGAGAGAATCCTGGAATGTTTTCATCAAGAAACCTTAATTTCTTTCACACTGAAAGAGAAAAGAAAAGACTGTGGACACTCTCGGATGACATGCGGGATGAGCAAATTATCAGCAAAAGTGAACTACTCCTTCAAGGAATTAAAATTGTTACTAAGACTTATAGAATTTTTAGAACACCGTTTACATTATTATTCTTATTTGTTTTAATCAAAACACTCTTTTGAAAGCCATCAATTGTTGCTTCTTCTACCTGGAAACCTCCCAACAGCTAGAGAGAAACCTTGCGGAAATCTCCATGCATCCAACCATAGACTTTGAATCAACTGTGGGCAATAATGAATAGATATTAATTTTTAATATCTGGACCTTTGTAAGACTTGTCAAGCTGTCGCGAGGCTCTTTCGATATGTGAGTTTTAACATTCATAAAAGGGCTTGAAAGCCTGCCAATGAGCAGCATCTGCTCCCAGTGCAGCGAGACGGGGCTCCTCAATGAACTAACACGCATGCTGCTCCTCCCCACAATGAGACAAAGTCAAAGACAAGTTCCTTGTCTGATGCCTGTCTATGGCAAAGGTGTCACCACTGCGATTAATCTCTTTAACAGAGAGCAGGGCACTGCTTCTGTTTCATTCTCCTGGCTTCTCTTCTCCCCCAACTGTACTCCCCACGGCCTCCACACGCACGTTCTATCAGACCCCTTATTTCCTTATCTCTGGTCTGTCATAGCTGACCATGGCCTCTTGAGTAACTATTCTGAAGGAAATGGTGAAAAAAAAGGGAAAGAAGCAACAAACGGCTAACCACTTCAGATTTCCACGAACTGCCTTATCAGAGGAGACGTGCCGACTCTCTCTCTACCCACCACATGACTTAATAATGACCAGACCTTCCTCTATACTGTTCCCTCCTTCATTTATTCTCTCACATTTACATCCCTGAGCACTTTCTACCTTAACGGCACCCTTCTCACACCCGTGTATGTTTTAACCCTTTTTACTAAAACGTACTTGCTATCTTTCTTAAAGGGGCCATGTGTTCACTTTTGTAGCATTTTTCCCCTAAAGTCCAATTTTAATGTTAGGATACTGCAAGTCGTACTTTAAAGAATTTTCCACCCTCTTTGAATTGTTTTAAGAATTAAAGTAAGAAAAAAAGTCCACCCAAAATTACTCCCCATAACAAAAAGAAATTTTGAAAAATGTTTTTTGCGTCTTTTGTTCACACATAAAAAGTCAGCTGGGTTAAATTTGTGTGTGTGTGGTTCATGCATAAAATACAGGTTACACTTTATTTTAAGGTGTCTGTATTACAGTGTAATTAGACATTTAAGTACTGAGGAATAATAATTTACAACATGTACCAGCCCATTCGCACACCCAAGGCGTCACCTAACTGACCATGCTTCAATATCTGCACGCTTTAGGCGCCCTTGAGCAGCAGGTAGATGACGCCTTAGGTTCCGTGTGAACCCTGCCCCTACCCCAGACCTAAACCTACCTGCGCCATCTACAACCGACCCTTTTTCCTTTAGCGTCAGCTAGATGACGCCGTAGGATCGCATCATGTAACTGACGCTTAGGGAGCCTAAAGCGTCAAATATTGAAGCATGGTCTAAAAGGTGACGCCTTGGGGTGAAAATGCATTGCATGTACTCAACTCTGGTTTGCATGCAACTTTGCGTAATTCATAGTTATCACTATAGTAACTTAGCCTGGATGAGCCGAGCCCTCGAACCTCGCCCACAACATTTTTTGGTCGGGAAGTTCGGTTTGGACTTGATCCATTGAGGAGTAATTATGATCAGGCAAGAAATGTTCGGGCCAATCAAATTGCCAGGCGGGCTTTATACGATGATGGACAGGTGATCTGCAAGGACGTAATCATCACGTTATCAAAGAGCGCTTGAACTGGTTTCCCTCAGAGATGACTGCAGCTGGAGAATTGAGATGTATAGATTCCGCTGTTCGCGTCTGTTGTGAAATAATCGACAGCGCATTAATTTTAATAGACAAACAGAAAACTGCAATCAAGGCATTTGTCGATCGGAAAGATATTTTTGCCGTCCTTCCCACATGATTCGGCAAAAGTGTAACTTATCAGCTGGCTCTGACGGTCGCTAAGAAGATGGGACGTAACTGAAAAGCCTGTGGTCGTTGTGAGTTTCTCCTTTGGTCGCACTCATGGAGGGAGTGAGTAAAAGAAGCAACACTCGTTAATTTAACTTCTAAAATAAGTAAAGTTAGGCTACGTTCTGTAGTTGACAACTGTATGCAAAGTAGCTGACTTACTGCGTTGCTCTGATTGGTTGTAGGTTTACCGACTATCCGAATTGAGTGCAGAGTTGTTGTTTTTTCCTGGTTCGGTTAAGACCCGCCTCATAATCAAAGCCCATACGGAGGAGTTTCAGACTCATTGTTCCGACAGGCAATACGGTAACTGAACGAAGTAGA